>CM064522.1:11563022-11832609 GCA_032716605.1 Paralithodes platypus | reverse complement strand
TTGCCTTCTTAACAACTTCTGAACATTGTTGACTCGGTTTTAGGTTACTCGATATTGTTACTCCCAGATCAGTTTCTCTGTTTACATTCTTAAGCTGAGTGCCATTCATCGAATAGTTTGCTTTCTCATTTAGGTATCCGACATGTAGTACTTTACATTTATCCGCATTGAAACTCATTTGCCAAATTTGGGCCCAACATGACAATTTATCTAGATTGTGTTACATATCGTCAACTTGTTCTTTTGAGAGTACGCTATTTGCAATTTTTGTATCGTCAGCAAATTTTGAGATTGTGCAGGTGAGACCCTCATCTATGTCGTTGATGTAAATTAGAAAGATAATTGGTCCTAGTACCGATCCCTGGGGTACCCCGCTACTTACATTGGTCCATTAGATGCCTTACCGTTTATGACTAACCCTTTGCTTTCTGTTGCTGAGCCAATTTTCTATCCATTTCAACACACCGTCTTGTATTCCATGCGCTTTTAGTTTTAGCAGTAAACGTTTGTGGGGAACTTTGTCAAAGGCCTTTTGAAAATCAAGGTATATAATATCTACAGCTTTACTCTCATCGTAGAGGTTGAGGATATCGTGGAAGAAGTCTAAGAGGTTTGTTAAACAGGAACGTTTTTTACGAAAGCCGTGTTGAGTATCTTTAAGTATGTTATTTTCCTCTAAGTGATTTACGAGTCTGTCTCGTATGACCGTTTCTAGCATTTTACATACAACTGAGGTTAAGCTAATTGGACGATAGTTACTGGGTAGGGATTTGCTGCCTTTTTTTGAATATCGGTGTTACGTTGGCTAGCTTCCACTGATCAGGCATAGTTCCAGACTGCAAGGATTTATTGAATAGTAATGTCAGTGGTTTGGAGAGCTCATTCTTAGCTTCCTTTAGAACTCTAGGCGAGATTGTATCAGGTCCTGGCGTTTTATTTACCTTGAGTTTATCTAAACAATTCAATACTTCTCTCTCTGTAACGGTGATATTGTTTAGAACATCTGAATTATCAATCTGAATCGGCGATGGTGTAGGGATATCACTGAGGTCTTCTGTTGTAAAAACTGATGCAAAGAAGGTATTGAGGGCATTACTCATTTGTACTTCGTCTTTGGTGTATTCTCCATTTTCATCGACTAACGGTCCAACAGTTGAAGTAACTACTTTTTTCTTTCTGATATAACTATAGAATTCTTTCGGGTTTGTTTTACTTTGATTCGCAATATGTAACTCTAAGGTCTTTTTACTTTGCTTAATTAACTTTTGGCTTTGCGTCGTAGCTCTACAAATTTCACCCGTTCTTCGTCATTTTGTGAGGATTTTAATCTATCATTAGCAAATTTTTTAGCAAGCAGGCAGTTTGAAATATCTTGATTCCACCATTTGGGCTTATTATTATGGCCTGGACGCCGTATTTTCGATGGTATGCAGTCTTGCACTGCTTTTAGGTAAGTGGTTTCGAATAACTTCCAAGATGTATTTATGTCGTTATTGTTAATTAAAAAGCTCCAGTCAGTTTCTTTAAACATAGCTCTAAGTTTATGGAAGTTTGCTTTCTTGAAATTAGGGACTTTTTCGATGCTACTATTTGGTTCGTTACTAGTAAACTTTAAAGTGAAAGTTATCGTACGATGGTCGCTGTTACTGAATTCATCACCAACATTCAAATTCTCTATCAATTCTTCTTTTGTTGCAAGTACAATGTCAAGAACGTTATTACCATGGGTCGGCATTCGAACAAATTGATAAAGCGAACTCTCTTGCAAGTTCGTATACAAGTCATGTCCGGAGTGTGAAGTAAGAGTATCGCCCCACTTGGTCACAGGTAAATTAAAGTCGCCAAAAATTACGGTATCTTGTGAGTTACTTACATCTGCAATTTGTTCGTAAATTTCTCGGTCAGTTTGCACTGATTGAGCTGGAGGTCTGTATATTAACGCAAGTATTATTTTTGTACCTTTATTATTCTTTATTAGCACAAAAGATGTCGACGTTCACAATTTGAGGTTTTGACACAAGGGTCGGGTTAAGACTTTCTTTGATATAAAATAAAACGCCACCTCCATTTTTATTTATTCGGCTGTTCTCAAACATTACATAACCGGGAAGTGAATACTCTGCTAAAAAGTCTCTATCTTGTGTATTGAGCCAAGATTCTGTTATGCCAATCACATCATAATTTTCTGTAAACACTAGTTCCTCTAAATCTGAAAATTTATTGCGTATGCTACGAGCGTTTGCATAGAAAACATTCAAAGTTTTGGAGTCGGATGCAATGAACACACTCACATCGCCAACCTCAGTTTAGAGATACGTATACAAATTAATATCATCTAGTGGATCATTTGCAACTCAGAAAAATCGTGGCCAACATGGAGGGGCAAACATTTCCTGTAGAGTGGCAGCCGACGGTGTAATAAACCTTTTCCTTCTCTGGTGGCGAGGCTGGAAAGGGCCTGTGTAGGCTCGAGCATCTTAATGGATGAAGGTATGTGATTTGCGTCGGATTGGGAAGAAGCCAACTGAGGAGAATTTACTATCTGTTGCGGCGTTGTCAATGTCGCAGAAGTATCAGGACTACTGGATGTTACAGGTCGATAAATTTGAGGAGTAGGTTGAGTGGTGTGGCTATCTACATCAGTCAGAGAAGGTGCTATAGTAGAGCTTCCCAACTCTCGATCTGACACTTTATCAGGGAGCACGTTGGGATGGGTTGCGTCCGAATCATTGATCAGTGTTTCGCCGGGGACATTACCAGAGTTCAGTTCCATGTTCCCACAGGGGATAGGCGCAGGAAGAGTACCGACTACACCAGGGGAAGACGAGGGGCCAGCCAACAACTGTTGGTCATCTATTGGCGTCATCATGGTGGGATTTTAAGTAGGCTCCCTTTAAGCAACAAGGAAGTTAGGGCAGGGCCAGACCCACACTATCTACAAAACTATGCTGCCAGGCATAAAGTGAGGAGGCCCATATGTGTAGTTGTTGTTACTAATGATATCACTGTGCACATGTAACCTATGCCCAAATTGCATACTGTATGTAGGACTCTGTAAACAACCGCAATAGCACCCCCGACTATAACAACATAGCTAGGCCCAGATGCAGAGCTGAGTAGGGATTATGCTAACTCCCCGTCAAAAGGGGGATAAGGAACCACCTATCCACCACATCGCCATCAAATCAACCACACAATCCGGGAATAGCGTTTCGCGCGCACATGAATGGACCGGCGGTTCTTCCTTGGCGACCATAGGACGGCGGTTCCTCCTGGGCGATCTTACGATCTCCTGCACTGCCACTACGGTCTCCCGTAATATGGCCTCTGACGACATACCATCTACTTTGCGCAGAGAGTGTGGAATCCTATCAGGCTCTGACACGCTCAATCGTTAGCGAGTATTTATCCTCGAGGGGAGAAGCAGAACTTCCCCCCCATGATTGAGGAAGAAGGAAAAACGAAAATGAACATAGCAGGAAAAGTGAAAGGGCCTGCTCACTTGGTTGGAGGTGGCAGGAGGGGTGGGCAGGAACATCAGCACACCCCCCATGTCACCTCTGTCAGCCACCGCACATACTCTAAGGTGGGTCAACGTGTCAGACATACGCAGGTTCTCCTGGTCGTTGGTGAAGGTGATGTCAACTGAGTCTGGACGATGTAGTATACCAACACTTTTTTTTTTTTTTTTTTTTTAAGAGACAATGAACGGAGGAAGATAAAACACAGATAAAACAAAAAGGTCCATGTGCCTAAAGGCATCCTCCATTCATAAAATGATTGTAACAACTGGATTTAAACATTTGTAGATTGTAAGTTTGTGGAAAGCAATTCGAGGGAAGTGAATTCCAAAGAGTAGTAGCTCTGGGGATAAATGAATTCTGATATGCAGAAGTTCTGCATTGTGGAGGAGAAAGTGTAAATTCATGGGCGCTCTCAGCTGCCCTAGTTCTACGGGGAAAGATGTGGAGAGGCGTCACAATTGAAGCAAGTTCCTCGGAACAATTGCTGTGAAAATATCTGTAGAATAATGCAAGGGATGCAACGTTTCTTCGTATGGATAATGTAGGAAGGTCCTGTGTGATTGCAGGGTTATTGATTAATCTAATAGCTTTATTTTGAATTTTGTCTAACTGCCTCAATGCAACCACTCCACTTCCACCCCACAGAGGTGAACAGTAATCAATCTGAGAACGCACATGACTTTTATATATTGCGGCCAACTGCTCGTCAGTGAAGAATTCTCGAACTCTGTACAGGAGTCCCAGTTTTTTAGAGGCATTCTTAGCAATGCTTCTAACATAATGTGTCCAGCTCAAGTTAGTAGTTAATGTTACACCGAGAATGTCAATACTAGGGGAAGTGGGAATTTTTACATCATTAAAAAATATAAGGGAGTCAGTGAGATTCTGTCGGTTAGAAAATTGAATGTACTTGGTTTTCTGTGCATTAAAGGAAACTAGATTCTTTTGTCCCCATCCATTAATTCTAGAAAGGTCCTGGTTCAGAAAAATTGCAGTGTTTATTTTTGAATTTGTAAGATCGGGTTGGGTGAAAGAATTGGTAAATGTGAAGGAACTGTGGAGTGTTGAGTCATCTGCGTAGGAATGTATTGGATTATGAGTGGTAGATATGAGATCATTGATATGAATGAGGAACAGAATTGGGGCCAAAACTGATCCCTGGGGAACACCAGCATTTATTGAGTGAAATTGAGAATAAAGGCCATCTACCATTACACGTATGTTTCTGTTATGAAGATAAGAAGAAATTAGTGGAACTAATGATGTAAGGCCGTAGTGTGACATCTTCGACAATAAGGATTGATGCCAGACTCTATCAAATGCCTTTGATATATCCAGTGCTATTGTATGTGTTTCACCACGTTGGTCTGTAGCTTGGTTGATTTGATGCGTAAGAAGGCAAAGCATGTCTGCAGTTGATCGACATCGTCTAAAACCATATTGCCTATCACTGATTAATTTATTATTGTCAAGATGCTTAATTATGTGATTATATAATATAATGTCAAAGACTTTACCAAGAGTGGAAGTTATAGCTATTGGTCTGTAGTTTGATGGATCTGAAGAGGCACCTTTTTTAGGAACTGGATGGATGTTTGCTTCTTTCCAGGGTACTGGGAAGCATGAGGTATGAGTACACGGACGGAAATTTTTTGCCAATACAGGAGCGAGCACCAAGGAGCAATTCTTAAGTACTATTGGAGGAATTTCATCTGGACCAGGAGCCTTATCTACTGAGAGATTCTGCAAAATAGTTTTGACATGTCTGGAGTGGATCTTAAGTGAGGGAATTTCAGGCGAATTAAAATTAAGTACAGGGACATCTTGATTTATTTCATCTAAGGTTGAGTTGGTGGAGAAAATATCCGCAAGAAGGTTAGCTTTACCTCGTGGGTCACTTACAAGATTGCCAGTCGGAGATTTTAATGGTGGAATGGATGAAGCAGTAGTGAAGTTGGATTTAAATGAGTTAAGAGTAGACCAAAATATTTTGTTATCATTTGGATTATTTAGAAGTTGATTTGCCTGCTTGTGGAGAAAGTTTGATTTAGTTAGGTTTAATACCGTTTTGGCATGATTTCTGATGTTTCTAAAGTAATTAAAGGCTTCATGTGTTTTTGATCTTGTGTATGCATTGTAGGCTATTGCTTTTTGTTCAGTTACTCTAGCACAATTATGGTCAAACCATATAGATGAATTAGATCTTTTACTGTACTTTTGCAGCCACGGGGACTGTGGACCCCGCAAAGTGTATATTGGCATGACCTAGACCCGCTTGAGCGGTCGTCTTACCCTCCATCTACAATCTGGCTCGATCAAAAATCATTACAACATCCCAGGCCATCCCAAACTAACTCGCAAAGACCTAGAAGCCAGCACCTCCATAATAGATAATTAACCTGACCCCAGACGCCTCCCCATCCTTGAAGTCATCTACATACAGTCCCACAACCCTACACTAAACAACCAGACCTTTGACCTACAAATTCTCCCCACAGCGAAAGACCTACCCCTACACCAACAGCGAGCATCCCACACCATCCAGCCAACGTCCAACTGAGGATACCCTGGAGTCCAGCCAGCCAATCAACAGACAAAGCGCGAGGTTAGAAGCAGCGAGCCAACCACGACCACAGACCACCGATTAGCCACGCCCACCTGAGCAAAAGCAGCGATACGATACGTTATCCGAGAAAGTCCTATATAAGCCCCCCTCAACACTTATGCTAATCAGAATTAACTGTGTGAACATGGCTAATGAAGTAGTCGAAACGTTACAACAAGCAACTACAACCCAAGAACCCTCTGTAAACTACGGTACTCTCCTACATCTACTCAATGAACAACAGTGTAGGATTGCAAAGAGAAATTGAATCATTGAATACAATATATATTAATGCACAATATGCTGTATTATTTAATCTGACATGCCTTCAAGAAAAATAAATAATAATATAGATATATACCGTATATATATATATATATATATATAAATATATATATATATATATATATATATATATATATATATATATATATATATTTATATATATATATATATATATATATATATATAGAGAGAGAGAGATATTATATATACAGTATATATATATATATATATATAAGGAGGAAGCATTCAAACTGTACCGACGCCTTAAAACTCAAGACTCTCATTCTTCCTATGTTTCTGCCCGGAATCAAGCCAAATCTGTTCTTCGACTTGCCAAACACTCTTTCATCAATAATAAATGCACTGAACTATCCAACTATAGCTCTTCCCAAGCGTTCTGGCATCTAGCCAAAAACCTCTCCAACAATTTCTCTTCCTTGTCTTTCCCTCCCCTTTCCCACTCTGATGGCACAACCATCACTTCTTCCTCTGACAAAGCTAAACTCTTCGCTCAAACTTATGCTAGAAACTCCACCTTGGAGGATTCCGGTGCTGTTCCTCCCTCTCCACCCTCCTCTCTCTTACTTATGCCTAATATCCTAATCTCTTCTAAAGATGTACTTTCTACCCTCTCTGGGCTTAATACTAATAAGGCGTACGGTCCGGACGGTGTTCCTTCTGTTTTTCTCAAAAACTGTGCTTCCGTGCTGACTTCCTGCCTAGGAAAACTCTTTCGTCTCTGTCTATCCTCTAACATCTTCCCTTCATGCTGGAAGTTTGCTCTCATTTAACCTGTCCCAAAGAAGGGTGACCGCTCTCAACCCTTCAACTATCGTCCAATTGCTCTCATCTCTTGTCTTTCTAAAGTTTTTGAAACTATTCTTGCTTCCAAATTTCTTAAGCATTTCTCTTCTCATAATATGCTCTCAAATCGCCAGTATGGCTTCCTTAAGGGTCGCTCTACTGGTGATCTTCTTTCATATCTTACTAACTCTTGGTCATCGTCCTTTCGGGACTTCGGTGAGACTTTTTCTATTGCACTAGACATATCGAAAGCCTTCGATAGAGTCTGGCACAAATCTATAATTTCTAAACTACCCTCCTTCGGTTTCTATCCCTCCATCTGTGCCTTTGTCTCTAATCTCCTTTCCGGCCGTTCCATAGCCGCGGTTGTGGACGGCCATCGTTCATTTCCTCACCCTATAAACTCTGGTGTTCCTCAGGGCTCTGTCCTATCTGCTTTTCTCTTTCTAATTTTTATAAATTATCTCCTCAACTGTACCTCAATTCCCATCCATTCATACGCAGACGACTCAACCTTACACTACTCCTTTAGTTTTTCAGAACGCCCCAGCAAGCAATCCCTCAACGATAAACGTAATGAAGCCATAGAACTCTTAAATTCTGATCTAAATACTATCTCCAATTGGGGCAGAGAAAACCTTGTTACCTTTAATGCTTCCAAAACCTAATTTCTCCATCTATCTACCCGTAAGGAACTCCCAGCGGACTATCCCTTATTCTTCAACAATACAAAAATCAATCCTTCATCTTCTCTCAATATTCTTGGTGTCTCTTTTTCTTCTGCTCTCAGTTGGAAGCACCATATTACCAGTCTTGCTAAGGTAGCCTCCCAGAAGCTGGGTGTGCTCAACCGCCTTAGGGGGTTCTTTTCCCCTGCACAGCATCTTGCTCTGTACAGGGGCATAGTGCGTCCTTGTATTGAGCATTGTTCACATGTGTGGGGAGGTTCCTCTCACACCGCTCTCCTAGACAAAGTCGAAAGGAAGGCCTTTCGTATCATCAACTCCCGTCCACTCACCAACTCTCTGCAATCTCTCTCTCTCCGCCGCAATGTTGCATCTCTCTCGCTATTCTATCGCTACTATAATATTCAGTGTTCCTCAGAGCTTTCCCAGTGTGTACCACCTCCTTTACGTAGGGCACGTGGTACCCGTCTTGCAACTCAATCCCACCCCTACTCAGTGCAACTCTCCAACCCGAGAGTGAAACGTTAATACTCTCAAACTTTCTTCTATTCAACAGCTGAGCTCTGGAACTCACTCCCAAAATCAGTCTTTCCCTCTTCCTATGACTTAAATTGCTTCAAACTCCGTGTGACCAGGCATTTTGGCTCGAACGTCCCTTGATTTTAGCCCTGTCACTCTTTCAACTATGGGGAAGGCACTCGCTATAGGCAGTTCTGCCTTTTGCCTCCCTCAATCACATAGAAAAAAAAAAAAAAAAAAAAAAAAAAAAAAATATATATATATATATATATATATATATATATATATATATATATATATATATATATATATATTCTTTAATACATACGAGGTTGAAAGAAATGGCAATTTCTGCGTTGGAAATTTTATTATTCAAAGTTTCCAGGTCTCTGATGAGTTTTCGCTGGGTGGCAGGAAGTAGATGAAGGAGATGAGCAAAATTCATGGTGGTAAATTAATAATTTATTACAAATCCCCCAAGACCTCCAACCTCGTTCTCCGCAACAAACCAGCCTCCACCAAGATAAAGAGCCCGATGACCGACGATCACGTCATTTACCAACATACCTGTAATTATGAGGACTGTGGACCTCATTCCTATATTGGTATGACGCAGACTCGTCTTTCACGTCGGTTAACTCTTCACCTGCAGGCTGGAGCCATCAAAGACCACTATCTCACCCCTAACCACCCTCACCTCACACGCAACGAGTTAGAGAAACACACCACCATACTCGATAAAGAAAGTGACCCAAGGAGATTACCTATACTCGAAGCTTTATATATCCAAGCCTTACATCCCAACATCAACAACCAAACTCTGGACCTTCAGATCCTTCCTTCTGCCAAAAGGCACTACCCTACAGGACCTAACACCCCTCCTCGCCCCCCGGTGCCCTTGACGCAGCCCCCCGCGCTACCTCCTTCAGCTTTCGTCTTCGAAAATTTATTACCTGGCTTTACTAACATATATATATATATATATATATATATATATATATATATATATATATATATATAGCCTATAGTTATCATTGAGTGTGTGTGGGCGTGTTAATACTAACACATTAAAACAACTCCAATCAAAGGTGTGCAATTGATCGTATCAGTTAAGCTTTATGACCCATATGGCATTCATAATAATTATTATCCATATTTCGGCAATAGCAACCTACAATACATATTTCCTATAATTGAATGGCTATGCATAAAGTTAATGAGGACTAATAATAAATGTGTGATATGTAGTGACGTCAACAGACCATGAGTGTGATATCTAACTATACACCCGTGATGGTAAATTATGAGGACCAAGTGACAGGTTTATGGAGGCCTGTTATTGGCTCAGTTAAGGGAGCCCACCTCGCTTTTTTTCTCTTTCTCTTCCACTGTTTTGGCTTGTATCCATTCGGCCCCATTCAACCTACTGTTTTTAGACGTTTACCCCCATCCAGGTATTAATATTTTCCTAGAGAGCGGTAGCGAGCCAGCATATATATATTTTTGTTTTGACAGCAAGGTAAATTTGTCTCCGGCGAAGCCGGATTTCTCCATACAATGCTGGCTTGCTCTCGCTCGCCAAGAAGAAATCGAAACCTGGATTGGGATAAACGTCTTAAAACAGTTGGCTGAATGTGGCCGAATGATTACAAGCCAGGGAAAGATAGAAACGGAGAGAAAGATAGAAAAAGTCGGTGACCCCCCTTAATAATAAACCCGATGCTCCACAACTGTAAATATAATAGGGTGCCACACGGGAGCCTGGTTGCACCGTTGCCATATCAATTCCGCTAGATCGTAAATATATGCCGAACATCGCTAGAACAATGCCACAACCTCTAGAATATCACTCTTAAATGGCTCAAATTCCAGAATATCGCTAGAATTATGCCACAATCCCTAGAATATCACTCTAAAATGGCTCAAATCTCAAGAATATCGCTAGAATAATGCCACAATCTCTAGAAAATCAATCTAGAATGGCTAACATTTCTAGAATTCATGCTACTAGATGTCAAAATTTGCCTCTAGATCGAAGTAAATACCCCCAGATCAAGCGGGAGAGCAGCTAAATATTGGCAACACTGTCTCCGGTAGCAGCGGGCAAAATAACAGGGGGTTTTGGGACTGTTCCAGAAATCGGTGCTGCACAGATTTATCGATTTAATATTAAACCTTAGGAAGATAGATACACTTTTTAACCCCTTCTGTACCGGCGATGTCTATTTAATATTAATTCTGGCTATAATTAGACGATTGTATGTACTTTAAGAAGAATCTGTGGTAGTAAAATTGGTTAAGTGCGATAGTTTGAAGCCTGTTTATTGCTGGAGGTCCTTTTTAAACTGAATAAAAACGTCTCATTATAACCAGATTAAAGTTAAGAGGACGGCACCGGTACCATTTGAATTACGGCATCCTTTCCCTTGCTAAGATGGACTGTAATTGACGAAGTGACATTCTCTGGTACTCAACTGCAGTTTCAGGAAAACAAAATCACAACTTGCAGGATACCGGTGAGCTGCAACTTTGAATACCCCTTAGCCAAACATCAGTCATCATTCCATCAAGGCCCAGGTCTCAGGGAGTAAAGCCGGTGTCAATATTTGGGTGTCAATATTCTGGCAATATTTTGGAGCAATTCTCGTCTGGTAACTTCAAAATTAAACTTGTATTAGACTTAAGCCACCACACATATTCTAACTTAAGTCGACTTCCCGATACCCATGTAAATAAGCCCGGAAATATTGCGAGAAATAAACTTGCTCATCGAAAATCGCCGGAAATGTCGTACGTGTGACACCACCTCAACAACCAGATGTCTGTGGGATGGAATATGACCCCTGCCAAATATAGAGTTGAAGTAAAATAATACGCGGGTCGGAAAATCATAAACATTATGATCTGAGGCACAGTGATCCCCAAGAACCGACCAGTCAGCCTTACCCAGACTTTCGCCCCATTTCTGTCAATTTTAAGACCTTTCGTGACATTTAAGTGTCAAATTTTAATCCTGGCGAGCCATAGCAAGCCCGTAATTTAAGAGGAACTGGCCTTCGGCCAGGACATCTTTCTACCGAAAAATATACAAATTTATCTTATCATCGGGGTGTAATTTTAAGCTTGATGGAGGTCTAGGGAACAATCTAAAACCCTCCCCTTAACCAGACACCGGCGTGGGATACGAGACGTGGGAACAAAATAAGAGGCTTGGACTAATATAGGAAGCTGGTCACTACCATGTAGATAATTCACAACCTTTCAGGAACAATCACGGGAACAACCAAGTGAGGCTACGGTAAGCTACAAAAAAGAATAAATTTTTCTCTCCAAAAATGTACAAATTTACCTTGAAGGGGGGTCTAGGGGGTGTTTTTTTTAAGCTTGATGGAGGTCTAGCGAGGAAACTAAAAATATATATACAATCTACACATATATAAACCAAAACAAAAAGCAGTAGGCCTACCCCCTTAAAGAGATTACATTTAATTGTCACCCAACACAGGCGTTGTAATTCCCGAGAAGGGGTGGCCATGAACATTTGGCGTTTGTCACGAATCGAATCGCTATGCCAAGTTGCCCGTACTTGACATCTACCAATAACATTTTGACATTGAGGACTCGATCCGCCGAACCTTTGATCAGCAGCCGTCGCTCTACTGACAATGCCATGGCAGTCTGATTATTACAAGGAGTATGATTCCCATTATGAGGACAACCAAATCCGGCCCAAACCAAAGAAGCAATAAGTTCACCCTGAGGAATATAAACTGAATTACCCAAGAAATCATGTTGGCCTTTAAGGGAGCCCACCTCGTTTTTTTTTTCTCTCTGTCTGGGTTGTATCCATTTGGCCCCATTCAGCCTACTGTTTTAAGACGTTTATACCCATCCAGGCGTCGATTTTTTCCTGGTGAGCGGGAGCGAGCCAGCATTTTTTTTTTTTTTTATAATGTTTTTGACAGCAGGCTAAATGTGTACATTTTTCGATAGGATTTCTCCATACAATACTGGCTCGCTAACGCTCGCCAGAGAGAAATCAACACCTGGATGCAAATAATCGTCTTAAAACAATAGGCTGAATGGGGCCGAATGGTTATAAGCCGGAGAAAGAGAGAAAGGGAGATTAA
The DNA here is from genome assembly GCA_032716605.1 of Paralithodes platypus. Taxonomy (NCBI): domain Eukaryota; kingdom Metazoa; phylum Arthropoda; class Malacostraca; order Decapoda; family Lithodidae; genus Paralithodes; species Paralithodes platypus. Next base: position 11,820,056 of record CM064522.1, on the reverse strand, counting down.
AAAAGCAGGTCATCCCCCTTAAGGTCACCAAGGAGCTGTGAGTTTGAAGTTGACAGCCAAGATTATCCATATAGGTACCGGTATGTAAAGCGTAAACTGAAGGTGGAAGGTACAGACAACAGATGGTAAAACACCACTCAAACTGCATCTGGACTGCTATCAACTGAAGGGGAAATTGTACAGCAAAGGGAGTCGATAGGACATTAGATCTGCATAAAATAGCACACCCACCGGTATGACCACCAACCAGGTGAGGAGCAGAATGGAAGACCATATATCCGCTAGGTGAAGGCAATGGCCGACCCCCAACAATGTCTCGTGGTGACAGACTCATAGTGGGTTCAGATGCGACAGAAGTAATTGCAATTCCTCCCAGTTTGCCACTACACCTCTACATATATATTGTAGACAAATTGTTACTGACTTTGCCATATTGAGTTATTTAATAATTTTAGGATGCGTTTGCCAAGAACCCGAGGGACAAGAATCATATCAAAGAGGGTGTTGAACAGATTTAGCTGAATCATGACCAGTCTTCTCAATAGAAGGGGGCCGAGCTCTATGAATCTTTGTAATAAGAGAGGGAACCGAAATGGATCCAGAAGATGAGTCAACCATTGGTAGGGGTGCTACAGGTGTAACAACACCCGTGGCTGCCCCATCAGGGAACCCATAGTATTTTATAGATGCACACGAAGGTGGTGAAGGATCAACAACAGCGTGATCATTTTCCCCAGCTACACGATGTGAGGCATGAGCCACGGGCAGTTACAATAATAATAATAATAATAATACTAATAATAATATTTATTCAGTTAGCAATTTACAGAGTTGGTACCACATAGTATATTACAAAATATGACATGTACCAGCCTTGCATAATTACAACTAAGGATAGCCCAATAAGGCCGTTAGGCGTATTTCCATTGGGGTCCTTGTGGGATTAGGTTAGCTGGGGAAATGGGGAGGAAAAAAATAAAAAAATAAAATAAAAAATAGAGAAAGTATTTCTAGGGGGTTATTTTAAGATACCTTACATCCTATAATAAATATCAGTAATCCGTAATCAGTAATCATTTCAGTTTGGTTTGTCTATCTCTTATGTCGTATTTAGTAGTAGACATAAGTTTGGTGCTCCCTTCTCGCAGCTGTCCGCAGGTCATCAGGTTCCTTCAGGCTACGTCTGAAGGAATACAGTGTTCTCTTTTCACGGACTGACTGGGGTAAGTCGTTCCAGTCTTTGATGGCAATGAAGAAGAATGTTTGCTTACCCTGTCCTTGGATTCTCGGGACCTTAAAATTAATCATCCTGTTTCTTGTATTATGTCCACTCCTCTCATTTGCTTTAACAAAATAATTCTTTAGATACTCTGGTGCTCTGTCATAGAACATTTTGAAGGCATTAGTGAGCCTGATTTGTTTGGCCCTGTCAGAGACATTGAGCATACCTAGTGACTGAAGTTGTTCCTGGCCAACATGTGATCTGGGTCCTAGGTTCAGCATGAACCTAACCATTTTATTTGAGTGACCTGAAGTTTGTGTTGTGCTGATTTAGATGATGCAGAGTACCAGGATGACACAGAATAGTCAAAATGACATTGAACAAGCGCTTGGCAGAGGGTCTTTTTGGTCGCAGCGGGCAAGCATCCCACCTGTCTATACAGGTATTTTATCCGTGCTCTACACTTACTCAGGATAGATTCCAAAATAGTTTCACCTGACAAACTCGCGTCCAGTTTTAGTCCGAGATATTTAACTTGTGACACTGTTGTTATAGGAATATCAATACAGTTGACCGAGAAGCCCACAATGTCTTTCAGTTTGCGTTTTGTTCCACATAAGATGGCTTCCGTCTTGCCCAGGTGAAGAGATAGTCTATTGTCCACTAGCGATTCACTACATGTTTCTAGTTCTTTTGAAAGTGAAGCGGCAATACTTATTGGGTCTTTTCCTGAAACCAGAAGCACGCTGTCGTCTGCATACAGTAATAATTTACATGAGACGCTCAGTTCCATGTCGTTCACATAACAGAGAAAGAGTAGGGGACCAAGGATGCTCCCTGCGGGACCCCACAGTTAATTGGCATAGGATCAGATATATTATCATAAATTTTGACTCTTTGGGTTCTATCACTAAGATAAGATTTAAACCAGTTCACAGACCCTATGCCCATTGCTTGTAGTTTATTACATAGGATATCATGGTCTACTGTGTCAAAGGCTTTTTGTAGATCAAGAAGAACCATACCAGTGTAGTTACCTTTAGACATTTCTTTATGAATGTGATCCGGTAAGTAGATGAGACAGGAGTCTGTCGAGTACATGCATCTGAAACCTGATTGAAACTTATAGAATAGATCATTTTGTTTGAGGTAGTGTTCAATTTGGGTGTATACCGCTCTTTCAAGGATTTTAGATACAATACATAATATGCTAACTGGTCTGTAGTTGCCAACTTCTAGTTTATTTCCTTTCTTAAATAGAGGGGTTACAATAGCTTCCTTCAGTTCAGCAGGTACAGTGTTGGTGTTAATTGACAAGTTGATGATGTGGGTTAGGGGGTCTGCTATACCAATGGCTCCATCTCGTAGAAATTTGGCAGGAATTTTGTCTGGTCCTGTGCTTTTATGTACATTTAGGTTAGACAGCTCGTCAAAAGTGTATTTTGGTGTAACATTTTGCAATCCAAATGTGTTCGGGTGTATGTCTTTATCTCTGTAGAAATTACGAAAGGTGGCTGTTGTTGTCGTGTATTTATTGAGAGGTTAAGGTAGGTGCTGTGCATGTGTGTTTGCTATGGAAGTGAAGAAGGAGTTGAAGTAGGTTGAAATTTGTCGTTTATCGTGGCAAACCTGATCATTAATGGTGAGAGCAATATTAGTGTTAGACGAATCCCTTGTCTTGTTGCTGTAGCCTGTTGTTTTAGGTGCCTCCATAGTTTCTTTGGGTTATTCTGATATTCCTCTGCCTTATTGTGAAAATAATTAGTTTTCGCTGATTTCATTTTCCTACTTAGTTTATTCCTGGCCCTGTTGAACTCATGTTTCAGACCTTGATCCTGTCTATGTTTCGCAAGCCTTTTTAACAGATTGTCTCTGTGTTCCAGATGGTGTAGTATGTCATTGTTGATCCATGGGTCTGACCTTGCTTTAATTCGTATGTCTTTCAGAGGAGCTATTTCGTCTAGGATGTTTGTGATGATGGTTCTGAAGCCAACCCCTGCGTCATTAACGTTTGTACTTCCAAACACTGGAGACCAGTCTGTATTCCATAAGATGTCCAGAAATGTTTCTTTATTGTAGTTTCTGAGTGACCTTATGTTGATAACCTTGTGATTCTCTAGGGTAATTTTTGTGGTTTTCCGTGTGCAATATGTGACGAAGTGATCACTTATGCCAGTCTGTATAACCCCTGATTCGGATATTTTGTCCTCTCTGTTACAGTTTATGTGGTCTATTATTGTGGCAGTGTTCTCAGAGATACGTGTGGGGGTTGTGATGAGTTGTTTGTGATTGTGCATTGTCAGTATATGCCTATATTCTCGTACAAGCCTATTATTTCGTTGTTTGTAACATAGGTTAAAATCCCCTAGTATGATGGATTCATTCCGAGGGTCTAGCGATGACAAAGTTCGTTCAAATTTGGTCAAGAATTGTGTGTCGTCTGGTGGCCTATAGCATACCCCAATTGTGATGGGTCTTGTCCTCGGCAGGTGTAGGTCGATCCACAGAGCTTCGTGATTTTCTACATGGAGGTCGGTCCTAGTTGTGTGTGTGAGGTTGTTTTTTACATACAGACATACTCCTCCCCCATGCCTATTGCGATCATTCCTAACCATATTGAAACCTTGAATGTTTATTTCACCATCGTTTATACTTGAATCCAGCCAGGTTTCTGTGATTGCAATTATTGAAGCTTTGGCCTTATTAGCTAGCAAGTTTATTTCTGACAATTTATGGTACATTGATCTGGCGTTAATGTGGATAAGATGGAGCCCTTTGTTGGTGAACACTCTGTATTCATCTTTGATTTTGAATGTGTCCTGGCTGGATTCTGAGTTGTTTATACTTGGATCATTTACATTAATATTCGGTAATGAATGCAAGGCACACTTATTGCAAAGGAATTCCCGTTCTTCACTGTTGGTCTTCTTAGAGATGTACTTCATGTGAGCTACATGTTTACACTTTACACAGTTTTGGATCTTCTGACGTCGTGTTATGAGTGATTCACAAAAAAAAAAAAAATGGTTTCGCGGTGTTGTACAGCTGAGTTCCTACATTTAACATATTCAACTTCGTTTCTACTGTTAACGTAAGTACATCGGTTATGAACAATATCATTACAACTGTTGCATTGTGAAAGTGAACTCCTATTGTTGAAGCCAATATTACAGACTATACATAGTTTTTTCTTACTGTTTATCATACGACTGGAGGTGTGGTTTGGTCCGCGTCGATCAGCTGTTTGTGCGGGAGAGGGCAGGGGAGGGGGCAGGGGATACTCGCGGTCGGGCTGTGGTTGTTTGCTGTTGTTGTTGTTGTTGTTTTCATTGTCCGTTGATGCTGCTTCCCTGTTGATGTATTTGCGAGTGCTAACTGTTTTTATTGTTGTTCTTGTTGCATGTTGTGCTACTTGGGTCGCCGATATCTGTGGTATTAATGGTAATGGTGTGGGTAATGTAGTGTTGGTGGAGTGGGTAATTGCTAATTCCCTGCATTTATCGCATTCCACTTCTTTTCTGCTGGTAACATAAGTACATCGATCGTGTACTGTTTCATTACAAATACTTCATTGTGATGTTGGACTCCTTTTGTTGAATCTAATATCGCACACTGTACATAGCTTCTTTTTATTGTTCGTCGTACGTCTGGCGGTGAGGTGATCAGCTGTGCTGCTGCTAGGGTGTGAGCGTGGGGGTCGGGGACTGTCTGTGGCTATGTCTCCCCCTATGACCCCTCCCAGCCCCACCTGTATTTGCTGTTTGATGGTGTTTGAATTTGAGTATCAGGAGCCACAGACTGGCCACGAGGATGATCAGAGTCACGCTTGACAATAGTTTTTTTTTCTAGAAGGAGAGTCAGAATGAGAACGAGCAGGAAACCAGTAATGAGCCACAGAAAGAATATGACAAGCAGAAGTTGCAGTCTTCGACTAAGAGAATGGATGCAAACAAAATATCAGGGTGGGCATGCATAAACAACACAATGACCTATATGACCTAAATGTTGGCAGCGGAAGCATTGTCGAGGCATAGGGATAAATGGTTCCATGTGGTACCGGTACAATGCTGCATCAAGGGTATCTGGAAGTTTCAGTAAATCAAAAGTGACGATGAGAGAAGGTGTCAGAACTAATTCACTATCAAACTTCTTTATTGTCCTCTCAACCCTGATAACATGCTGGGTAGCTAATTCCTCGGTAAGGCGCGTCTTGTCAAACATCATAAGATCCCTAAAATACACAATGCACGCGAATGTTTCAGTGTACCGTGAGGAGAACAGGTAATAGACTGGCCAGAGAGCAATGATAAGGACAGAAAGCTAGCACTTTGGACAATCAGACATCTCAACCATGAAACTTCTGTCAGACTGAGGAACAACTTGGTGTTGCCCCATGAGCATTGATTAATGCCCTATGAGTCTAAAAAAGTGTCATGTTTTCAAAGGATAACCCCGTTGAGCCACAGACCACTAAATATTTAACATAAGGCTCATGAACAGTAGCTTCTTCAACAGTTGCGAAAGCTCTAGAGGGTCAGCAAAGAAACCCACTAGGTGCCTGAAATAGCTCCAGTGCCACCACAAACGAAGTGGGAGAATCAGGAGAGGTAACCAAGATATCATCAGTGTCAATAACCAATAAGGGCCAGTTGGTTACCATGATACAAGTTCAGAAAATTCACTCCAGTTGATCCCATACCAACCACGGACCAACAATTAGGAGGTTATAAAACAGGCCCAGGTATCCAGCCAGAGTATACACCAGGGAAAAAAGGCATCAATGAAGATGCCTCCATTCATTGAGTTTTGCACAACACCAATCCCCCCACTCCGCCAATGGGGAGGCACCTTGTAAGCGGTGGCGGATCTGTGGCCGGTGGTCTCAATTATTTGGGTACCTTGCCTCCCTTTCAACGACCTCGTGGACCAAGTGCTCCCCCTTCATCACTAGTAAGAGTTAGGCCTTCCAGTGTCGTGCTTCTCTGCCCGTCAGAGAAAGAGAGAAAAGGAGGGAAAAAAAAGCAGGTGACCCCCTCAATGGGAGCGTTTGACATGCCAGACTAGGGGGGAAAACAAATCTTTTAGCTGTATTGTGAGAAAAATTCATGCAGAAATTCCATATAATTACAGAGTTATACGCATTCCACCCCGTCTCTGGAGAGCTGCGCCCCTACTCTTCGCAAACTTCAAAGGCCCGTATCTCAAAACGTAAGTTTTTCATATTCAAATTGCTACTCCTCAGTTAGTTTTGGGTTGATTTGGATGAAACAAAAACTGAGAGCAAGAAGAATCTTTTCTCTTCAAAGGTATGCTTCTATTTTTAATATATCTTTGAATAGGATTTTTTGGTAAATATTTTTCTTACGAATGTATGGCAAATATAAACACAATTTTAAACAATAAACAAAAGCAAACAACAAAGATATTAGAGCATAGAATGGAATATTACCCTTAGTACTATTACCCACATAAATATGAAGTGGATGGGACCAATACTAACAGAGAGGTAGCATTTTGAAAATGTTTGGGGGGGGGGGTGCGCTGCCCCCTAAAGCCCCTTTCATACATTCACGATGTTGGTCCCGATTTGCCACGCGGTACGAAAATTGGTCCATCGGCAGAGACAATGACACGAAGTATGCGTGTGATGATGAAGCCACGACGGTGACACGTCATAAGCACAACGAGCCCTATGGTACCACGGTTGCCACACGAGTGCAGCAGGTCATAGCCCAAACGGTCAAAATTCCGGTCGAAACCGGAACCCGATTGGGCACGAGGGGAACCCGATGAGGGGCGATGGAGTTAAGATGGTGTTTCGTGTATGACACGACGAGGACGACGCCACAACGACAGACAGGTTGACAGACACAATCGGATATAAAAGGGGCCGGTTCTGGTACCTGCACGTCACTCTACACACCTCCCAAGCCACGGCCACACTTCACCACCACTCGCCCTACAACATGGATGAACTCGAGGTCCTGCAGCTGCAGGTAGATCTGGCAGCACTCAGGCCAGATTTAATGTTGACCTCTACAAGGCCTTGCAAGATGCCCAGGTGCCACTTAGGAAACGGAGAAGGCAGGTATGGACCCGGAAGTGGCTGTTGAGGCGAGGCCAGTATTGACATTATGACAACCTGATGAAGGAGTTGGCTCTGGAAGACACCACATCCTACAAAAACTTCCTGCGGGTGGATAAATTCATGTTTCGTGAGCTGCTGGAACGTGTTGGCCCTCTGGTGGAGAAGCTTGACACGTTCTGGAGGAAAGCCGTCCCACCTGGTATGCGCCTGGCTATCACCCTACGTTACCTGGCAACAAGGGAGTCATACAAGCCTCTCTTGTATGGCTTTTAGAGTGGCGCACAACACCATCTCCCTCATTGTTCCGGCCACCTGTGAGGCCATCTATGCCGCCTACATAGAGGAGGTCCTGTCATGCCCCAAGACGCCAGCAGAGTGGAGGGCGGTTGTTGACCTGTTCTCCAAGAGGTGGAACTTCCACCATGCTGTAGGGGCACTGGATGGGAAGCATGTGGCTATCAGGTGTCCCCCCCAATGGAGGTTCCCACTACTATAATTATAAGGGCTTTCACTCCATTGTCCTCATGGCCCTCGTCGATGCGGACTACAGGTTTCTGTATGTGGATGTTGGTTCACGTGGATGCTCGTCTGATGGGGGCATATTTACTGCAACACCACTCAGGGAGGCACTGGAGACTTGCAGCATTGGACTCCCACCAGCAGAGTCCATTCCCAACGACGTTCGCCCAGTGACCTACTATATCATCGGTGATGATGCATTTCCCATGAGGACATGGATGATGAAGCCCTCCCCCACCGCAACATGACAAGGGCAGAAAGGATCTTCAACTACAGGCTGTCGAGGGCACGTCGGGTGGTGGAGAATGCCTTCGGTATCGTTGCTAACAGGTATATCTTTCGTTTAATTGACCCCTACATAAGTGTTTATACCGTATTATGTAATTCTGTTTCCTATTAATTCCATAATTATCATTATAAATTGTCACTAACTAATAATTTATTACTATGTTTACCAACACAGATTCCATTGCCTCCTCACCACCATCCCTCTGCACCCCAATCGTGTGGAGTCTGTGTTGCTAGCCTGCTGCTGCCTTCACAATCTCATGCGAGTGCAATACCAAGCCGCCCATGTTGCACTCCTCGATATTGAGGACCCAGACACCTATGTCGTGACACCAGGTGCGTGCGTTTATAATTGATTATATTAAATAAGGCTATTACAAATTGTACTATATCTCAATACCTCATAATGTATTTAGGCATCAGTGTATAAAACATATTTATTATAATATTCATATTTGTTGCTTAAATGTAATGTTTGTATGTCACTTTATAGTTAGACATTTTCCTTTTTATACCATATTATTCCATACTTGTTTTATTCATCAAATCCTATTGAGTTTTCCTTAACCTCTGCATATGGTTTAGATTAATTGGCCCCTATTATTTATCATATCTCATTGTATCCTATTTGGTTTGTCACTTGTGACGCATGTCCACGTGTGAGCATGCTGTACAGAACGCCTAGTCATGCCCCACTCTCGCTAGGATCGTCAGGGCAGGAACTTTGGCTGTAGTCTATGTAGAGTTTCCTAACTTAGTTCATGTGAGCCGTTGTACTATAAGTATTATGAATATGTATTTTGTTTTCATCTGAGTCAACGAGTTCTATTTTATATCATTAGTTATAAGTATTGTGTGTAAAACTTATTTGTAATAATGGGAAGAGAAACAGCCACAGTTGGGGGTCAGTGGGTGCGCCAGGCGGGAGGTGGGCCTAACTCACTCGCATTCCTCCCTCGCTCAGTGCTAGGGGAGCCTTTGTGTATCCCAGAGGAGAGAGAGAAATTACGTAATGGTTGTCAGTGGGCGGTCCTTAGTAGTTCACGTTGGGCTCACTAGAGGGCCGGGTATAAAAGGGAAGTCTAGCCATTTTTTCATCAGAATTCATTAGGCAGAGCGACTTCTCATTTCCCTTGCTAACTATATATATTCTTCTGACTGATGGGAACTTTCTCTACTACCTTACATTCTTATCTCCTCTTTTCCCTGCCCTGTTTAACTTCCATGGTCCCGTTGGTGCAGAGCTAGTCAGCCAACGTATTATCGCTTGAGTTCTCACGAGATACTTGCCTATTAAATAGCCTATTTTGGAAGGGTTGACTTAGAATAGGATTGATTTATGTTTGTTGCACTTGTATATGCATTTCCCTGTGTGTTATTATTATTATTCCTGTTTTCTGCTAGTCTAGGTAATGCTAGACTGGGGTAAGGCTTTTCTGTGTTACGAGTTGTTGTTTGATGCAGTGGTTAAGCGATAAACCTGCATACTCGTTTCGGTTCAGTGAAGCCTAGGTTGTCTTCGCGGCTGACTGTGTTGAGTTTATAATTTACAGTGCGTGAGGGCAAGAATTAACAGTTTGTTTTTACTTTGTCAAGGAGCCGGGAGAAAACCAGTCATGAGGACTTCGCTAGGCTACGATCCGTTTTTGCTCAGTCACTGCTACCTTTTTGCCTACAGTACCCCAGCTAGACTTTACTCGATTAGTAGATACAGAATAGTATTGAAGCTTTCCTTATGTATGATATTGTTTATGCACTATTGATTTCATGTGTTGCAAGCTTGGCTACTTTAATGATTAGTGGCCCATGAGCACAATCCGAGTAGGCTATTGCCGTTGCATTTGCAGAGTACTTCTTTTTAATGTTTGCCATTTACTATTGCATATTCTTTTAATTATTCTTATGCCAATTTAAGCCTTTAATAGTATTTAATTGCCAGTGTTTTTGCTTATTGAATTACTGTTCAAAATCCGATACGTACTTCTTACGAGCATCCGAGAAGCATCTAACTTTTTTCAGAAGATTCCTTGCTCGATGCTTAAGGACTATTAATTAACGTAACGTAATAGTGCCGATCCGAAGTAGAGGGTGGAGGACTTCTTAAGTTCATAGTCAAGGGTGGATTACTTCGGCTTCGGCCAACACTATTCTTTGGTGTTGTTGTTTCTTACTTCATTGTTTGATTGTTGACCAGACTAGATAATTCCTGTCTCTTTATTAGTCTGTTGTTGAACACTAGTACCAAGTTCTTGTATACCCCGTTATAGCAGATTGAACTCTGGAGGGTATTGGTGTTTTTTGTTCGGCTGGCAGTACTCAGGGGTTGGGATCGTGTGTTTCCGTTGTGGCAGCGAGCCATATTCGAGTCCTGATTGAGAGCCCTTGTGTACCCGAGTGCCAGTTCGTAACAAATGGCGACCTTGCTTAGGATTTTGTGAACAGTATACATTTTTGCAGAGTTGTACAACATTTGTGTGTTTGTATTTTAGCGTGCATATTGAAGAATATTTTTTTTTTGTATGGCAATTAGTAAAGCATTTAACACTAGATTAGCGGGCTAGCGGTTTATTTATATGTACCGCCCAGCGGGGTGTTTTTAGCCAAAATAGGGCTGTTTATGTGATCATTTTCATGCCTAAATAAGACCCAGAGCGTAAAACAAGTATCTATCCCTGAAAGGGCATAAACAGAGCTTTCCAATGACACCATAACGATCCTTTTATGATGGCTAGTTTTCTTGCAACAACCGTGCAACGCGAGTGCAAAAAGCATGTAATTCGGCACTTTCCCCATACAATTCCGTATATAGCGAGTGAGATAGGGAGGGAGGAAGTGGGATTCGTGTCAGTAGGTTCGCCGCGGTGGTCTGGAGCAGTCATACGCTCGCTACTCTCCTGCCACCACTTGTCTCTGTCTCTCAGCAACATTACGTGCTGAAATTGCCACACGACCTATGTCGAGTGCCGCCAGATAGTCCAGATTTATTATACTCGACTTATGTTGCGTGCCAACACTTAGGGGTTAAGAGACTCCAGTTAATTTAGTAATTAGTGCTTGCATAGGAAGTTTAACACTTTTGTCTCGAGAATTTTTTTGTGGACTTCAGTATGTCGTGCATTAGCACTGACGATGAGCGAGAGATGTCATTTGAAGGTGTGCCCTTAGTAACCAGTGAGGAGGATGCTAGAGTTTTTGTAAGGTAAGCGGTACCACGTGACGGAGGAGAGGCTGACTGGGGTGGATGTTTGTGGCTTGCACCTGATAGCCAAGGTTTTGGGCATTTCCAATGTAGCAGGGATGTCCAAGGGGGAGCTGATTTCCTGGGTGTTGCGTGGGCGACATGGGGTTTCGGAGGAGAGGGCGTTTGGGGGGGTTCCTCCCCAGATCCCCTTTCACTCGACTCCCACAGTGCCGTCCACTCAGTTACCGGAGGTTAGCACTCTCCCACAGAGGGATGAGAATTGGCAGATTGGAGTGCCCTCGGGTGGTGCACGTGGTGGTTCCCCAGTTTTGGCCCCCCTCCTTCAGTAGTGGCAGCTCCCTCTTCCTGCCTGTCTCCAGATATGGTATTTAGACTTGAGCTTGCTAAGATTGAGGCTAGGAAGCAGGAGGATGAGACGAGGAGGTATGAGATTGAGGTTAGGAGGCATGAGGCTGAGCTTAGGTACGACTCGGAGAAATATTGTGCTAAATTAGATTTAGATAAGACTCGTGCAGAGTCGACAGGGACTCGGATGGGCCGTGAGGGCCAAGTAAGAGAACAGTCCTTGGCCCACTTAGTCAAATTGGTGCCGGTATTTAGTGAAACTGAAGTCACAGAATTTTTTAATCATTTTGAGAAGTGTAGGGAGCATAATTGGCCTGAAGAGAAGTGGGCAGCTCTAGTCTCCTCAAGACTTACGGGTAAGGGTCTGAAGGCTTATGATGCACTGCCTTTAGAGTCTTGCATTTACTACCCGGAATTGAAGAGAGCTGTCCTACGGGCATACGAGTTGCAACCGGAAACATATCGATTGAAGTTTCGGGGTGTTACAAAGACTAGGGAGGCGACCTTTCTTGAACATGCCCGGGACTTAAAAGATGCACTTAAAAACTGGACACGTTCTGAGAAAGCTGAGACGGCAGAACAGTTGACTGAGCTGTTTCTGCTCGAGCAGTTTTATAAGTGTACTGGTGCAGAAATGACTTTAACTATTAAAGAAAAGAACCCAAGAACTCTTCAAGAGGCAGCTGAGATGGCTGACCTCAGGTTGTCGCTAATCAGGGGATGTGAATCTGTAAAGCGTGTTGATGCAGTTCCCAAGGGGTGCGATACTCCAAACCCTCGAGCTCAGGACAATCACTATAGATATAAACCTCAGTTTTAAAGCCAAGATACCAGGACTGAACCAAAGACTACAGCCGTCCCATTACAGAGGGTCAGAACTTCGCCCCTTATCAGAAGAGACCGATAGGGGAAGTGGAATGTTTTCATTGTAGAAAGAAGGGGCATTATGCAAAATCTTGTCCTGGTAAGCCGCCAGCTGCAGCCGTGTCTTTGGTGCGCAGCATAGGTGTGGCTGAAATGTCGTCTGGATTTACCCAGGGTAGTTTGCCAGCGGCAGGGTCTCAGGCTATGTATAAGACTCAGGAAGGCTCGTCCCCTGTCCGTGATGTCTTTTGCGCCCATAGAGGGACCGGTAGGGTAAGTTGGGCGGGTTGCCAGCATAAGGTGGAAGTTTTGCGTGATACTGGAGCTTCACAGACACTTTTGAAGAATTTCACGGGGCGACCAATTAATGCGGCACGGGTGGTTGTTGTTCAGGGTATTAATGCGACCAGGTCATACCCGTTAGATCGTGTGGAGCTGGAAGTTGATGGTGTGATTAAGGACTTAGATGTTGGGATCGTTGAGAAATTGCCAGTGGAGGGCGTCGACCTTCTTCTCGGCAACGACTTTGCGGTGCCTACTTTAGAAGTTCCACCCTTAGTCATTGCCGAGAGGCCGGCCGACGTGAGTAGGGAGGAACAAGAGTGGGTAGTGAGTTGTCAACACCAACAGATGGCATGTGTGGTAACTCGTTCCCAAGCATTTAAGGTATCACAGCCTATTTCCCAGGCCACAGAACAGCGGAGGAAGGGAATTAAGGAGAAGCGGAAGGCTGGGAAAAGTTTGAAGAGTTTAGAACCAGTGGCTCTCCCAAAAGACCCAATAGCAGGACCTTTGACCGAGTCTGTTGTAACTCCAGTTCCTAACACAGTTGATAAAGTAGTGGAGGAGGCAGAGACTCAGAGACAGCACCGTTACCTGCAGCAAGAAAACCGGATGTCTAAGTTGGATGTTGGGGGAGGGCATGAGTTGTTGACCAAGCAGTTAGACATGTTGGCTCCCACAGACATTCGAAAGTTGCAATTAGAGGATCCAGAGGTTTTGCAGTGTACCAATGGGGCTGTGGAGTTAGAAGAAGATAGGGATGCAAAGGCAGGATATTTGTTTTTCTTTAATGGAATTTTATACCACCGATATCAAGATCCTAAAAGGAACTGGGAGGGCGGATCAGGTACAGTTGACCAGATGGTCGTGCCAGAGGGCTACAGGGAAAGTTTGCTTAGGTTGGCTCATGATTCTCCATTATCAGGACATTTGGGTGCCAAGAAAACGGTGGCGGCTTTGGGGAAATTGTTTTGGTGGCCGGGGATGAAGTCTCATGTGCAGTCGTGGATAAACTCATGTGATATTTGTCAACGTGTCGGGAAACCGAACCAAGTTATTCCAAAGGCTCCGTTACACCCTATTCCTGTGATTGGGCCACCCTTTAGTAAAATTATTGTTGACATGGTTGGTCCACTCCCTCCCACTAAGGCTGGAAATAAATTTTTGTTAACCATAATGGATGTTGCCACTAGATACCCCGATGCATACCCTATGAAAAATGGAATGGCTAAGACGGTAGTCAGTAACTTGTTGTGGTACTTCTCAAGGTACGGGAACCCGGAGGAGATTCAGTCTGATCAGGGATCTAATTTCACCTCCAACATGTTTAAGCAACCAATGCAACAGCATGGGATACGAGCAGTAGTATCGTCAGCGTATCACCCTGAGAGTCAAGGGGTGCTTGAGCGGTGGCATGCTACACTTAAAAGCATGCTCAGGTGTTATTGTGCTGACAACGGTATGGATTGGGATCTTGGATTGCCTTACGTGCTGTTTGCTGCTCGGGAGGTACCTGGTGAGAGCCTGGGATTTAGTCCAAACGAGCTTATTTTTGGACACCGTGTCAGGGGCCCCCTTAACATGCTGAAAGAAATTTGGGAGGGGACTGTGCAGCCTTGTCCATTATTAAAGTATGTGCTTGAAAGCCGTGAGCGCATGCTTAAGAGTCTGGAGATGGCAGGTAGAAATTTGACAGAATCACAAGCTTTGATGAAGGACAGGTATGATCACAAAGTGAGGCTCCGGAAGTTCACTGTAGGACAAGAGGTATTAATTTTGTTGCCTTTGGTTGGTAACCCCCTCTCTGCGAAGTACACTGGACCTTATAAAATTGTAGAACAAATTTCAGACTTAGATTACCTTGTTGCCACTCCAGACAGGAGGAAAAAGAACCAGTTATGTCACGTGAACCTTATTAAAGAGTATGTGAGGCGCCCCTCTGAGCCTCTCACTGTCCCTGTGTTGGCTTGTTGTGGCCGTGGTGGAGAAGGAGAGGGGGGCAGTCAAGCTTCGGAGGAGGATAGCTGGGATCAACATGTTTCAGCGGATCAGTGGGCGGGGAACTCGAGCCTAAGGGCTGACGAGGCTATAGCTCATTTGCCTGAGCCGCAGTTTGATGCTATCCGTCAGTTGTTCGGTTCATACCCCACTGTATTTGCTGAACACCCAGGCCTCACTACTCAGGCTATGCATGATGTTGACGTGGGGGACCATATACCCTTTAAGTCAATCCCGTACCGTGTGCCCCCCATAAAACTACCAGCTCTGAGGGATGAGTTGGAGTATATGCTAGGTAGAGGGTTGATAGAGAAAGGCACAGTTAAGTGGACTTCCCCCGTAACACTGCAGCCTAAGCCAGATGGCAAGGTACGCTTTTGTATTGATTTCCGTAGGTTAAACGGTTTGACTCCAACTAACCCATATCCTCTTCCTCGGGTTGATGATAGTGTTGACAAAATTGGTAATGCTCGTTTTTTGTCTAAAGTAGATTTAGTAAAAGGTTACTGGCAAGTACCTTTGTCCGAGCGTGCTAAAGAGGTATGTGGTTTTGTTGTGGACGGGAGTACCTACCGGTGCAATGTTATGCCGTACGGACTTAAGAATGCAGCAGCAACGTTTCAGAACCTGATGAATGAAATTGTAAAGGACATTCCAAATTGCACCGTATATTTGGACAATGTAATCATTTATGATGACGACTTTGAGAGCCATTGTGAGCACCTTGAGACCTTGTTCCGGAAACTTAGCGAAGCAGGTCTGGTTGTAAATTTGGCTAAGTGACTTCGTAAAAGCCACTGTGCAGTAACTTGGGTTTGTAGTGGGAAGGGGACAGGTGTGCCCTCCTCAGAACAAGGTACAGGCTATCAATAAATTTCCGCACCCAACAACCAAGAAGCAGATTATGAGATTCTTGGGTATGATAGGCTACTACAGACACTTCATAAAAGGTTACTCAACGGTGTTGGCACCTCTCACAGATTTGTTATCTAAAGACAAAAAGTTTTTGTGGGCACCTGAGTGTGAAAAGACTTTCACTTTGGTGACAAATTTTCTATGTACTCACCCGATACTCAGGGCCCCAGACTTTAACAGGCCTTTTCAGCTGGCAACAGATGCTAGTGGTGTAGGGGCTGGTGCCGTCTTGCTACAGACAGACAATGAAGGTGTGGAACACCCAGTAAGTTTCTTTTCTAAGAAGTTCAATGCTGCACAAAAGAACAATTCTACAATAGAAAAGGAATTACTGGCGATTGTGCTGTCGCTCAGGCACTTTGAGGTGTATGTTCCAGCCTATGGCCCAGTCGTGGTTATCTACACTGATCATCACCCTTTGAGATTCCTGAATTAATTTCACAATCGCAATATGAGACTGACCAGGTGGTCTTTGATGTTGCAGGAGTATAACCTGGACATCCGTCATATTGCTGGATGTGACAATGTGATCGCGGATTGTTTATCAAGGGTGGATGATCAGTCGTAGGCTATCACAGGTGTGTGAGTTTGAGTGGAGGAAAATAGGCTGCCCTTATAGTGCAGCCGGGAAAAACATATTAAAATATAAAAATCATATAAAAACTCTTTCTTTTGATATAGGTAATCGTATAAGTTTGTCATAGCCTATAGAGTTTGAGTAGTCCACGAACTATCAAACGGCTGAGCTGCTGTAAGCTCGCTCTGGGAGCATGATTTTGTGTCTTTTTGCTATTGTTGGGAGGAGTTATAAAATGTGAATTTTTTTTGTTAATAATAAGATGTGTTTTGGTGATAAACTCAGCTTTGTTTTAGTGCCATGCGGTCGCTGGGTGTGAGGGGCTTGATGGGGTTCTGTGTTTGTAAGATTTTAGCTCAGGGTTGAGCGAGTAAAATCTTGGGGGAGGTGTGATGCATGTCCACGTGTGAGCATGCTGTACAGAACGCCTAGTCATGCCCCACTCTCGCTAGGATCGTCAGGGCAGGAACTTTGGCTGTAGTCTATGTAGAGTTTCCTAACTTAGTTCATGTGAGCCGTTGTACTATAAGTATTATGAATATGTATTTTGTTTTCATCTGAGTCAACGAGTTCTATTTTATATCATTAGTTATAAGTATTGTGTGTAAAACTTATTTGTAATGATGGGAAGAGAAACAGCCACAGTTGGGGGTCAGTGGGTGCGCCAGGCGGGAGGTGGGCCTAACTCACTCGCATTCCTCCCTCTCTCAGTGCTAGGGGAGCCTTTGTTTATCCCAGAGGAAAGAGAGAAATTACGTAATGGTTGTCAGTGGGCGGTCCTTAGTAGTTCACGTTGGGCTCACTAGAGGGCCGGGTATAAAAGGGAAGTCTAGCCATTTTTTCATCAGAACTCATTAGGCAGAGCGACTTCTCATTTCCCTTGCTAACTATATATATTCTTCTGACTGATGGGAACTTTCTCTACTACCTTACATTCTTATCTCCTCTTTTCCCTGCCCTGTTTAACTTCCATGGTCCCGTTGGTGCAGAGCTAGTCAGCCAACGTATTATCGCTTGAGTTCTCACGAGATACTTGCCTATTAGATAGCCTATTTTGGAAGGGTTGACTTAGAATAGGATTGATTTATGTTTGTTGCACTTGTATATGCATTTCCCTGTGTGATATTATTATTATTCCTGTTTTCTGCTAGTCTAGGTAATGCTAGACTGGGGTAAGGCTTTTCTGTGTTACGAGTTGTTGTTTGATGCAGTGGTTAAGCGATAAACCTGCATACTCGTTTCGGTTCAGTGAAGCCTAGGTTGTCTTCGCGGCTGACTGTGTTGAGTTTATAATTTACAGTGCGTGAGGGCAAGAGCCTAACCACCCTGTATTTTATTAACAGTTTGTTTTTACTTTGTCAAGGAGCCGGGAGAAAACCAGATACAAGGGATCTGGATTTCTCGAAGTGCACTTGTTAGTTTTAACGTAATACTTTAAACAGTCGTGAGGACTTCGCTAGGCTACGAGCCGTTTTTGCTCAGTCACTGCTACCTTTTTGCCTACAGTACCCCAGCTAGACTTTACTCGATTAGTAGATACAGAATAGTATTGAAGCTTTCCTTATGTATGATATTGTTTATGCACTATTGATTTCATGTGTTGCAAGCTTGGCTACTTTAATGATTAGTGGCCCACGAGCACAATCCGAGTAGGCTATTGCCGTTGCATTTGCAGAGTACTTCTTTTTAATGTTTGCCATTTACTATTGCATATTCTTTTAATTATTCTTATGCCAATTTAAGCCTTTAATAGTATTTAATTGCCAGTGTTTTTGCTTATTGAATTACTGTTCAAAATCCGATACGTACTTCTTACGAGCATCCGAGAAGCATCTAACTTTTTTCAGAAGATTCCTTGCTCGATGCTTAAGGACTATTAATTAACGTAACGTAATAGTGCCGATCCGAAGTAGAGGGTGGAGGACTTCTTAAGTTCATAGTCAAGGGTGGATTACTTCGGCTTCGGCCAACACTATTCTTTGGTGTTGTTGTTTCTTACTTCATTGTTTGATTGTTGACCAGACTAGATAATCCCTGTCTCTTTATTAGTCTGTTGTTGAACACTAGTACCGAGTTCTTGTATACCCCGTTATAGCAGATTGAACTCTGGAGGGTATTGGTGTTTTTTGTTCGGCTGGCAGTACTCAGGGGTTGGGATCGTGTGTTTCCGTTGTGGCAGCGAGCCATATTCGAGTCCTGATTGAGAGCCCTTGTGTACCCGAGTGCCAGTTCGTAACACACTATATCAGCATATTAATTACTATAGTTTTCTCATGATATGTATATATATATATTTCTTTCTAGTCAGCAGTGCTATCATTATTGTGCCCCTTCAATATTAGTTTAGATACATTTTGACTTATTAATTAGTTCATGTTTGTATTACCTCCATAATTATTTATATACTTATGTATAGTTTTATATTAATTATACTGCATTTTCATCGCAGGTTATATTCGTTATTGCTTTGATTTACATTTACGCATACATGTTGGTTACAATAAACAATCATAATAATAGTAGGTTTATTTATCACAGATATGGTATGGGAGGGAGAAGAGGAGAAATAGTGGAGGAGGAGGTGGGGATGAGGAGGTCAGAAGTGTGGGAAGCTATGAAAAGAGTGAAGTTGGGTAAAGCACCAGGAACAGATGGAGTGTGTGGGGAAATGTTGAGGTATGGTGGTGAGATAGTGATCGAATGGGTATGGAAAATGTGCAAACTAGCATGGGAGAAGGGGAATGCACCCGATGACGGGAAGACTGGCATAATAGTCCCCCTATTTAAGGGCAAAGGGGAAAGAGTGTTGTAACCACCGAGGAATATGTCTTTTAAGCGTAGTAGGGAAGGTGTACAGTAGGGTAGTGATTGAGAGAGTGAGAGTTAGAACGGAGAAATGGATAGGCGATGAGCAGGGAGGTTTTAGGAAGGGAAGAGGATGTGTAGATCAGATTTTTACCCTGAATTGTGTTGTGGAGAAATATCTGGAGAAGCAACAAAAGGTGTATGTTGCCTTTATGGACTGGGAGAAGGCCTATGACAGAGTGGATAGAGAAGGCATGTGGAAAGTACTTAGAATATACGGAGTAGATGGTAAGTTGCTGAGAGCAGTGAAGAGCATGTATGAGGGTGCAAAGGCGGCAGTACGTGTGGAGAATTTGCAGAGCGAGTTCTTTGACCTGAGTGTTGGGTTGAAACAGGGGTGTGTGATGTCCCCGTGGTTGTTGGTGTATCGCTGAAAAGGGAGGGAAATGAGTGGAAGCTGCCTATACTGCTGTTTGCGGATGACAAAGTTCTGATGAGCGATAATGAATGGGAGTTGCAGGGTCTGGTAAATGAGTTTGGAACTGTGTGCGAAAAATGGAATTTGAAGGTAAATGAGGGGAAAAGCAAGGTTATGGTCTTCGAAAGGGGTGAAGTCACAGAATGTGAGGTGAAGTTGAATGGTCAGGCTATGGAGATCGTCAGCTCTTTTAAGTATCTGGGCAGTGTGTTGAGTAAAGATGGGACTGTGGATGAAGAAGTGCGGGAGAGGGTGCAACAGGGGAAGGGGGTTGTAGGAACGTTGAAAGCAGTAACAAGAAATAGAGTGGTCAGTATGGAAGTGAAGATGTCCTTGCATGACAGTGTGGTAAACCCGACACTAACTTACGGAAGCGAAGCATGGACGTTCGTGGAGAGACTCAGACCAAGAGTGAGAGCAGTGGAAATGAGTTACTTGAGAAGTGCGTCTGGAGTTACATGGAGGGATAGACAGACGAATGAGGAAGTAAGAAGGAGGTGTGGTGTGGAGGTATACGTGCTGGAAAGTGTGAAAAGGAACAACTTGAGATGGTTCGGCCATATGGAACGTATGGGAAGCGAGAGAACGACTAAGAGGGTGTACGAGAGCGAGGTGGAAGGACAGCAAGGGAGAGGTAGACCGAAGGAGAAGTGGAAGGAAGGAGTGAGGAAGTATATGCTTAAAGGTGGTGCTGGTTGGGAGGAGGGGCGTCGACTGACTGGGGACAGAGGTGCTTGGGGGCGGTTCGTTCGTGGCCACCCCTTCGGGGATCATGGCGTCAAGCAATAGATAGATAGATAGATAGACAAAAGTATATTGCCTATCACTAAGACATTATACATAACTGTGGCAAAATGATATTGCGACATTCCCCAGTAAACACAAAACGCAATTTAAAGATAATTATTGATTACAATACATTGCCACAGATACCCTGTTAAACATATTATAAACGCTAATTTTATCCCAACTTACTCGGGATTGTTGCACGAGGACAATCCCCTGCATGGTGTGCAGCCCCTGAGCCGCAATCATGCAACACCGGTGGCCAAGGACCTCAGGGTGTACCTGCGGGACTACTACAACTCCTCCCGGGAAAGTGTCCACTGGCAGGATGCTATGATCTAAGGTAAATACACGTTTATGGCACCTGCCCCTCTGTTCTAGTACATTTCTCTGGCTGAGCAGGAGTGTCATGGGTGGTGGCGTTCCTGTCGGGGCACCAAGACCGGCCATAACTGTGCCCAGGGAGAGGTTATGGAGACTGCTGGCATGTGTGGGTAGGCCACTACCAGTCACTGGCATGGCTGTTGCAGTAGGTGGGCGTGCTCGCTGCCCAGGTAGCATCCACAGGTCTGTTGGGTATGTTGAGGTATGTTAGGTTTGGTGGGTGGTAGAGGGGTGTCTGGTGACTGGTGCCAGGAGGTGCCATAAGGTGGTATGTCTGCTGTGGTGCCTGTGGAGGTGCCGGCTGCTGTGGTGGTTGTGGAGGCGGATGCTGCTGTGGTGCCTGTCCTTGCTGAGCCATGTTCTTTACCCGATTGGACTCAGCCTTCCACCGCACCAACAGGTTGATCTGGTCCTGGACATAGGCGTCCCAGCAGGAGTCATCCAGACCCTCAAGCTCCACCTCCAAATAACGGACTCAATTGTGAGCCCACGGGCACGTCGGGCGGACGAGGGAAGCCACCCGGTTCTTCAGCTCTTCCGTTTCGTCCGCATGAGACAGGATCTGGCAAAGATATATAACAGGTGTATAAGTACATTGTGCAGTCATAATGGGAATCTTTACATAAAAAGAGGCATATTGAATTGGGTATACCTTATTAGGTGGTTGACAAGGTAGGTTTATATCAATAATTATTAGGAATATTATTCTATGATAATGTGATTGCTTATAGATAATAATGGATAATATTTGCACACTTCTTTATTATACTGTATATTGTACGTGGGTCAATACACTTATAATGAACAATAACATAGTTAATTCTTAGCAGTCACCATATTAATAAACTAGAAATTGTAACAAACCATTGAGTTCAATAATTTACGTTTCCTTTACTCACACACATATCCAATGGCACTTATATTGCCACTGTCGACAATTGCAATCACAGATTGTATTTTACGTTCAAGGCTTACCTTCTTAAGTACACCATCTCCACCAGGGGCAGAGTTGTCAGGGCTTGTTCTCTTCTTTTTCTCGGGCTGACGAGGTGTTGTTTTGGCGTCCACCTCATCGTCCGTACTGGCGATCACAGCGCATGAGGCGTTGCTGTCCTGTCAGGCTGGTTTGAGAACTGTATGGGAGAAATAGAGAGAATTATAATTGTATTCCTACATTTGAATTGTTTTGCAGTGTCGTTGGCCTTATGCGGGTATGTGGAGAACCATTTGGGACCTGATATAAGATAAAATAAATGAAAGATGTTAATATTTACATTATAATTCAATCTCTTCACAGTTTCGTGTGGCGCCTCGGATTCTGCGAAGTATAATTTGGGAGCTGTTCAGAGATTTCAAATATCGTTCACTAATATCCATTTGTATATTTCTACTCACAGTGTTGTGTGGTGTGTGTGTGGCCTCTGTGGGCTCCAATTACGGCTATGAGTGTGGCAGCATAGTTTGTGTTTCCTCTTGATGACCATACAACTTACATAAAATGTTAAGACCGATTTCAACAATATTATAATGTGTAGTGTTAGTGTACAGTGACAGTTATTATCAATGTCAATCTCGTATGTTAAGTTACTTTAAGTAATAATTATATTGTATGTGCAACATACTGAACCTTTAATAAAATGTTATTTGAAAGTTACCTGTATTATTACTTACATACAACACATATTCTTATATGAAAATAACTAACCGTGCTAGACTGCCGTGTTGGTTGTCTCACAATATGTTGATCGAGGAACCAAATATCTGCAAGATCCAGGCATCTTGGTAAGTCGTGGGTGGTGGCTGGCCGGCCCCACTGGCAGCCAATTTCAACCTCCCGACAAGGGTCCTCATGGAGTCAAACCAGATTCGCAATTGGCCAACTGTGGGAATATGAGAGAAGCATAATTAATATTCAATAACATTTGGTCATAGGAAGCTTTAAAATATAATTTATGCACGTAACGTAACCTGCTTATGATATGAAATGTTGTGTATGCTATGAGAGTACAGTTGTCAACATAATGCACACCATTAAAGTAATACTTTCGTAAATATAATGTCTGCATAAACTGTGTATAGCAGATATTCATATTGTGTATCGATTTAAATGTGCTCGCACCATTGTGGTAGTAATGTCTATATATGGTAATGACGGGGTGGCAATGATATTTTTTTTTCTATGTGATTGAGGGAGGCAAAAGACAGAATTGCCTATAGCCAGTGCCTCCCCCATAGTTGAAAGAGTGACAGGGCCAAAATCAAGGGACGATCGAGCCAAAATGCCTGGACACACGGAGTTTGAAGTAATTTAAGTCATAGGAAGAGGGAAAGACTGATTCTGGGAGAGAGTTCCAGAGCTCAGCTGTAGAGTAGAAGAAAGTTTGCGAGTAACGTTTCACTCTTGGGTTGGAGAGTTGCAAAGAGTAGGGGTGGGATTGAGTTGCAAGACGGGTACCACGTGCCCTACGTAACGGAGGTAGTATGCACTGGGAAAGTTCTGAGGAACACTGATTATTATAGTAGCGACAGAATAGCGAGAGAGATGCAACATTGCGGCGGAGAGAGAGAGATTGCAGAGAGTTGGTGAGTGGACGGGAGTTAATGATACGAAAGGCCTTCCTTTCAACTTTGTTACGAATTTATGACATTGGATTACCTGTTACTGGAGGATCCAGGGCAGCGGCCTTCTCCTTCATCAAGCGGTTCTTCTTGTCGGCGTTTTTAAAATCAGACAGGCCTTTGTTGTAGAACAGGGCATTATCCCTGTACCACTCCCCAAGTTCCTTCTCCACCTTCTCCAAGAACATGGCGTACTCCTTCGTTTTTCTGCACCTCTTGCCTTTCGTGGTTGTTGGTTGTTGTGGTGGTGGTGTTTCTCCCTCATCATGGCTGGAATCATGCCCTGCTTGGTCCTGTGTATAATCCTGGGCTTCGTGTGTGTCATTACGTCGTAGGGTCAGGTCGAGCACTTCCTCATCAATACCATTGACGCTATTATCAATTGCTGGTATGCCTACATTTTCATCCTCGTTGACTGGGGGTTGTGACTGCACTGCCTTCCTAACATTCTTCACAGGGGTGGTTTTCTTGGATGGACAGGGCATGGCGTGTACTTGTGATAGATGTTGTCTGTGTGCTGCGGCGAGAGCGAGTGAGGCCGCGTCCCTGCTCGGGGCCCCCTTTATGGCAACGGGTGGGCCTCGGGGAGGTGGCGGGGGGTGCGCGGGAGGCGGCGTGGGGAGCGCATGGTGCGCAATTGCCACATCTCCACGCCATCGTGCACCTCGTGTTGTTGGCGTGTTGCCAGCGTGTTGTTGCCGTGGTTCTGATGTGTCGGTGTTGTGCTTCCACATTTTGTATGCCACATGGACTCACGTGGACCACACATCATTACCCAACAATAGTGGGTGCAGCGTGTTGGTGTCGGATTTACACTTGGCAACGTCGGGGCCTGTCGTGGTGGCGGTGGGGGATTTGAAAATTGCTGTTACCTTTCACGACGCTGCCCGACGCCGCCACGTTTATGCCGATGTTACCCGATGTCCACACGCCAGACACACGTCATACACACGTCATCGAAACGATGTACCCGATGGAACCACGCCAATTTTCCCTCGTGCTAAATTTTTGGACAACACCAAACACATCGCCCCCCAACGCGAGGTACCACGTCCCGCCCCGTGGGTAACGCGCCGCTCCTCGCTGCACCAGATACACGTTGGCGATTGCACCACGTTGTGCTCCGATGTTCAAATCGGGCAACGTCGTGCTCCATATCGTGAATGTGTGAAAGGGGCTTAAATGGGAGCGGGTAGAAGGCGATATGAGGTCATATATTCATGTATTCGTTGTAATTTCATTATAACATAAATATGAAACTGATTAATGCATATTTAAAGGAAATATATGGCATAAACATGTTTTTGATCTGGCAAACCAGATGCTCCCTTTAACACCACCCATATTGACGCTTCCTGCATCAACATCATTCATTTGCAGCAGGTTTCACAAATGCGGAAAATAAATTAAAATATATTGCAATTGAATATTTTTGAGAGAACATCCCCTCGAGACCAAATTTGTAATAAAATATATATTCAGTCACGTTTAGTTACAAATTCGGTAATTAACCCCTTCAGCACCATGACGTAATTTTTATCATATTCTGGTTACCATTAGACGAGTTTCTTTAGTTTGTAATCTATCTATACGACTCAAATGGGTACATACGAACTCAATAAACCATTTTAGTAACATGGGTCCTTATTAAACTGCATAAAATCATCTAATTTACCAGAATCAAAGGTAAAAATGCGTCATGGTACAGAAGGGGTTAAGTAATACCCCGTTCTTAACAGTATTCATCAATTACAATCCCCAATGCATTTGAATAAACTAATGAAGGCATATGGTCCTCCCGGGGTTCGAACTCGGGACACCACACCCAGAAAATAAGCATCTAAGCCATTACACCACCAACACAGTTAAGGATTTCAATAGAACACTACCACACAGCACTGTCCCTACCTTGTTATTTTGAGAAATATATTTATAACTTTAATTTATAATTTTTGGTATTATCGGTAGGAATGTGTTTTTTACAAATACTCTGCAAAACTCGGGTTAATGGGGTACTACTCGCTTTGTATGGACCTCCTTCTCCCTCGTGTTTAGCATATTAGTTTTGAGGTTTTAAGACGTTCCTTCCATTAGTTTGGCGATTAATACCTTTCGCCCCATTTCGTTGTCAATGTCAAGACCTTTCATGCCATTTAGGTGTAATTTTAGGAGAAACCGGCCTTCGACCAGAAAAATTTTCTATCGAAAAATGTACAAATTTATCTTGAAGGGGGGTCTAGGGGGTGTTTCTTAAGCTTGATGGAGGTCTAAAACTAAAACTAAAACCATATATAAAATATATACATATATAGACCAAAAACCAAGAAGTACCTCCTTAAAGTGGTTAAATGTAATTCTCACCCATCACAGCACGAAAATCATTAACCCCTACAGTACTGGCGACGTCTATTTAACTTTATTCTAGCTATATTTAGGCGATTTTGTGCAGTTTTAGAAAGATCTGAAGTATTCAAAAAAGGCTAAGTGAGATAGTTCGAAGCCTATTTATTTTTTTTGTTTTTTTTTTTTTTTCTATATTCCAACTTACTTCCTCTCGGTCATAGGCTGAGAGCCTTAACATTCACCGCTTTACAATGAACAGTGAAGCCCGTGAGGTCTTG
This sequence comes from Paralithodes platypus, assembly GCA_032716605.1. Classification (NCBI taxonomy): domain Eukaryota; kingdom Metazoa; phylum Arthropoda; class Malacostraca; order Decapoda; family Lithodidae; genus Paralithodes; species Paralithodes platypus. The sequence goes on along the minus strand of CM064522.1, from coordinate 11,794,063 downwards.
TTCCAGTCTAGGTGAGACATGTGAGCACGTAGAGTACAACGAGCACCTGCCATCTTGCCTTCACATGAGGCACGGTGCTCACTCATGGCCCGAAACGACCCCATCTCTGAAGCCACCTCGTTCCCGTGCTTCACTGTCTCACCCCCTACACTCGGACTCTCACACTTACACACACACAACGCCACCTGTGAGCAGATAACTCACCAGGCATTGCACCCCTATAGCATATTTTGAATATGGGAATATTCATACAGTGCTATTTAATCAGGGACCAATGAGGGTATTTTATTGACGTTTCGGTGGGCTTGTGGTAATGCACTGATACCAGGTACAGCACAAATTCTATCCCAATAATATCTTCCCATTGATACATCGGGATTTGAACCCGGGACCTTTGGATTACCAGGCCAGTGGCAAGACCACTCCACCACACCTCCCCTATTGGTGGAAGTCCTTTGTAACTTAATAAAATCGTCTACTAATAGTTGCCAGAATATAATGAAAAGAACGTCACTGGTATTGACCAGGTTAATATTCAGTATGTATCTCATGGTTTGCTGGGTGAGAATTAAGGGGGGTCACCTGCTTTTTTTTCTTTCCTTTTCTCTTTTTCTCTGGCTTGTATCCATTCGGCCCCGGTCAGCCTACTGTTTTAAGATGTTTACCCCCATCGAGGTGTCAATATTTTCCTGGCAAGCAGTAGCGAGTCACCAAATATATATTTTTGTTTTGACAGTAAGCTAAATTTGTAAATTTTTCGATAGAAAAATGTCTCCGGCGAAGCCAGATTTCTCCATACAATGCTGGCTTGCTATCGCTCGCCAGGATGAAATCGACAACTGGATGGGGATAAACGTCTTAAAACAGCTGGCTGAATGGGGCCAAAGGGGTACAAGTCAGAGAAAGAGAGAAAAGGAGAGAAAGATAAAAACATGCAGGTGACCCCCCTTAACCAGTAAACGGTGGCAAAGCTCTTAAGAGGTTTTACTGGGCGACGGCGGGAAAGCTCTTAAAAAACATTTAACACCTTATTAGCGGCCTAGGCGGTTTATTTATATGTACCGCCCAGCGGGGTGTTTTTAGCCAAAATAGGGCTGTTTACGTGATCATTTTCATGCCTAAATAAGACCCAGAACGTAAAACAAGTATCTATCCCTGAAAGGGCATAAACAGAGCTTTCGAATGACACCATAACGATCCTTTTATGATGGCTAGTTTTCTTGCAATAACCGTGCAACGCGAGTGCAAAAAGCATGTAATTAGGCACTTTCCCCATACAATTCCGTATATAGCGAGTGAGAGAGGGAGGGAGGAGGTGGGATTCGTGTCAGTAGGTTCGCCGCGGTGGTCTGGAGCAGTCATACGCTCGCTACTCTCCTGCCACCACTTGTCTCTCTCTCTCAGCAACATTACGTGCTGAAATTGCCACACGACCTATGTCGAGCGCCGCCACATAGTCCAGCTTTATTTAACTCGACTAATGTTGCGCGCCGACAGTTAAGGGTTAAACAGCCCCAGTATCACTAACAAATTTTTTTTTTTCCCTATACCTCATATCACTCCTCCACATCCCCTCCTTCCTCCCTTTCCCCTCCCCCTTCAATTATCACCTATTTTCCCTGTTATTCCCTAATTCGTTGGTATATTTGTGTGCTAAGATTAGCAAACTGTGTGGAGGATGTGCTTATGTGCTTAGCAAGTGTGTTACATGACAGAGTGTGTGTATGAGTAGGCTCAGTGTGGCTTGAGGCCTCGAGGAGGGAGGGGTTGCCTTAATTTTCTCCATAAATCATGAATGGGCTGGTCCATCTATATTCGCGATTTTGACCAGAAAAATTATATTTTCACTAGTTTTATTGTTGTTGCAGATTACTATCTTCATAGTGAAGGTAAAATAGGCTCATATGAATAAGTTATAACTATATTTATCGTAAAATGACGATTATAGGCCTGAATGGAGCCTATATGCTCGCCCATGGGGACCGGGTTCAATACCCCCCCCTCGCCGTCACCGGGTTAAAGGAAATCAATATAAGCCGAGTTGTGTGGGAATATTTGTAAACGCCCCTGTATGGTACTGTGGAATATGGGTCCTATGACTTGAATATGAAAGGGAGTACTTTCTCCATGTATTAATTTTCATTAAGGGTGCAGTGCTTGTTTTTGGTCTATATTTATTTGTATCAACTTTATTTCATAGTTCCTCCCTAAACCTCCATCAAATTTCCCCCCCCCCCCCCCAGGGCCTTGACCCCCTTTCAAGATATATATTTACATTTTTCGGTAGATAAAGTCCCGCGTCCTTCTAAAATTACAGGCTCGCGACACCTAAATGGCACGAAAGGTCTTAATATTGACAAATAAATGGCGCAAAAGGTCTCAAAATCGTCAAACTAATGGAACAAACGTCGTAATATCTCAAAACTGATATGCTAAACATGAGGGAGAAGGAAGTCCATAAAAAGCGAATACCTGCCCTTAACTATCTCAGGCTAACTATACCTTGAGCATAAGTATGTAACAAAAACAACAAAAAACAAAATAAATGGAAAAGTGGGGATTGGGCCTGAGTATATAGATAGATAGATAGATGTAACACTACCGTTCATTCTCGAGCGGCAATTGACGCCTTGCGAGCTTCAAGCTATAACTATCCAACTCTATCCAACTCTAGCTCTTCCCAAGCTTTCTGGCATCTAGCCAAAAACTTCTCCAACAATTTTTCTTCCTCGTCTTTCCCTCCCCTTTCCCACTCTGATGGCACAACCATCACTTCTTCCTCTGACAAAGCTAAACTCTTCGCTCAAACTTTTGCTAGAAACTCCACCTTGGATGATTCCGGTGCTATTCCTCCCTCTCCGCCCTCCTCTCTCTTACTTATGCCTAATATCCTAATCTCTTCAAAAGATGTACTTTCTACCCTCTCTGGGCTTAACACTAATAAGGCGTACGGTCCGGACGGTGTTCCTCCTGTTGTTCTCAAAAACTGTGCTTCCGTGCTGACTCCCTGCCTAGGCAAACTCTTTCGTCTCTGTCTATCCTCTCACGTCTTCCCTTCATGCTGGAAGTTTGCTCACATTCAACCTGTCCCAAAGAAGGGTGACCGCTCTCAACCCTCCAACTATCGTCCAATTGCTCTCATTTCTTGTCTTTCTAAAGTTTTTGAAACTATTCTTGCTTCCAAATTTCTTAAGCATTTCTCTTCTCATAATCTGCTCTCAGATCGCCAGTATGGCTTCCTTAAGGGTCGCTCTACTGGTGATCTTCTTTCATATCTTACTAACTCTTGGTCATCCTCCTTTCGGGACTTCGGTGAGACTTTTTCTATTGCACTAGACATATCAAAAGCCTTCGATAGAGTCTGGCATAAATCTTTAATTTCTAAACTACCCTCCTTCGGTTTCTATCCCTCCATCTTTGCCTTTGTCTCTAATTTCCTTTCCGGCCGTTCCATAGCCGTGGTTGTGGACGGCCATTGTTCACTTCCTCACCCTATAAACTCTGGTGTTCCTCAGGGCTCTGTCCTATCTCCTATTCTCTTTCTAATTTTTATAAATGATCTCCTTAACTGTACCTTAACTCCCATCCATTCATACGCAGACGACTCAACCTTACACTACTCCATTACTTTTTCCGAACGCCCCAGCCAGCAATCCCTCAACGACAAACGTAATGAAGCCATACAACTCTTAGATTCTGATCTAAATACTGTTTCCAATTGGGGCAGAGAAAACCTTGTTAACTTTAATGCTTCCAAAACCCAATTTCTCCACCTATCTACCCGTCAGGATCTCCCAGCGGACTATCCCTTATTCTTCAAAAATACAAAAATCAACCCTTCATCTTCTCTCAATATTCTTGGTGTCTCTTTTTCTTCTGCTCTCATTTGGAAGGACCATATTACCAGTCTTGCTAAGGCAGCCTCCCAGAAGCTGGGTGTGCTCAACCGCCTTAGGGGGTTCTTTTCCCCTGCACAGCTTCTTGCTCTGTACAGGTGCATAGTGCACCCTTGTATTGAGTATTGTTCACATGTGTGGGGAGGTTCCTCTCACACCGCTCTCCTAGACAAGGTTGAAAGGAAGGCCTTTCGTATCATTATCTCCCGTCCACTCACCAACTCTCTGCAATCTCTCTCTCTCCGCCGCAATGTTGCATCTCTCTCGCTATTCTATCGCTACTATAATAATCAGTGTTCCTCAGAGCTATCCCAGTGCATACCACCTCCTTTACATAGGGCACGTGGTACCCGTCTTGCAACTCAATCCCACCCCTACTCTGTGCAACTCTCCAACCCAAGAGTGAAACGTTACTCTCAAACTTTCTTCTACTCAACAGCTGAGCTCTGGAACTCTCTCCCAGAATCAGTTTTTCCCGCTTCCTATGACTTAAATTGCTTCGAACTCCGTGTGTCCAGGCATTTTGGCTCGAACGTCCCTTGATTTTGGCCCTGTCACTCTTTCAACTATGGGGGAGGCACTCGCTATATGCAGTTATGCCTTTTGCCTCCCTCAATCACATAGAAAAAAAGAAAAAAAGAAAAAAAGGAAGTTGGAGCCGTAAACATCGACATAGAATAGAAATACAATAATAATGTAGGTTTATGATGGATAGAAAGTGTGTCAAATTTGGCTTTATGTATTTATAAATGTACTAGGACCGTAGCTTAGCTGTCAATTCTGTCAAATATCGTTTTCTATAGGTCCTACTTCCTTATATGCTGAAACTCGCAAGTGGTCAATTGCACTACCGCCAAACGATACACATATACTATCACTCAAAATAATCCCTCTACATGCAATGTATTTATACATTGAAAAACAGAGCAAGACACATACTATTATATAACAAGGACAAATATCCCAGAAGATGAAATTATCACATTTGAAAATAAATATATACATATATTTTTAATAATGTTTCCAAGTTCACACCGTCATAATTTCGTTATAAGCTGAACAATGATATATATATATATATATATATATATATATATATATATATATATATATATATATATATATATATATATAATTACAAACATTTTTCATACTCATTCTAAATGCGCCATCGGCATTTATTTATCATACATTTTTGTTTTTATATGATCGCTATTTGGCTACTGTATAATTATATGGATGGAGTCATGAAAGAAATGCTAGGAAGAGTAGTGGATGTTGGTGTATCACTGAAAAGGGAGGGAAATGAGTGGAAGCTGCCTATACTGCTGCTTGCGAATGATACAGTTCTGATGAGCGATAATTAATGGGAGATGCAGGGTCTGGTAAATGAGTTTGGAACAGTGTGCTAAAAACGGAATTTGAAGGTATATGCGGGGAAGAGCAAGGTTATGGTCTTCGAAAGGGGTGAAGTCACAGAGTGTGAGGTGAAGTTGAATGGTCAGGCTATGGAGATCGTCAGCTCTTTTAACACTCAATGAGCGGCCTAGGCTGTAAATTTAACCATGCCCATGCCCAGCGTTTTTTTTTGTACCATAAATGGGGTTGTTTGCGTGCTCTTTTTCATGCATAAACAAGAGCCAGAGTGTAATACAAGTATGTATCCCTGAAAGGGCATAAATTGAGCTTTCCAATGACACCCGAACCATCCTTCTACGATCACTGGTTGTCTTGCAACGATCGTGCAACCGAAGGGCAAAATTGCTAAAATACGGTCATTTTGTTACATAATTACGTGTGTAGCGAGTGAGAGAGGGTGGAGTAGAGTGGAGTAAATGTCAGTGGGCCAACGACGGTCGTGGCGAGCGGTCATGAGGTAACCTATGCTCCTCCCACCGCTCGGCTTTCTCTCAGAGACAATATTGCGCCAAAATTGCACACACACTTAAGTCGGGCCCCGCCACATTGTCCAGCTTTTTAGATACGGACTTAAGTCGGGCCCCGATAGACAAGGGTTAAGTATCTGGGCAGTGTGTTGAGTAAAGATGGGACTATGGATGAAGAAGTGCGGGAGAGGTGTGACGCTCACCGCTTCCCCCAGAACCGCATGGCTTACTCGCTAGGACTCGCCAGGGCAGAGAATGTAGCTACAGTCTACCTATCATTGTGTACTTTCCTTCTCGAGAAAGCTTGTGTTGCAGACAGTTCAGAACTGTTCTTTATTTTCGTCTGTCACAATCCTTTCTATTTTATTTAGTCAATTAAAAGTATTGTGTTAAGTAGTTGAATGATGGGAAGGCGAGCGGGTGAGAGAGAGAGAGAGAGACCAGGTGGTGTGACTTGGTGGTGAGTGTGGCACGTGGCTGGCCCCCTTACATAGGCCTCGCGGGATTCGTTGCCTCCTGCCTAACACTGCCTACTGGGTGACTGTCGCGCGCCCTCGTGCCATTCCTGCGAACTGGGACTCCAGCAAGGCGGTCCCTGGGAATATCCTTGTCAGATCCGTCCAAGACATTATACTCTAAGCATCTCCCATGAACTGTTCCACACTCTTGTCTTAGAATCTTTCTCTCCTACTGCCTCTATCATTTCCACTACTTCCTCACCTTTTATTAATATCAATCCCCCTCTGGTTCCCTGCATCCACACCTTGAATTGGTGGCCAGACTGTATTATATGCTGGATCTCACATTTCTTATGTACTAGGCTAAGGTTGAAGATAGTCATTGTCTTTTTGGGAGATTGTATTGCTCGGACTGTCTCCATCAATCACTAATGTTTCTACAGGGTTAAATAATGCTAGACTAGGGATCAGGTACCTTGCTGTTGGTGTTTTCACTGTGTGTAGGCTACTTTTGAGCTGCACGACACTACAGATTCTGTGGGTTACCTGGGTGGATCTTTTGTCTGTGTACCTTGGAGTTTAGACTGTGTAGTGCGTGAGGGCTGCTTGCCTAATCCACCCAACACTGTTCTAACTCTATTTGTTTTTACTTTTGAGGGTCGCCAGGAGCATACTCGATACTTGTGATCGAGAATCCTCAAGAGAGCACCCCTTCATATTAACGTAATCACAGACCCAAGGTCCACACTAGGCTAGGAGCTGCCTTGCTCCACCAGAATTCTGTACCTTTGCGCATCCCAGCTAGACTTTATTAATCCGGGTAGACATTAGCTGGATTAGATCATATACTCTTTTATGCATACCCATTATTTCTACACAAGCATTTTGAGGTCTAGGTTGCTATAGAGAGACACAACCAGCATAGACCGGTTTTGTTAATAGGAGTACTACTTTTTCGTGGCGAGCATTATTACTGTTGCACCGCTTATAATATTCTTGTGTCCAATAACATTATAGGTCCAGCCTTTTTGTGTATTTAGCCTACACATGCATTGTCCTGCCTCCTGCTATTTTGTGGTTCCATTTCCGATACGTTCTTCTTAGTAGCATCCGACATTATTCAGAAGATTCCTTGTTCGGTGCTTGAGGACTTTACAACACTTTCTTTCATAAAGGAGTGACAGATATTATTGATTAAAGTAACGTTAAGTAAACCTTCTTCTTGTTTGCATTAGATCACTCTTGTGATTTAATTAAGTTAACCATCTTTTCCTTGTGTACCATAACTAAGCAACCATATGTTATAGGTAATAGGCTGTTTCAGAGAATATCAGCCTATAGTAGAAGCACATAGATACTGAGAGTTAAGATACCCCGCTATCGCAGATATAACTCTGGAGGGTATATGTGTTCTTTGTTCGACGGGATTATATATCAGGGGTTGGATCTAGCGTTTCCGTTGTTGCATTTATGTCAGTCTAGTCCAATGTATAAGAGCCACTGATTTATACGAGACCCGATCGTAACAAATGGCGACCTAGCTCAGGATTTGGTGAACTGACATATAATTGCAGGTTATTGTGCAGATTTTTCTCACAGTATAGGCAGTGAACATTTGTTGATTTTGTGGAATATTTTTTGAGGACATGCAAGAATTATTTTTTTAGCAAAGTAATATAGCACTTAAGCGGTCTCCGAGAATTTGTTATTGTGAATATTGTGGTATAAGAGTTTGGGGTACTTCTTTTTTGTGTATCAAAGTGAAAAATCTTCAGTGAGCATCATGTCTTATAGCGGATCAGTGCAGGATGAGGACACAGTACGTGATGTAGAAGTTGAGGAGCAGCAGCATGGGCTGGTTGTTAACTTGGTGAACAGTGAGGAGGATGCAAGGAATTTTTTACAATGGCCTGTTACTTCCGACTGGTTGGTGGGTATGAATCGGTACGGTCTCCAGTGCTTAGCCGCAGCTATCGGTCATGTATGTACTAGTGGCATGACCAAGGATGACCTGATGACGTATGTGCTAGGGGGGGTGACTGGCGTACGAGGTAGGGTGAGTGCTCAGAGCCCTTTGGCCGAGCCTCCCCTTCACTCGACTCCCAATCCTCCTATTGGAGTACCGACCCTGAGCACGCTTCCGCAGGTGGGTAGTGACTGGCAGGGTGGTTTGCCCCTGGGGGGATCACCGGGTATTTCTAACATCATTGCATCTCCTCCTCCTCCTCAAGGTTTGACCCCGGAGATGCTCTTTCAGCTCGAGCTAGCTAAGATGGAAGAAAGAAAAGAGCTAGCTAAGATAGAAGAGAGAAAAGAGCTAGCTAAGATAGAAGAGAGAAAAGAGCTGGCTAGGATGCAGCAACAGACGAGGGAAGATGAGCTTAGGACTGAACTAGAATCTACAAGATACTGTGCCGACATGGATTTAGAGAAGTCTCGTGTTGAGACGACGGGACAGCGACTCGGTACTGGAAACCGTGCGCATGATCAGTCTCTGTTGCACCTTCTCAAACTGGTCCCTGTATTTGACGAGTCTGGTGTCACAGAGTTTTTCAATAGAATTGATAAGTGCCGGGAGCATCAGTGGCCTGAAGTTAAGTGGGCGGCCCTTGTGTCCTCTAGACTCGTAGGTAAGGGGCTCAAGGCTTACGATGCACTGCCTTTGGAGTCCTGCGTTGTTTATGAGGAGCTCAAGGAGGCTGTCCTGCGGGCATACGAGCTACAACCCGAGACATATAGGTTAAAGTTCCGGGGTGTGACTAAGGGGCGAGACAGTACCTTCTTGGAGCACGCCCGGGACCTGTCCGACGCTATGGGAAACTGGCTCAGATCAGAGAAGACAACTACGTTTGATGAGATGAAACAGTTGATGCTTCTAGAGCAGTTTTATAAGTGTATGGGCGGCGACTTGACTTTAAACCTTAAAGAGAAGAACCCAAGAACTCTCATAGAAGCAGCAGAGATGGCTGATCGTCGGTTGTCACTAATTCGGGGGTGCGGCTCTGCACAGAGAAACGATGTAGGCGTTAAGGAGCGTTACCCTCCCCCTCCCCGGAATATGGACACACATAAATTTAAAAGCAATGACACCAAGACTGATCACAAACCTAGCACCGCCCCGTTTAAGATGGGTCAGGGGACTTTTACACCTCAGTATAAGTCCAAGGGGAAATTTGAGTGTTTTCACTGTCACAAAGAGGGGCACATGGCAAAAGCTTGTCCGAGCAGACCTCCCACGGTGGCTGTGTCATTGGCTCGCAGCATTGGGGTGTTCCAGAAGTCTTCTGTGTTTGCTGGAGGCATAAGATCAGAGGATGGAGCACCGCCAGTGAAGAAGGATCCGGAAGGCTCGAACCCTGTCCGCGATGCCTTTTGCGACCATAGAGGGCATGGCTGCGTGAAGTGGGGGGGCAAGAAGCACGGGGTACAGCTTTTGCGTGACACAGGTGCCTCTCAGACACTCTTGAAGAATTTCACTGGTAGACCCATAAACGCGGCGCGGGTAGTTGTGGTGCAGGGAGTTAATGCAACTAGGTCATACCCGCTTGTTAGAATGGAGCTTGAAGTTGACGGTGTGACTCGCGAACTGGATGTGGGAATCGTGGAGAAATTGCCTGTTGGGGGCGTCGATCTCCTTCTCGGCAATGACTTTGCGGTGCCTGCTTCTAAGGTTTCACCCTTAGTCGTTGCCGAGGAGCCGGCCGACGTGAGTAGGGAGGAACAGGAGTGGGTTGAGAAGTGTCTGGTGCAACCAATGGCGTGTGTTGTAACCAGATCTATCGCATTCAGGGAGTCACAGCCTAACCAACAGTCTTCAAATAAGCGGAGGAACGGTCACGAGATGGTGCTGAAAGCTGATACGGTGGAGAGTCTAGTACCAGCAGCACTTCTCGGGGACTCAGTATTAGCACCGTTATTAGAGTCTGGAGAAGCACCACCACCTGTCACTGAGAGTGTAGAGGCAGGGCTTAAAGAGACTCAGAGGCAGCAACGGTATACACAGAGAGAGCAACGGGATGCAAAGTTCGATGTTGAGGGAGGGCATGAGTTGTTTCGCAAACACTTAGACAGGCTAGCTCCCTCAGATATTCGCAAATTGCAGCTAGAAGACCCGGAGGTTCTAAAGTGTAGTGACGGTGCTGTCGAACTTGAGAGTAGAGAACGAATGTTGCGTAGTCTGGAGTTGGCTGGCCGCAATCTGGTAGGCTCTCAGGCCCTCATGAAGGACAGGTACGACCACAAGGTGAAACTCAGGGAGTTTCACGTGGGTCAGGAGGTGTTGATACTACTCCCTCTTGTAGGTCACCCCTTATCCGCAAAGTACGCTGGTCCTTATAGGGTAGCAGAGAAGCTCTCGGACTTAAATTACCTGGTGGCCAATCCAGACAGGCGTAAGAGGAATCAGTTATGTCATGTCAACCTGATGAAGGAGTATGTGAGGCGCCCACCTGAGCCTCTCACTGTCCCTGTGATGACTTTCAGCAGTCAAGGTGGAGAAGGAGAACGGGACAGTCATGCGCAGATGGATGACAACTGGGATTATCATGTTTCTGCAGATCAGTGGGCGGGAAACACGAGACAGGCGGCTCATGAGGCTTTGCAACACCTACCTGAGCAACAGCGTGTGGCTGTCGAGCGCCTATTCTGTTTATACCCTACTGTATTTGCGGAACACCCAGGCCTCACTACTCATGAGGTGCACGACGTTGACGTCGGAGACCACCCACCCTTCATATCAGTGCCCTATAGGGTGCCCCCTGTTAAACTTCCGGCCCTCCGGGCGGAGTTGGAGTATATGTTGCAACAGGGACTGATCGAGAAGGGGGCGGTAAAGTGGACATCTCCCGTAACGCTGCAACCTAAGCCAGATGGCAAGGTGCGCTTCTGTGTTGATTACCGCAGGCTAAACGGCTTGACTCTCACCAACCCATATCCTCTTCCCCGGGTCGATGACTGTGTAGACAAGATTGGCAGGGCCAAGTTCTTGACCAAGGTGGACCTGGTAAAAGGTTACTGGCAGGTGCCTTTGTCTGAACGGGCGAAAGAGGTGTGTGGTTTTGTGGTGGATGGTGCTACATATCGTTGTAATGTCATGCCGTACGGTCTAATGAACGCACCAGCGACCTTCCAAAGCTTGATGAACGAGTTGGTGGCTGACCTTCCGAACTGTACCGTGTACCTGGACGACGTCATTATCTACGATGACGATTTCAAGAGCCACTGTGAACATGTAGAATCCCTATTTAAGAAATTAAGCGAGGCAAACTTGGTGGTCAACCTGGGAAAGTGTGATTTTGTGCGGGCTACCGTGGAGTATCTGGGGTTCATGGTGGGTTTGGGCCAGTTGTGCCCCCCACAGAACAAGATATTGGCTATTAACCACTTCCCCAGGCCATCCACCAAGAAGCAGACCATGAGGTTTTTGGGCATGATTGGTTACTACAGCCGCTTTATAAAGGGCTATTCTACTGTGCTGGCTCCTCTGACGGACCTATTGGCCAAAGATAGAAAGTTTAAGTGGGCGCCTGAGTGTGAGAGGGCTTTTTTGCTAGTAAAACACCTGTTGTGTACTCACCCAATCCTCAGGGCCCCGGACTTTAGCCGACCATTCCAGCTGGCAACTGATGCCAGTGGTGTGGGGGATGGTGCCGTTCTGATGCAATCAGACGAAGATGGGCTGGAGCACCCAGTCAGTTTCTTCTCAAAAAAGTTCAACTCGGCGCAGAAGAACTATTCAGTAGTTGAGAAGGAACTGCTGGCGATTGTGCTAGCACTCAGGCACTTTGAGGTGTATGTTCCAGCCTATGGACCAGTTGTGGTGATCTACACCGACCATCACCCCCTCAAGTTCCTGAATCAATTCCATAACCGGAATATGAGGCTGACCAGGTGGTCATTAATGTTGCAGGAATACAACCTAGACATATGCCATATTGCTGGTTATGAAAATGTGATTGCAGATTGCTTATCGAGGGTGGAAGACCCGGGGTAGATCATCACAAGGGTAGCCTCCTACTTTGGTTTGATTAGTATGTTAACGTCTGGTGCTTGTTGGCTCACGTGTGTAGCCCAGTGTATTGGGTCGTAAAGTAGGAGTTGCTGTGTTGGTATAGAAGAAAAAAACTAGGCTTGCCCCTGTAGTGCAGCCGCCATAAACATATCAAAAAAATATAAAAATCCTATAAAAACTCTTTCTTTGATAGTTAAATTTTGTTTAAGTATGTTATAGCAGAAATTCTGAGTTGTACTCCTCTCAGAAGGCTGGGCTAGTGAAGCTCGCTCTTATGAGCATAACTATGTAATTTAATCTATTGTATTGGGAAGGGTTGTTAGTTTTTATAATGTGTTATTTTGAAGAGAACTGTGCTTTACATTTCATTGTCGCTGGGTGGCTAGGAGTGGCGAAATTTGTATGGGTTCTGCGTGTCAGATTTAGAGCTCATAGTTGGAGCCTCTTAAAAATCTTGGGTGGGGTGTGACGCTCACCGCTTCCCCCAGAACCGCATGGCTTACTCGCTAGGACTCGCCAGGGCAGAGAATGTAGCTACAGTCTACCTATCATTGTGTACTTTCCTTCTCGAGAAAGCTTGTGTTGCAGACAGTTCTGAACTGTTCTTTATTTTCGTCTGTCACAATCCTTTCTATTTTATTTAGTCAATTGAAAGTATTGTGTTAAGTAGTTGAATGATGGGAAGGTGAGCGGGAGAGAGAGAGAGAGAGAGACCAGGTGGTGTGACTTGGTTGTGAGTGTGGCGCGTGGCTGGCCCCCTTACATAGGCCTCGCGGGATTCGTTGCCTCCTGCCTAACACTGCCTACTAGGCGGCTGCTTACTGGGCGACTGTCGCGCGCCCTCATGCCATTCCTGCGAACTGGGACTCCAGCGAGGCAGTCCCTGGGAATATCCTTGTCAGATCCGTCCCAGACAGCATACTCTAAGCATCTCCCACGAACTGTTCCACACTCTTGTCTTAGAATCTTTCTCTCCTACTGCCTCTATCATTTCCACTACTTCCTCACCTTTTATTAATATCAATCCCCCTCTGGTTCCCTGCATCCACACCTTGAATTGGTGGCCAGACTGTATTATATGCTGGATCTCACATTTCTTATGTACTAGGCTAAGGTTGAAGATAGTCATTGTCTTTTTGGGAGATTGTATTGCTCGGACTGTCTCCATCAATCACTAATGTTTCTACAGGGTTAAATAATGCTAGACTAGGGATCAGGTACCTTGCTGTTGGTGTTTTCACTGTGTGTAGGCTACTTTTGAGCTGCACGACACTACGGATTCTGTGGGTTACCTGGGTGGATCTTTTGTCTGTGTACCTTGGAGTTTAGACTGTGTAGTGCGTGAGGGCTGCTTGCCTAATCCACCCAACACTGTTCTAACTCTATTTGCTTTTACTTTTGAGGGTCGCCAGGAGGATACTCGATACTTGTGATCGAGAATCCTCAAGAGAGCACCCCTTCATATTAACGTAATCAGGCCGCATAGACCCAAGGTCCACACTAGGCTAGGAGCTGCCTTGCTCCACCAGAATTCTGTACCTTTGCGCATCCCAGCTAGACTTTATTAACCCGGGTAGACATTAGCTGGATTAGATCATATACTCTTTTATGCATACCCATTATTTCTACACAAGCATTTTTAGGTCTAGGTTGCTGTAGAGAGACACAACCAGCATAGACCGGTTTTGTTAATAGGAGTACTACTTTTTCGTGGCGAGCATTATTACTGTTGCACCGCTTATAATATTCTTGTGTCCAATAACATTATAGGTCCAGCCTTGTTGTGTATTTAGCCTACCCGTGCATTGTCCTGCCTCCTGCTATTTTGTGGTTCCATTTTCGATACGTTCTTCTTAGTAGCATCCGACATTATTCAGAAGATTCCTTGTTCGGTGCTTGAGGACTTTACAACACTTTCTTTCATAAAGGAGTGACAGATATTATTGATTAAAGTAACGTTAAGTAAACCTTCTTCTTGTTTGCATTAGATCACTCTTGTGATTTAATTAAGTTAACTATCTTTTCCTTGTGTACCATAACTAAGCAACCATATGTTATAGGTAATAGGCTGTTTCAGAGAACATCAGCCTATAGTAGAAGCACATAGATACTGAGAGTTAAGATACCCCACTATCGCAGATATAACTCTGGAGGGTATATGTGTTCTTTGTTCGACGGGATTATATATCAGGGGTTGGATCTAGCGTTTCCGTTGTTGCATTTATGCCAGTCTAGTCCAATGTATAACAGCCACGGATTTATACGAGACCCGATCGTAACAGAGGGTGCAACAGGGGAAGAGGGTTGTAGGAACTTTGAAAGCAGTAATAAGAAATAGGGTGGTCAGTATGGAAGTGAAAAAGTCCTTGCATGACAGTGTGGTAATCCCGACACTAACTTACGGAAGCGAAGCATGGACGTATGGGAAGAGACTCAGACCAAGAGTGAGAGCGGTGGAAATGAGTTACTTGAGAAGTCCGTGCGGAGTTACATGGAGGGATAGACAGACGAATGAGGAAGTAAGAAGGAGGTGTGGTGTGGAGGTCGATGTGCTGGAAAGTGTGAAAAGGAACAACTTGAGATGGTTTGGCCATATGGAACGTATGAAAAGCGAGAGAATGACTAAGAGGGTGTACGAGAGCGAGATGGAAGGACAGAGAGGGAGAGGTGCACCGAAGGAGAGGTGGAAGGATGGAGTGAGGAAGTATATGGATGAAGGCGGTGCTGGTTGGGAGAAGGGGCGTCGACTGACTGGGGCAGAGGTGCATGGGGGCGGTTCATTCGTGGCCACCCCTTCGGGTATCACGGCGTCAGGCAATAGATAGCTAGATAGATATTTGGCAAGAAAATAAATACCCATGAATAACCAAAATATTCATTCAACAGAGATTTTCAGCCAAAACTATTGCGTTTAGTACAATCTATTACAGTACATATCAGTAGAAAGAGGAATGGTTGATCTACAATATTCCTGCAGCAAAACCCACAACAAAATACATTTTGATCGATGAAAGTTATGTGGTCCGACAAAAAGTGTGTTTTTCCAACATACCTTCTCTCTGGAAAATTTGGTAAGTGTTCACCAACTTCAAGGAGGAATTTTTGCTTTATCCAAGTCCTTTTCAGAAAGTTTCATTGAGTCCTTGATCCTCTTCCGGGTGGCATGTTGACTTCAGATAGTACAACCCATCCAAGAGACACCACTTTGGGATAAGTTCTTCTTGATTTGTGACTGGGAGACAGGATATGTGTTGGGCCTCATCATATACAAGGCCTCTGATGTGGACATTCCCAAAGATCCCTACTCCCTCTTGGGTTCTGTTGGGAAGCATCTGTTGGACTGGCACTATAATTGCAACTATATTCGACATACGGACAACTTCTACACATCTTTACTTCTCGCCAGGTTACTCCTGGCGAGGAAGACTGAATCCCGCGGCATCGTCAAAAGCAACAAGATGTACTGGCCTGGTTTCCCCAAACAGTAAAAAGGTGGCATCATCCGGAAGAAGAACAGCACTGGCTTTATGCTAGCATGACAATAAGCCAGTCAATACCCTCTTCACCATCCACACAGGCACGCTAATTGATAGTGGCATAAAGAGATGGGAGCGGGACAAGACAGGTACTCCCATAAAGGTGACCGTCATGAAAGATGATGCCGTTGTTGATTATGACGTGAACATGAGGCTGGTGGATAATTGTTATATACAGATCAGTGCTGTGGACTACCTGAAGAAGAACTGCAGGTGATATGGAAAGGTATTCCTCCACTTCACTGACCTTACACTCCGTAACGCGTATATTATGTGGATGACTCGAATGGAAAAAAAAGTCCTTCCTCAGGCTGTTTGCGAAGAACATCATGAAGCGGCTAATAGAGAGCTACGGGACAGTCACAGATGGACACCTGTCAGGCAGAGCTGTGGTAGATATGCATGACAGGCTACATGGCAAGAACTACATCTCCTAGCACTTCCTCCAAGCCTTCCTGGAGTCAGCGAAGAAGTCGAAGGAGCAAAGGCAGTGCTTCGTCTGCTGCCAACACCAAACTCTAAGCATGATTACGAGGTACGAACAATCCAGAATAACTTGCCTATAAGTGGGTAACCTCTAAAATGCGATAGGCCTAATGGAAGGCTCTCTTGGTGAATGGCGTTTGGCCTTATGGAAGAACGATTTGCAAAGAGGTTCAAAAATCGTGGCAAAGATGGAATGCTTATGGAAATTGGGTGACAACTAGGTCTAAGTGTCAACTCTCGATACCCAACATCGTAATACCCTCACACCTCACATACACACCAATAACACTCCCTCCTCCTCCTCCTCATCTTTCATCATCATGGAGGCAGTGGCAGTGCTAAAGGAATATCACTCAACTACAAATATAATCTTATATTATAAGTAAATACATGAGAGAGGCAGGCGATCTAGCAACAATCACTTTACAAGCAGTGCAGGAGGAGGGAAGGGAAGGGGAGGATGTGCGCATGTTAACTCCGTCCACCCTCCCACTTGCAGCCCCGACGTTGTTTATCCGACTGTTGTCTTTGCAAAACATTTCAACATATACTTTCTAGTTCCTAATTCTTCACATGTGCCTTGACTTTCAAGTTATGCACAAGTGGTGCAATAATAGTTCTTCATATCATTCAGTGGTCAGAGTTAAGACATTGTACGTCCCAAGGATCAAAATCCAAAGGTGGTCTATTTGTCTCCAGAGGTTCTGAGCAACCCCTGCTCTAGAGCAGGTCTGATTGCTGCAATGGTCAGTGACTTCAGAGCTGCTAGGAATTAAGGGCGATTAGTTTGTTGTTTGTCAGAGTTTTCCCAGTGTAAGCCACCTCCTCTATGTAGGGTACGTAGTACCCGTCATGCAACACAATCCCACAACTACTCTGTGCAACTCTCCAACCCAAGAATGATACGCTATTCTCAGTCTTTCTTCTATTCAACTGCTGAGCTCCGGAACTCTCTCCTAGAATCAGTCTTTCCCTCATCCTATGACTTATATTGCATCAAACTCTATGTATTCAGGCATTTTGGCTCGAACGTCGATTGATTTTGGCCCTGTCACTCTTTCAACTCTGGGGGAGGCACTCGCTACAGGTAGCTCTGCCATTTGTCTCCCTCACTCACATAGAAGAAAACAAATGGGACTCGTTATGCTGGCTTTGGACGTGTTGGTGAGCTGGAACACTTATTTGGTCTTAATCCCTAACAATGAACTGCATAGCATGGATAAACATTAGCTAATATAGCTTCGCTGTTTATGGGAATACTCAAGAGTCTTCGCTTCGGCAAGGCAGTATTCCATCTATTGTGCCATAAATAAGGCCCTCTTCATTAAGGAACTCCAACACCTCATCTATCCTCTTAGCATCAATTTTGCCAGTGAGTGCAACGTAGATGTCCATCCTAGCAATACCATGCTCGTCTGGACACTGGCAGACGGTCTGGTTAACCTAAGACGTGCGCATGGGGGTAATTAGAAACGTCTGCCTGTGCTGACGTATTTGAGCTGTTTCCATCACTAAAATATTCATTTTACCATAAATAGCATTAATACTTATCCATACGCGCCTATTATGGGTTGATTATAAAGGTATTAACCTGAAACAACAATAAAACGAGTGAAAACAGCGTTTGGATGGTCAAAATCGGAGATACAGGCCGCGAGTTATATAATGTATGGGTGAGGCAACCTGCGTTCCCGCCAATTTCCCTCAAGGCCACTGAGACACAGTCGATCGATACTCTCTCTCTCTCTCTTGCACTCGCTTGCTAACAGAGATGACAATGCCCTGCTTGCAACTCGCTAATGTTAGCACGAAAATATACCTCAGAATAAGGGAATAACAGGGAAAATAGGTGATAACTGAAGGAGGGGAGGAAAGTGGGGAAGGAGGGGAGGTAGAGGAGTGATATTTTGCATGGCCCAGGGGCAAAAAAAAAAAAAAAAAATGTTTTCGATGTTTAAAGCTGATTTTGTTTTTCTCTGACTCTTAAGAGTCTTCCCGCAGTCCGCCGGAGGAACTCTTAAGAGTCATCCAGCAGTTCCCAGGTTAACAATATCCTAGATCATATTGATTTCCTCGGGTAAAGGACAAGTGCCAGACTCAGTGCCAACCTGCAGTCCATCCATGGTATGAACTGGAGTGCCACTGGCCAATGTCGACGGGTTTGCCTTCATCAAAGGATGAAGATGTTGTAGCTTGAGTATGGTATGCATCACAAGAAGGAGGTGGTTGGTGAGGGCATTGAGGTGATGTAGTGGTTGTGATAATACGTGGGCTTTTATATAATATTTTCCGTTCCCTTTTACTGTCCACTACTTGGCAATACAGTAAATGTTCTGTTCTAGGGATTTGCGACAAGTATCCTCCAGATCTTCAAACCACGGTAACTACACAACCCACATGAGTGTGGTATATAGCCTATATATATATATATATATACCGGTATATATATATATATATATATATATATATATATGTAATCTACAATGAATATCGATTATATAACCCAGATTAGTAAAATAGTTAAGTTTCCCACTCATGTGTTTGACTCTCGAGAGTTCTAGCCCTGTCAGGATTCAGTCTGTCTCACCCAGCACTAAGTCTTCATTTAAGTGTGTGATAGAACATTCTAGTTTCTCTGGTGACATATACATAGGAGTCCTCGCAGTTTTCACTCTTAGACCAGCTGACTATCACGCCTGTTCTCTCTCTATACATAGTGACCATTATACCCCGTGAAGTGACATATCTCTCCTGGCTACCTTCAAACGTTTGAGCAGTCTGCATTCCTGTCCTGTGATTGGGGAGTTGAGTATATAAGTGTGTCCCATATCATAGCCTATTATTATTCTTAGTGATATTGTTGTGTATTAATTATAAGTTAATCTAGTGATCAATTAATAATCTATTATCATTGAGTTTTCTGTAAACTCATATTATTTTGTTATTTCCTTTTGATTGCTTTATCATTAGTGTTATAAGTGTAAAGCATTTAATTAATTTGTGATTAGTTTCCAAGTTTGTGAATTTGATCAGATTAATGTAGTTACCCCTTATTATTGTATTTCAGAAGGAATATATTCTCAAGTGATACTTTAGTGTTTATTTCACATTTAAATAGTTGTATTAATTACTTGTATTGCTTTAATTAATAGTGTGTGGATTCCCTTAAGTTATTAAACAGATATTAACCATTTTCAGTGATTTTGAGAAAATAATAAATATGCGATATAGCTATAATTACCTTGCATTGCTTCAGTAAAGGTATATAGTTAGTTATTTTTTCTCTTGCATATTTTCTGATAATCATAGTGCATTATATTCTTATTGCTTGTCCTGAAGAGACTGATTGTATTGTTACTTTATAATACTTACTGTAATTAAACTAAGAATTTTTAATTTAGTTTTCCTTGAACCTGGATATTTTGAGTGTTCTGACATCAGTCTTGAATTTCATAGTTAACCTATTGTTTGTGTCATTTCTCCTCGGCCATAAACATAACATTGGTACCTTGAGCCAGGATCTTCAGGACTTGTTTAAATATATATTAAATTGTTTGTTTGTGATTGTAGGCTACTATTTAAATTTGCATGATGTCTTCTACTATATCTACCTTTGAGGAAGCTAAAGATTTTGTAGAGAGTGTTAAGACAGTTGTTGAGGTAGAGAAGTAGGAAGAAAAATGAACTGAAAATTGTTGATCAGTACCTGAAGATTGCTCATCCACCTAGTGCCACTAAGGATCAAATTGTTGCAATGATTAATCAAAAACTATTTAATGTGACTCCTCTAGATGACCCGAATATAAATGCACAATTGGAACTTGCAAAGATTCAGTTAGCTCAAGTACAAGTTGAAACACAGGCTCATGTTCAGGAAGCTGAAGCACAGGCTCGTGCTCAACAAGCACAGGCACAAATTGAAATTGCTAAGTTAGACCATGAGTACCGTATGAAACAGGGTGTAAATAAGTCATCTAATCCTGATAATTTTGATATGGCCAAAAATGTTAGACTTGTCCCTGTCTTTAATGAATCTGATGTAACAAAATACTTTCAATTGTTTGAGAAGGCAGCTAACGGTTTCAAATGGCCCAAGCAGTATTGGCCAATACTCCTTCAGAGTGTACTCCATGGTAAAGCTCAAGTCACTTATGCATCTTTGTCTCAAGAGCAGTCTGATAATTATGATGTAGTTAAGAGCCTGATTCTTAAAGCCTATGAGCTTGTTTCTGAAGCCTACAGAGCTAGATTTAGGACCACTTACAAGCAGGATAAGCAATCTCATGTTGAGTATGCCAAAATTAAAGAAGATTTGTTGGATCAATGGTTAAACTCTAAGAATGTAAATGCTGACTTTGATAAATTTAAGCAGATTATCTTATTGGAGTACTTCAAAAGATGTGTCAGGAAGGATGTAAGTTTCTATATTGACGAGAACAAAGTAGACACTGTTTCTGATGCTGCAATTTTAGCTGATGAGTATGTTCTCACTCACAAACATTATACAGGTAATCAAATACAAAGTAAATATGTAGCCTCTTTTCAGAGTACAGGTGTAGAGAAGGAGAGCAAAGATAATGTTTCTCAGGAAGGAACTACTAGTTCCACTTCTACCTTTTCTAAGAAGAAATGTAATTATTGTGGTAGACTAGGTCATATTGCTGAGAAATGTTTTAAGAAACAGCGTGATGCTAATAATAAACCTGCAAATGTTCAGTCAGTTGGTCTGGTGTCCACTCTTGAGAGTTTCCAATGCCTTATAAATGACTCTGTTTCACCTGCTTTGAGTGCTTTGGAGAGTAACGTAAGCTCTATTGATAAAGCTCCTCTTTCGAGCAGTAATTCTGTTGTACCTGCTTTGAGTGCTTTGAAGGGTAACGTAAGCTCTAATGATAAAGCTCCTCTTTTGAGCAGTGAATTCCTATGCAAATATCCTGTCAGATGGTTTTGTTAGTTCACTTAACCCTTCTTTAGCGGGGCCCGACTTAAGTCCGTATCTAAAAAGATGGACAATGTGGCGGGGCCCGACTTAAGTCTGTGTGCAATTTTGGCACAATATTGGCTCAGAGAGAGACGAGCGACGGGAGGAGCGTAGGTTACCTCATGACCGCTCGCCACGGCCGCCGTGGGTCTACTGACATACTCCACACTACTCCACCCTCCCTCCCTCGCTACACACGTAATTATGTAACTAAATGACCATATTTTAGCGATTTTGCCCTTCGGTTGCACGATCGTTGCAAGACAACCAGTGATCGTAGAAGGATGGTTCTGGTGTCATTGGAAAGCTCAATGTACACCCTTTCAGGGATACATAATTGTATTACGGTCTGGCTCTTGTTTATGCATGAAAGAGAGCACAGAAACAACGCCATTTATGGTAAAAAAAAATCCCGCTGGGCGGCACGGTGAAATATACTCCACCAGCCGCTCTTTGAGTGTTAATGGCAGTGACAGGAAATCTGTTAAGATTTTACGAGACACAGGTGCTTGCCAATCCCTACTAGTGACCAGTGTTTTAGGCTCTAATAATTCCTCTGGTGAAACTGTAATGTTGCAGGGTTTAGGGAGTAATTATTTTTCTGTCCCTCTGTGCAGAGTGAATCTTGAGTCTGACTTGTTCAAGGTCCAGTGATGGTAGGATTGGTTGAGACACTCCCTATGTCTGGTGTGACATTTCTCCTTGGCAACGACATTGCTGGGGGTCGGGTTTGTCCAGCTCCGCGGTTGTCTAGTGAGCCGGTGGATGGAGTCGAGGACGGCTCCTCTGATGTGTTTCCTGCATGTGCTGTCACTATGGCAAAATCTAAAGTAATTAGTGATTTAGAGAGTGATAAAGATGATGATGTTCTCTTTGCTGATACTTTCCTTGCTAATTTAAACCATTCAGAGGATGAGGCAGTTCCCCGCAGTGTGGATAATTTGTCACCTCGTGAGTTGGTAGCGTTGCAGCAGGCTGACCCAGAGTTGGAAGGTTTAGCTAGTTCTGCTTGTAGTGAGGAAGAGTCAGTCAATGCTTCCACTTGTTACTATTTTAAGTCAGGAGTATTAATGAGGAAGTGGAGACCCCCAACGTCATCAGCAGACTGTGAATGGGAGGTTGTGCATCAGATTGTCATCCCTCGAGTTTGTAGGCAGGATATCATTAGGGTGGCTCATGACTCCAGTTTGGCAGTGAGGAAGACTGCAGCCCGTATTCTGAAGCATTTTTACTGGCCAGGTATTTTCAAGGATGTTTCCTGGTATTGCAAATCTTGTCACACCTGTCAAGTAGTGGGGAAGTGTAATAAAAAAGAGAAAGTTGCACCACTCGTTCCCATTCCTCCCTTTGAGACGCCATTCACTCGGGTGTTAGTTGATATTGTAGGACCTCTTCCCAAGACTTCTTCAGGGTTTTCCTATATGCTGACACTTATTGATATGGCTACTCGTTACCCTGAAGCAATCCCTATCAGAAATATTTCGGCGAAGAATGTAGTGAAAGAAATGCTTGGGTTCCTCACCAGATTTGGATTGCCTAAGGAAGTTGTCAGATCAAGGGAGTAATTTTATGTCCAATGTTTTTAAGCCGTCTTTGAAAGAGTTGAGCATCACACAGATCACGTCTTCTGCATATCATCCTCAAACACGGGGAGCTTTGGAGAGATATCATCAGACACTCAAATCTATGCTGAGGAAATACTGCTTGGAACACCAGAAAGATTGGGAAAAAGGTCTTCCTTTTGTGCTGTTTGCTTCAAGAGAGTCTCCAAATGAATCACTAGGCTTCTTACCTTTTGAACTACTCTTCGGGTATGAAGTTAGAGGTCCTATGAAGTTGTTGAAGGAGTTTTGGCTGTCCGAATCAGATGACGTCCACCTGCTGGAATATGTGGCGATATTCAAGGAACGGTTATCAACAGTGTTCCAGCTAGCTCGTGAGAATTAGGGAATTGCTCAGGAGAAGATGAACACGTGGTATGACAAGAATTCAAGAGTACGCCAGTTTCAGCCAGGTGATCAGGATCTAGTTCTGCTGCCAATACACGGACAACCTATTCAAGCCAAGTTTAGTGGACCGTACATGGTGGAGAAGAAAGCCCGTGATGTTCACCACGTTATTGCCACGCCAGATCGTAGGAAGAGCAAACAACTTTGTCATGTCAACATGCTAAAATTGTACCACAGGAGAGACCCTGATAAACCTGTCTGCACTGTAGCTGTTCCTCAAGACCCCGAAAGTGAGGCACTCCCATGCAGTATGAACTTGAGCGATAGCCTAAGGCAGAATGTTGCTATCATGAGTGATCTGGAGACAAAGTTATCTCATCTAACCCCTTAGGAGAGGCAGGAATTCACGGCTCTACTCCTGAAATACCATCAAGTGTTCCGAGATACTCCAGGAAGAACAAACATTTTGATGGACGATCAAACATTTTGATTGTTGGAGATGCGAAGCCAATTAAGCTGCCAGCCTACCGTGTGAATCCCTTAAAGGTTCCCCTGATCCAGAAGGAGATTGACTACCTACTCACCCACAAGATGATTGAGCCCTGCCAAAGTGAGTGGAGTTCTCCTGTTACCTTAGTTCCTAAACCAGGTGGATCACAACGGCTCTGTATTGACTATCGACGTGTTTACCAAATCACCAAAACAGACACTTACCCCATACCTCACATGGAAGATTGTATAAATAGGATTGGAAAGGCACAGTACATCAGTAAGTTTGATTTGTTAAAGGGATATTGACAATTACCTATGACTCAGTGTGCTAGGGATATCTCATGTTTTGTAACTCTTGGTAAGACTTTTGCATGTTCTGTGATGCCGTATGGTATGAAAAATGCACCTGCAACATTTCAAAAACTCATGAACATTCTAACCGAGGGTTTAAAAGGATGTGTTGTGTATATTGATGATGTATTGATTTTTTAGTGACACCTGGAAAGATCATCTATACCATGTCAGTAACTTTCTTGATCGTTTGGTTCAAGCTAATCATGTTGCAAATTTATCAAAATGTGAATTTGGTCAAGCTAAAGTCCAGTATCTTGGTTATGTGATTGGTAATGGACAAGTTGTGCCACCAGGGGCTAAAGTTCAGGTGATAAGTGATCTTTCCAGACCTAAGAATAGGAAAGACATGCAAAGATTTCTTGGTATGGGAGGATACTACCGCCGGTTTGTTCTAAATTTCTCAATCCTTGTGTCACCACTCACAGATCTTCTGAAAAAGGGAGTTAAATTGGGGTGGAATGAAGCATGTGAATCCTCTTTCAACAAACTCAAAGCTATCCTGTTGAGTCAGCCAGTGCATTCCACCCTAATTTTGCTAAATCCTTTAAAATGGCTGTCGATGCTAGTGATACAGGAGCTGGGGCAGTTTTTTTGCAGGTGGATGACCTGTATCTTATTACAGCAAGAAGTTCACTCCACCCCAAAATAATGGTTCAACTATTGAGAAGGAACTCTTGGCTCTGATTTTGGGATTACAAAATGTTTCTTTATATTATTTTGTGTTCAGGCCCAAATCCTATTGTTATTTATACTGATCACAACCCACTGACGTTTCTTAGTAAGTTTAAAGATAAAACTCAGAGATTGACAAGGTGGAGTCTGCTTTTTCAAGAATATCCCTTAAATATAAGAAATATTAATGGGAAAGAAAATGTGATTGCAGATTGCTTGTGTAGATTATAGCCTAATTGTTTTAAAGTAATAGACATTTCCCCTGTAAATTTATTTCTTTTAGGGAGGTGTTAGTTAATCTAGAATTAATTAATATAGATTATATAAGCCAGATTAGTAAAACACTTATGTTTCCCACTCATGTGTTTGACTCTCGAGAGTTCTAGACCTCTCAGGATTCAGTCTGTCTCTCCCAGCATTATGTCATTTCATTCACGTGTTTCGTAGAAAATCTAGTTTCTCTGGTAACATATATATATATACCCCCTGAGTCCTCGCAGTTTTCACTCTTAGACCAGTTGACTATCACGCCTGTTTTCTCTCTGTACATAGTGACCATTATACCTAGTGAAGTCACATATCTCTCCTGGATACCTTCAAACGTTTGAGCAGTCTGCAATCTTGTCCTGTGATTGGGGAGTTGAGTATATAAGTGTGTCCCAAATCATAGCCTATTATTATTCTTAGTGATATTGTTGTGTATTAATTATAACTTAATCTAGTGATTAATTAATAATCATTTATCACTGAGTTTTCTGTAAATTCATATTATTTTGTGTTTTCCTTTTGATTGCTTTATCATTAGTGTTATAAGTGTAAAGCATTTAATTAATTTGTGATTAGTTTCCAAGTTTGTGAATTTGATCAGATTAATTTAGTTACCCCTTATTATTGTATTTCAGAAGGAATATTTTCTCAAGTGATACTTTAGTGTTTATTTCACATTTAAATAGTTTTATTAATTACTTGTATTGCTTTTATATATATTGTGTGGATTCCCTTAAGTTATTAAACAGATATTAACCATTTCCAGTGATTTTGAGAAAATATTAATTATTATGTGATTAGGCTATTTTACCTTGCATTGCTTCAGTAAAGGTATATAGTTATTAATTTTTTCTCTTGCATATATTCTGATAATCATAGTGCATTATATTCTTATTGCTTGTCCTGAAGACACTTATTTTATTGTTACTTTATAATACTTACTGTAATTAAACTAAGAATGTTTAATTTAGTTTTCCTTGAACCTGGATATTTTGAGTGTTCTGACATCAGTCTTGAATTTCATAGTTAACTTATTGTTTGTGTCATTTCGCCTCGACCATAAACATAACAATATATATATATAATTATACGTACTCCGGGAAAGTTTTCCTGCAATAAATTTTAGAATTGTTTTCACCAATGATTTCAGGATAGGGACCTTCTTCAACTTCAAAGATCGGGTGCCGGACTCTTTATGCTCAAATATCGTGTATAAATTCACTTGTGCCAGTTGTCAGGCTGGGTACATTGGATGTTCGAGTAGATCATTCAAAATGAGAATATATGAGCATTTGGGGAAAAGCTTCTGGTCTGGAATATTTTTGAGGCGTATGTCATTTTCTGCAGTAAGGGAACACTCTCGTAATGAAGATCACCCTTTTTCGGAGAAAGATTTTGAAATCATCGGCAGGTTTAGATGCACGTATGAAGCTTTAATAGGCGAAAAAATGCTGATAAATAAGCACAAACCAGAAATAAATCTTGTCAATAATAGTTGAAGGTTTTTTATTGGGTACAATTGGTTGCTTTTTGGGTGTTCATGTAGTTTGGTTTTTCATTTTATTTCGTTTAATTTTCACCATATTTTGAGTTTACATATAGAGTTCAAATGTGTTCAGTTAATCAGTCCCTCATCGTCTTTCATTGGAGATTGGTGGTATCATGGTGAGTTCCGATTTGTTTGTGACAATTTTCCTTTATGTGAATTTTCAACATTTATCTTTTGTTTCTTAGAGTCAAGTAATTCAAATTTACTTTTTTGCTTTGTGTTGTGGTTCGATGTGATTAGGATTACTATGATTTGCTTCTAATTTTACTAGATAATTTGAAATGTTTTGTAGAGTCCTTCATTTTATTGTTCTTGTTTATTATGATTGCTTTTGCTAAGTCTTGTCCTCACATGGTTGGATATTAGCATAATACTTTGGACGCTGTTTAGCGGTAGGTTAAATTTTGTTTAATAGATTTTAGCCTTTACAGTTCAGAATAATATTTGAATTGAAAAAGAAATGATAATATAAATTTGATATCTAATGCGTTTTGATTTCTTTTGTTGCATTGAGATTTAGCAATTTTTGAATTTGATGGTGTCTAGCCGTAGATTTATTTTATATTTAAACCTTGCCTAGTTGGCCAAAATTATGTTGTTTAATTGTTTTAAGATAGGCAAATTGCCACGTGTTCAACAATGCATTACATTTTAGTGATCCTGTTTTAGCAATATATACAGAGTTATACTCAATTTTTAGGATCTGTTGGTAACCCTTTCCTGAGGATGGCTGCGTGACGTCGCCGAAAATTAGAATAAATCATGATGTTCCACAACGTATTTCTTCTCATTGCCCTACTAATTTGGAAGTTGCGGTGTCCAAGATCACCTGCTGAGGTTCACATAACTATATATATATATATATATATATATATATTTTATTTTATTTGTTTTCTTTGTGAGTGAGGGAGGCAAAAGGCAGAACTGCCTATAGCAAGTGCCTCCCCCAAAGTTGAAAGAGTGACAGGGCCAAAATCAAGCGACGTCCGAGCCAAAATGCCTGGACACACGGAGTTTGAAGCAATTTAGGTCATAGGAAGAGGGAAAGACTGATTCTGGGAGAGAGTTCCAGAGCTCAGCTGTTGAATAGAAGAAAGACTGAGAGTAAAGTTTCACTCTTGGGTTGGAGAGTTGCACAGAGAAGGGGTGGGATTGTGTTGCAAGACGGGTACCACGTGCCCTACGTAAAGGAGGTGGTATACACTGGGAAAGCTCTGAGGAACACTTATTATTATAGTAGCGATAGAATAGTGAGAGTGATGCAACATTGCGGCGAAGAGAGAGAGATTGCAGAGAGTTGGTGAGTGGATGGGAGTTAATGATACTGAAAGGCCTTCCCTTCAATTTTTTCTAGGAGAGCATTGTGAGAGCAACCTCCCCACACATGTGAACAATACTCAATACAAGGACGCACTATGCCCCTGTACAGAGCAAGAAGCTGTGCAGGGGTAAAGAACCCCCTAAGGCAGTTGAGCACACCCAGATTCTGGGAGGCTGCCTTAGCAAGACTGGTAATATGGTCCTTCCAACTGAGAGGAGAAGAAAAAGAGACACCAAGAATATTGAGAGAAGATGAAGGATTGATTTTTGTATTGTTGAAGAATAAGGGATAGTCCGCAGGGACTTCCTTACGGGTAGATAGATGGAGAAATTGGGTTTTGAAAGCATTAAAGGTAACAAGGTTTTCTCTGATCCAATTGGAGATAGTAGTTAGATCAGAATTTAAGTGTTCTATTGCTTCATTCCGTTTGTCGTTGAGGAATTGCTGGCTTGGGCGTTCTGAAAAGCTAATGGAGTAGTGAAAGGTTGAGTCGTCTGCGTATTAATGGATGGGAGTTGAGGTACAGTTGAGAAGGTCATTTATAAAAATTAGAAAGAGAATAGGAGATAGGACAGAGCCCTGAGGAACACCGGAGTTTATAGGGTGAGGAAGTGAGTGATGGCCGTCCACAACTGCAGCTATGGAACGGCCGGAGAGGAAATTAGAGACAAAGGCACAGATGGAGGGATAGAAACCGAAGGAGGGTAGTTTAGAAATTAAAGATTTGTGCCAGACTCTATCGAAGGGTTTCGATATGTCTAGTGCAATAGAAAAAGTCCCACCGAAGTCCCGAAAGGAGGATGACCAAGAGTTAGTAAGATGTTAAAGAAGATCACCAGTAGAGCGACCCTTAAGGAAGCCATACTGGCGATCTGAGAGCAGATTATGAGAAGAGAAATGCTTAAGAAATTTGGAAGCAAGAATAGTTTCAAAAACTTTAGAAATACAAGAGATGAAAGCAAATGGACGATAGTTGGAGGGTTGAGAGCAGTCACCCTTCTTTGGGACAGGTTGAATGAGAGCAAACTTCCAGCATGAAGGGAAGACGTTAGAGGATAGACAGAGACGAAAGAGTTTGCCTAGGCAGGGAGTCAGCACGGAAGCACAGTTTTTGAGTACAACAGGAGGAACACCGTCCGGAACATACGCCTTATTAGTATTAAGCCCAGAGAGGGTAGAAAGTACATCTTTAGAAGAGATTAGGATATTAGGCATAAGTAAGAGAGAGGAGGGTGGAGAGGGAGGTATAGCACCGGAATCATCCAAGGTGGAGTTTCTAGCAAAAGTTTGAGCGAAGAGTTCAGATTTGTCAGAGGAAGAAGTGATGGTTGTGCCATCAGAGTGGGAAAGGGGAGGGAAAGACGAGGAAGAGAAATTGTTGGAGAGGTTTTTGGCTTGATGCCAGAAAGCTTGGGAAGAGCTAGAGTTGATAGTTTAGTGCATTTATTATTGATGAAAGAGTGCTTGGCAAGTCGAAGAACAGATTTGGCTTGATTCCGGGCAGAAACATAGGAAGAATAAGAGTCTTGAGTTTTAAGGCGTCGGTACCGTATGAATGTTTCCTCCTTATTGCGGACAGCAGTAGAACAGGCGTGAGTAAACCAAGATTTTTTAGCATTAGTCTGAGAGAAAGAGAATGGAATGTATGCTTCCATGCCCGATAGGATTACCTCGGTAATGCGTTCAGCACTCTCCGAGGGTCCCCGGCCACGGAAGCAGAAATCATTCCATGGGAAATCAATGAAGTACTGCCGGAGAGCCTCCCAGTCGGCAGTGCCAAAGTGCCACAAGCGCCGCCGGCTAGGAGGATCGGGTGGCCGTACTGGAGAGATAGGACAGGTGACAGAGATAAGTTTATGGTCGGAGGAGACCAAAGGAGAGAAAAGATCGACAGTATAAGAAGAAGAATTAGAAGTTAGAAATAAGTCAAGAATGTTGGGCCGATCTCCGAGGTGATCCGGCATACGGGTCGAGCTGAACTAACTGCTCTAGGTAATTTATGATAGAAAAGACGTAGGCTTGTTCACCAGGTGGGTCAGTAGCGTGAGAGGAGAGCCATTGGTGGTGGTGAACGTTGAAATCTCCTAAGATGGAGATTTCTGAGAAAGGAGAAATGGAGAGAATGTGTTCCACTGTAGAGTTTAAATAGTCAAAGAATTTGGGAAAGTTGGTAGAGTTAAGGGAAAGATAGACAGCACAGAAATATTTAGTAAGAGAATGACAGGAAAGTTTGAGCCATAAAGTTGAGAATTCAGAGGAGTCTAAATCGGGAACACGAGAGCAAGTGAGTTTGTTGTGCACATATGCACAACATCCGCCTTTGGCTTTGAAACTAGGATAGAGAAAGTATATATATATACTATATATATTATTTATATATATATATATATATATATATATATGTATATATATATATATATATATATACCATATATATATATATATATATATATATATATATATATATATATATATATATATATATATATACCTGTATATATATATATATATATATATATATATATATATATATATATATATATACATATATACAGTAATATACATATATACAGTATATATATATATATATATATATATATATATATATATATATATATATATATATATATATTATATATATATACTGTATATATGCTGGATATATAAAGAGAGAGAGAGAGAGAGTAAAATGAAATTCAAAGGTACAATTAACATACAACATATCAGTGGAGAATATAAAAAGGATACAGTATATGTGTAGTGTGTTTCTAGCAATGCAAATATATGCATTTATTCAATAGCATTACTTTTATCACTCTATATGGGCAGCCTATAATAAACGAGCGGCGGGGTTTGCATTCATGGCGAACTATATTTAATTTTCCGACATACAATTGTGCACGGGTGTGATATAATGAAACCTGTATTTGTTCAGAAAATACAACTGTCTGTTCTTTCCATTCCACGTCCGCCACCACTGTTAACCCCTGCCCCTCTCCCGGGGGCACGAGATCCTGTGAATGGCTTCTGTCGCCCGGGCAAATATCACATTCTCAACACAACACACACAACTATACAATTTGTCCACACAGATACATGCTCCTCCGGCGGTTATTTCTCGAAGAGTCCTTCTAGCCGGGGATATAGAGAACATCCCCGAACCCACTCACACATACATATTTCTGATATGCTCTAAACCAATCACTTCGAACCGACGGACGAAGGGTTCAGTTATCTGCAATTACTGCGGGAACTGGACCCACTTCACATGGACAACACTTGCCTCCATGGGACACTACACAAACACTTGGACCTGTTCCTCATGTTTCCTACACCCTTCCCCAAGCCCCATCCCCTACACACCTACTCCTTCCAACCCACCAACCCATCCCAGTACCTCTTCCCCAATCCACCAAATCCTACCCCATCCTAACCAACTCAACCCTCCAACATCTTTACCTCAATCCCAACTCACACCATCACATCCTTCACCCTCACCCCCACCCAACCCCCGTGTAGCAGCACTAACACACACCACACATAGCTTTAACATCCTTCAATTTAACATAGATGACATAAACACCAAAAAAACAAGAACTCACACACTTCATCAAACACACAATATACACATTCCTATCTTACAAGAAACAAAACTACACAGAACACAAAAAACACCCATATTTCATAACTACACCACCATTAGACAAGACCAGGCCGTCGGCAGCGTCGGTGGACTCATCACCCTGGTACACACATCAAGAAACGTCTATGATACCAGTGCACATACAAAATCCCTCCTCCCCCCTCACGACACCACTACAGAAATACAATCTTTCAAAATGCGGACTGACAACAAATCACACATAACCTTCATAAACACATACATCCCTCCCCAAACGTCCCCCACAGTACCAAATAACTACACCCCACAAATACAACACATTTCAAACAACCCCAACATCATCCTGGTTGCTGACTTCAATGCCAAGTCATCGGCCTGGCATATCAACAATCCCGACACAGAGTATTGAGTATTGTTCACTTGTGTGGGGAGGATCCTCTCACAGCGCACTCCTAGACAAAGTAGAAAGGAAAGCCTTTCGTATCATTAACTCCAGCCCACTCATCAACTCTCTGCAATCTCTCTCTCTTCGCCGCAATGTTGCATCTCGCTCGCTATTCTATCGCTACTATAATAATCAATGTTCCTCAGAGCTCTCCCAGTGTATACCACCTCCAATACATTGGGCACTTAGTACCCGTCTTGCAACACAATCCCACCCCTACACTGTGCAACCCAAGAGTGAAACGTTATTATCAGTCTTTCTTCTATTCAACTGCTGAGCTCTGGAACTCTCTCCCAGAATCAGTGTTTCCCTCTTCCTATGACTTAAATTGCTTCAACCTTCGTGTGCCCAGGCATTTTGGCTCGAACGTCCCTTGATTTTGGCCGTCACTCTTTCAACTATGTGGGAGGCACTCGATACAGGCATTTCTGCCTTTTGTTTCCCTCACTCACAAAGAAAAAATATAACAAAATAAAAAAAAGACAGAGGGCTGGTGATCAACAACCAAACAGGTAACCTTTTCATGCTAAATAACATCTCTCAACATACCCATATCCCCCACCAAGCACTCTACCACCCCTCATCACCAGATATAACCTTTTGTTCCCCCAACCTCGCCCCCATGACATCCTGGAGGGTGGTCAAAACCCTAAGTACTGAACACCTCCCGATTATCATCACCACCAAAACCAGAATCACCCACGCTGGCCACAGATACATATACACTAATTATAGAAGAGCCAACTGGGAAGCTTTCACAACTGAAACAGAACAACAGCTAGAAACTCTAAACAGTACACCTATCACAAACAACAACGACGCCATACACTCATTACATACATAAACATTTAAAGACCGTTTTGTCCACAGAGGATGTGGTTACAGTCTCACGTCCTAAATGGTAATTTTCTAGGCGGTCCTGTCAAGGGCTGCCTCTGTTAAGTTCTTTATTTGAGATCGGACCAAAGTACCTGATCCCACATGATTCTAGGTCTACCCTTACGCGCAGCTCCTCCCATGTTCACAATCGGGCATTAATTTTCTTCACCCAGTTCTGATTATCCATTCTCTCCACGTGTCCAAACCAACCAATTCAGCTCGTGCACATCACTTCACTGACACTCCTGACACTCTTACAATACAATTATTCAAAATGCAACAAAAAACACATCCCTAGAGGTAACAGAAAGCAACACAACCCCAATTTTACACTAGCAATTAAAGACCTCATCAGACAATGTGACAGAGTAAAACACTCCCCAAAGCCCCACATGCAGGACACTACACACCAAATGCAAGCACTAAACACTCAAATTAACAACAAAATACCAGAACAACAAACACTAAACTGGAATAGTTACCTACAAACACTTGATCACAAAACGAAAACCAGCAAACTCTACAAAACACTAAACAGCAAAACACTCTCCAACAGCAACACAACACAATCACACGCTGCCATCATAACAGCAGAGACCATACTTTCAAACAAACAACAAGCAAACATTCTTATCAATAATTGTTCATGAGTCAGTCATCTTAACTCCCACGACAATTGATGAGTCATCAAACGAAAGCGACTATTCCCTACATACCCGGACTATCGATCCTTCATTAACAGTCATACGAAGCACATCATCGACAACCTCAAACACTCATCCTCCAGTGGCCCAGACGAAATAAGTAACATACACCTTAGACACCTGGGATCACAAGGCATTTAAGCACTCACCAACATATCAAACTACAGTTATTCACACAACATACTACCCAACATCTGGAAGCATAGTGTCGTCATTACAATCCCCAAACCAAACAAAGTCCTCCCGCTACCCTTCTCACACCGCTCCACCACTCTCCTTTGCACCCTCTGTTACACTGGCCAGCTTGCCAGAATGTACTCGTACTCGCTAGCGCTCGCCAGGGCAGTGAAATGGGCTATAATAATTGTAGAACGATGTTCTTTCTTTCTTAGTATTCATGATGTCACAGACAGATCAGTGATGGTCTTTATTCCTGTCTGTGACACTTGGAAGTATTTTATATCAGTGATAGAGTATAAGATATGTAGTGTGAATTGCAAGAAGAGAGAGAACGAATTTAGATCTTACCGTTTACGACTACTCTTTGCTTTCTGTCGCTGAGCCAATTTTCTATCCCTTTCAACACACCGTCTTGTATTCCATGCGCTTTTAGTTTTAGCAGTAAACGTTTTGTGGGGAACTTTGACAAAGGCCCTTTGAAAATCAAGGTATATATAATATCTACAGCTTTACTCTCATTGTAGAGGTTGAGGATATCGTGGAAGAAGTCTAAGAGGTTTGTTAAACAGGAACGTTTTTTACGAAAGCCGTGTTGAGGATCTTTAAGTATGTTATTTTCCTCTAAGTGATTTATGAGTCTGTCTCTTATGACCGTTTCTAGCATTTTACATACAACTGAGGTTAAGCTAATTGGACGATAGTTACTGGGTAGGGATTTGTTGCCTTTTTTGAATATCGGTGTTACGTTGGCTATCTTCCACTGATCAGGCATAGTTCCAGACTGCAAGGATTTATTGAATAGTAATGTCAGTGGGAGCCCATCCTTAGCTTCCTTTAGAACTCTAGCCGAGATTGTATCAGGTCCAGGCGTTTTATTTACCTTGAGTTTATCTAAACAATTCAATACTTCTCTCTCTGTAACGGTGATATTGCTTAGAACATCTGAATTATCAATCTGAATCGGCGATGGTGTAGGGATATCACTGAGGTCTGCTTTTGTAAAAACTGATGCAAAGAAGGTATTGAGGGCATTACTCATTTGTACTTCGTCTTTGGTGTATTCTCCATTTTCATCGACTAACGGTCCAACAGTTGAAGTAACTACTTTTTTCTTTCTGATATAACTATAGAATTCTTTCGGGTTTGTTTTACTTTGATTCACAATATGTAACTCTAGGGTATTTTTACTTTGCTTAATTAACTTTTTTGCTTTGCATCATAGCTCTACAAATTTCACCCGTTCTTCGTCATTTTGTGAGGATTTTAATCTATCATTAGCAAATTTTTTAGCAAGCAGGCAGTTTGAAATATCTTTATTCCACCATTTGGGCATATTATTATGGCCTGGACGCCGTATTTTCGATGGTATGCAGTCTTGCACTGCTTTTAGGTAAGTGGTTTCGAATAACTTCCAAGATGTATTTATGTCGTTATTGTTGATTAAAAAGCTCCAGTCAGTTTCTGTAAACAGAGCTTTAAGTTTATGAAAGATTGCTTTCTTGAAATTAGGGACTTTTTCGATGCTACTATTTGGTTCGTTACTAGTAAAGTTTAAAGTGAAAGTTATCGTACGATGGTCGCTGTTACTGAATTTATCACCAACATTCAAATTCTCTATTAATTCTTCTTTTGTTGCAAGTACAATGTCAAGAACGTTATTACCACGGGTCGGTGTTCGAACAAATTGATAAAGCGAACTCTCTTGCAAGTTCATATACAAGTCATGTCCGGAGTGTGAAGTAAGAGCATCGCCCCACTTGGTCACAGGTAAATTAAAGTCGCCAAAAATTACGGTATCTTATGAGTTACTTACATCTGCAATTTGTTCGTAAATTTCTCGGTCAGTTTGCACTGATTGAGCTGGAGGTCTGTATATTAACGCAAGTATTATTTTTGTACCTTTATTATTCTTTATTAGCAGAAAAGATGTGTCGACGTTCACAATTTGAGGTTTTAACAAGAGGGTAGGGTTAAGACTTTCTTTGATATAAAGTAAAACGCCACCTCCATTTCGATTTATTCTGCTTTTCTCAAACATTACATAACCGGGAAGTGAATACTCTGCTAAAAAGTCTCTATCTTCTGTATTGAGCCAAGATTCTGTTATGCCAATCACATCATAATTTTCTGTAAACACTAGCTCCTCTAAATCTGAAAATTTATTGCGTATGCTACGAGCGTTTGCATAGAAAACCTTTAAATTTGTTATTTTAGAAATCACAGAACTCTCTTTAACACCTTACGAGCGGCCTATGCGGTTTATTTATATGTTCCGCCCAGCGGGGTGTTTTTAGCCAAAATAGGGCTGTTTACGTGATCATTTTCATGCCTAAATAAGACCCAGAACGTAAAACAAGTATCTATCCCTGAAAGGGCATAAACAGAGCTTTCGAATGACACCATAACGATCCTTTTATGATGGCTAGTTTCTTGCAATAACCGTGCAACGCGAGTGCAAAAAGCATGTAATTAGGCACTTTCCCCATACAATTCCGTATATAGCGAGTGAGAGAGGGAGGGAGGAGGTGGGATTCGTGTCAGTAGGTTCGCCGCGGTGGTCTGGAGCAGTCATACGCTCGCAACTCTCCTGCCACCACTTGTCTCTCTCTCTCAGCAACATTACGTGCTGAAATTGCCATACGACCTATGTCGAGCGCCGCCACATAGTCCAGCTTTATTTAACTCAACTTATGTTGCTCGCCGCTAATTAAGGGTTAATAATATTGTTGGTTCTTGTCGGATCTACATGTATGTTCATGGCTGTCCTCGGTCCTCGCTGTCTTCGGTCCTTATCGCTGGTGGTCCTCGGTTGCCTCTGTTATTTGCTTGGCGTTGGATGATTTATGTCACTGCTGCTTCTTCTCGGATGGCGTTTTTTTATCCATGGCTGCGGACTGCTTCGTGTAGGAGACGACCCATGCGTGCTGAACCCACAGGGTTTAGAAGAGTGCCATCCTTGCGGAACAGAGTAGGCTGGTTATAGAAATTATCCAAGAGGTTGATGAATTTAACTTCTTCCTTCAGACACAAATATTTTAGTCGGCTATTTGTGCTGAAGGCCGTGTCATAGAATTTGTCAGGTGCGTCGATCTTGGGGAGAATGCCTGAGATGATGATATTCCTTGACTTGTTTTTGTAGTGCTGGATCATCTTGCGATATTTCTCCATCAACTCTTCGGATCTGGTGCGCATGATGTCATTTGAACCAGCATGGATGGCAAAAAGGGTATTTTCGTTTGCATCCTTTGTGGTATCTTCGAAGGCTTCCACAATGTCGTCCAGTCCAGCTCCTGGGATGCAAAATATTTTTCGTCGATTTGGGACTCTGTCGCAGAACTCTTCGACCTGTCCTCGTAGGATGGAATCCCCAATGAGCCTGGTCTCTTCTGGTTCGTCTTCCATCTCTACCAAGATCTCAAATCTTTTTGACATTGTGACTGGTAGATGAGACCTTTTCTGCGTTGGTCATGCACCGTTCCTCACTGGTGTAAATCCGGAAATCTGTGGTGGCGTGACTCTGCGTTACAGGTCGGGGAGAGAAGTGGTTAGAATGGGGCCGAGGGGTTGGTACTGTTTGTGCTAGCAGGCTAGAGTAGGGAGGGGCAAGAGGGGCTCGAGATATATCAGTCCGCTCAGGTGTCACAGCCTAGTACCCAGGTTTCAGACCAGCGGAGGAAGGGTCGGAAGGAGAATGTCGAGGCTGGTGGTCGGGTTGAGAGTTTGGACCCAGCGACACTCTTTGGTGACTCGGTACTTGCACCAAAGTTGAGCTCCGGAGTGGCCCCAGAACCTGTCCCCCCTAGTAACATGGTAGGGCGTGATGGCACTCCGCGACAGAGTAGTTCCCAGGTGCAACTAGAAGATCTTAGTCTTGAGAGTTGTGGGAACAGGGCTATTGAACTCGATGAGGACGGGGAAGCATGTCATGTGAACCTGTTAAAGGAGTTTGTGAGGCAACCACCTGAGCAGCCTACTGTCCCTGTGTTGGTCTGCAGCGGCCAAGGCGGAGAAGGAGAGGGGGGCAGTGAGGCACAAGTGGTGAAAAGTTGGGATTGTCATGTCTCGGCGGAGCAGTGGGCGGGGAACACGAGTCAGGTGGTTGTGGAAGCGCTTGAGCACCTGCCTGAGCAGCAGTGTGCAGCGATCCAGCACCTGCTCGGTTCATACCCCACTGTTTGTGCCGAGCACCCAGGCCTCACAACTCATGCGGTGCACGATGTTCAGCTGGCAGGTCACTTGGGTGTGAGTAAACCGTTGGCCTCGTTGTTTTAGTTGTTCAAGGTGGGCGACGATGCTTTGGCATGGTTGTCAGGTCAGGGTCGACCCATGGCTGCTAAGGGTGGTGGTCAGTATCAGGCCATTAAGCAGATTGGTGAGGTGAACTATGGACTAGATACACCCGATCGTCGCATAGCCTCCCAATGCTGCCCTAGTGAAATGCAACAGCCCTACCATAGACCAACTGTATCTGGCCGTGGCACTAAAGGCGGTGATGCTGCGCAGGCAGATGTAGTCACAAGGAATGCGGGGGTGCGCATGTACGGTATCGGCGGGGAAGCATTAGCACTTATGAACTGTGGGAGTGACTGCACAGGTGGTAGAGATTATCCCTCTCATGACCTGACTGTTTTAGGGACAAAGGTGGACAAGGAGGGAGACTATAGTTTAGAAACTGTGGTCCCGGCTGGGTTGTGGTAGGGCAATGAGCATGTTGTTCTTCGAGATAAGTTGCAACCTCTTGTTCCTAAGCATCAAGAGAAGTTGTTTACTAGGCTGTGGCAGTACGTCCGCATGGTTGTTGATTCTCCAGGCCTGATGTATGGGGCGGCACCCGACATGGAGGCTGGAGACAGTGCAAGGCTCAAATTGGCTCCCTACTGTATAAATCCTGCTCGACAGCCTGTCGTAAAAGTAGAGCTGGACTACATGTTAGAGAAGTGTCTGAGGGATAAGGGATATCGTGAGTGGTCGTTGCCAGTAACTTTGCAACCTGAGTTAAGTGGCAAGATCCGTGATTGTGTTGATTGCAAGAGTGTTGGTGCATCATCCCTGACAGACGCCTATACTTTATCCAGAGTTGACGACCCCATAGACTGCATCGGGGCTGCCTCTTTTATCACTAAGGTAGAAATAGTGAAAGGTTATGGGCAGGTCCCGTTGCCGGAGAGAGCGAAGAGGAATGCCAGTCTTATGATGGACTGGGCAGTTTATCAGTGTCAGGTGTTGTTTTGCTGCCGGAACACAAGTTAGATGTGTGGTATGTTAAGGGCACTGATAATGTTCTGGCTGATTATTTGTCATGGGAGGGTATGTTTTAAGGAGCACCCTCGCCGTTCAGTCAGTGTTGGTTTGAGAGTGGAGAACAAATTAGGCCTGCCCTTGTAGTGCAAAGCCGCCAAAAACACTATTAAAAAAATAAAAAAAACTCACATAAAAACTCGTTCTTTTTGATAGTATATAAGTGCAGTATGTTACAGCAAGAATCTAAGACATTCTGAGTTTTTGTCGTAGTAGGCTAGGCTTGTTGAAGCTTGCTCGTTGAGCGTAATATTGTTAATTGATACTATTATTTTGGGGAAGTGTTGTGTAGATTTTTTATATATAATGAAGTGTTTTATGTTTGTGATTGTGCCTTGTTTTCACAACTTGGGGGAGTAGCTGGGTGAGGCGGGGTTTGTGGGCATTTTGTCTGGTCAGATGTGGCGTTTACCTGAGGTTAAAACGTCCCACATCTTGGGCGGGGTGTTACGCTGGCCAGCTTGCCAGAATGTACTCGTACTCGCTAGCGCTCGCCAGGGCAGTGAAATGGGCTATAATAATCGTAGAACAATGTTCTTTCTTTCTTAGTATTCATGATGTCACAGTCAGATCAGTGGTGGTCTTTATTCTTGTCTGTGACACTTGGAAGTATTTTATATCAGTGATAGAGTATAGGATATGTAGTGTGAATTGCAAGGAGAGAGAGAACGAATGAGGCAGCGAGGTGGTATTATGTGCGTGTGTATGTACGTGTGCCTTCCTCGCTCGGGCGGAGGTTCCCACGCTCGTGATTGGCCGGCGGGCCTGGCGCGTCATATGACGCCTGCTCTTCATGACGTAGTGGTCTGTGATTGAGTGCCGCTGTCTCAGTTTGGTGCTGGGGGGCTCCTACCCGCGTGTCTCCTTAGAGCTTGGTATGTTGTGCTTGGTCCTAGACGTCCCTTGCAATCTGTCCCCTATCTAACCCTCTGTACTACTGTTTCTCTCTCTGAACTTCTTCTTTTTCATACTTCTTGTCTTTATTCAATTACTTATCCCTTCTGGTTCTGCATACGACTTCCATAGTCGGCCAGTCGTATTACCAGCACCAGTTCTCACATATATGTTTTGCACTAGCTTTAGGGATTATTAGTCATAGTCACATGGAGTCATATTATCATTGGGTGCTTCTAATTATTGAGTTGTTCTTTGTTACTATTTAATGCTAGACAGTGGAGGGTATCTTTGGTCATTGTCTGAGTTATGTATAAGGCAAGTCAGAGCCTGTACGACTTCGACGGAGCTAGGTAGCCTGTTACCCTTGTGCATATTTTTCCTTTGCGAGTGTAGCAGTATACAAGCGAAGGGCTTTTGCCTACTCATACTTGTATGCTTGCTACCTCATTTTGTTGACCTTTGTGGAGCGCCAGGGTAATACCAGATGCTTGAGATCTGGACTTACCAAGAGAGCCTCCTAGTCACTTAACGTAACATAAGGGAAATCTGTTCAAGGGGAAATAGTAGGGTACGAGCATGCTTGCGCTCTGCCTAGGCTCCTTGTACATTTTATGCCGCTGCTAGACTTTATTAGTAATAAAGACAGCATTGTGTTTATTAAATTTAACTGCGTATGCTTTAGAAATTATTCACGTATTATTTTAGCCTAGGTTGATGCTTGGTGCACAACCCAGTATGGCTGTTACTTG
Organism: Paralithodes platypus; assembly: GCA_032716605.1. NCBI lineage: Eukaryota > Metazoa > Arthropoda > Malacostraca > Decapoda > Lithodidae > Paralithodes > Paralithodes platypus. Next base: position 11,753,432 of record CM064522.1, on the reverse strand, counting down.
GGCTAAGGAAGTACTGTTTTGAGTGGCTATTATTAGTGCTGTCACAGAGTTGTTGCACTCCCTTGTTTTATATATATGTATCCTACTTGTTTGTATTTAAGATACACGCTTTGGTGTGCTGCCCCTGCATTATTTCTGTTCTATATTTGACGAGCATCTTAGAGCATCAGACGTTTTCAGAAGATTTCATATCTGTTTGCTGTAGGACTAGACTTCCAGTGTTTTCATTGAGCATTGAAGAGTTTAGTGTTGAGTACAGACTCACACTAAAGTTAACGTAAGCATATACTCCTTTATTAAATCTTTTTATAGTTTATTTAAGCATTGTTAATACTTAAGAGCATTTTATTAACGTAAAGTACTCCTGTTGTGAGTAGGCTTTGCCGTCACCGGAAAGCCTTTGTAGAAGTGCACTAAAACCCAGTTAATTGATACCCCGTTATCCAGTAGTTTAACTCTGAGGGTTTAAGTGTTTTGTTCACCGGCGTAATAGTTCAAGGGTTTGGAATTAGTGTACCGTTGTTGCAGATATAGCCTATCTTCTAGTCCATTATTAAGTGCCCTTGTTTATTTCGTAGTGCCGGTCCGTAACACCTCTCAAAAGTTACCGAACGCCTCATATTACAACGAACCACACCTCACATTCCCCAGCTACATCATAACACAGGCTTGAGCCAATACACTGCACAAACACCCTTCTTACAAACCACACACAAAAAGTTTTTGATGGCATCAGTTCAGATAGGCCAGCACACAGAACACTTCTCGTTACAGTTGACATTAGTAAAGCTTTTGATGTCATTCCCCGCCACAACCTCGCAAACAACAAAATTACAAAAACACAAAAACAAATGACTGCCCAATTATCTAGCAGGTAGATATGCCCATGGGATATTTGCTGGCCAGTCATATAACATCAAAAATATCACAAACAGGGTCCCTCATTTTTCAATCTATACATGCACGACCTATCCATACTTCACATACCCCAGATACACACAGCCTCTTACGCAGACGACATATCACTCACATGTAGACACAGAGAGGAAAACACAGCCGCGCAACTCCTCCAACCATACCTCAACACACTACACAGCTGGTTCATCGAAAACAGACTCAAATTAGCCCCAGCCAAATCTACAGCGACCCTTCTCACAAATTGGACAGTAGAACATAGTCACATCCATCTCCTCACCTTAAACAACATCCCTATAACACACACACACACACACATACAATCCTTGGTGTAACATACGATGATACGATACATCAATGTCATTTAAACAACATATTACAAACATCAAAAACAAACTGACACCAGGACTAAACACCCTCAAGTCACTTGCATTTGCACATAACAAAGAAACTACCACCATAGTATACAACAAATATATATGGAATATGCTAGCCCTGCTTGGGCCTATAACTTCTCTGAAACATAATTATCACAACACCCTACAGACAATACAGAACAAAGCCCTCAAAATAATCACTGGCTGCACAGCTACCAAACCTACAGACCACCTACACCTTGAAACCCAAGTCCTCAAAATCAAGGATGACTTTGATATGAGACGCACACAATTCCTCACTGCAGCCTCCACAAACCAACACCACTCACTACACTACATGGCAGCACATCCACACACACCAAGAAATACCAAAACAACACCTAGAACTCGTTATCATACACCAACACTGTCTTCACTCCCCCATTGCCCACCCCAATCCAGCCTCCAGAAGCATATCCATACTTAATCACCCACCGATCCATCCAGTCACTCAAAGACAACACTCAGCTACATGCACGGCCCCCTGAAGTCCATCGCTCAGAAACCCACCTTTCCCATGAGAACAGAGTCCACCTGGCTAGACTGCGATGTGGGCACAATCCAGCCCTTCTGAGTTATCAGAAGAGGCTGGATGACTCCATCCAGGACACCTGTCCAGGTTGTAACACAACACCGCACACAATCAATCTCAATATGGAACACTGCATAACACACAACCACTTACGCCAACAACACAACACACATTCCTTGACAACTTTGTGGGAAAACCCGGTCTTGGCCATGGCCTTCCTTAGGAGCTCGGGGCTGTTCGGCCAGGCAGCCTAGGGAATGAATACTACTACTAATACCCTTTGAGGATTATGACGCATATTGATAGTATATTCTGGCTATTAGTTGACGATTTTCTCATATTAGGAAGGGTGTATGGAAGTCAGAGTTAATTGAGATAGTCTCTACCCTTATAAGTCCCACAGATCCTTCCTAAGCTGTATACAATTGTTTAATGATAGCTAGAATAAACATTCAAAATCCGTCATAATCTTCAAAAGGTTAGAATGTTCCTGCCTAATAACACAGCAACAGTGATGTTTGCTGTAATATTATATGTTTTGTTGTTTACAAATATTTGGCTCATTCTGGAAAAACTATGAGCAGTGGAGGAAATCCACTCTGAATGTATAATTGTAATATGAGAATAAATATTCAATGCCTTGTTAAAGTTATGTATTTAGTAATATGAGTTTTCATAAATCATTACCAATATATTGGAGTATATATTTCATTATAATATGTGTCTACTAAACTTCAGATCACAGTGTATTGACTAGACATGGGTGTACAGCAATACGGCATATGTTTAAGAAATTAAATATCCAAGAACAATAGCTTTAATGATATGTAATGTATACAAATTAATTGTTTACACCTTTCTTTTCCTTTTATATTAGATATTTTGACGAGTTTTGAAATTTCAACTACCAGCCTCATGTTATTAAAAAAGGATATGACAATTCAGGATTAACCCCTTCTATACCGGCGACGTCTCTTTAATTTTGTACTAGCTACAATTAGACGATTTTATCCAGTGTCAAAAGGGCCTCCAGCAATTAACAAGCATCGAACCATCTCTCTTGACCCTTTTTACTACCACAGATCCTTCTTAAACTGTACATATTCGTCTAACTAGAGCTAGAATATAATTAAACAGGCGTCGCCGGTACAAAAGAGATTAACTATACCAAAGAGAGAGAGAGAGAGAGAGCACAAAAATATACACCATGCCTTATATTGTATTTCCTCGACATTTGTACCCGGACTGAAGCCCTTTTCCCGACCTCCGATAATCCGATAGTCAATAAGGTTCTTTGTAAACAAGGCGGAGCAGAGGAAAGCTCCACCACTTATTCCCTGTATATATCAAACTTTGTTAACGCTTGCTTCCCGTACCAGCGACGTCTGTTATATTATATTTTAGCAATATTTAGACGATTTTATGCAGCATTTGATAAATGTGACTAAAGTAAGAATCCTGACAGCCAATCAACACGCTGCATTTGACCATCTCTTTAAACCAGCTGAGTTTAACATTTCTGACGTTTACCCCAACTCTGCCACACCCTCCCGTGCAGCCAATCAGGAGCCTTTGTTGTCGGAGAAAGCAAAAACTGAGCCAGCCGTGCACACCTCTTCATCTTTCAAACCGCTCTCGCTCCCTCCACAGCCCGTTTCTTCGAGTTGCAATAGGCCTATGACATCAGTACAAGCCCTATACTCCCGTAAGCCACTACAAGACCTTTGAAACCATCTCCCTGGGACATATTACGAAGAGATAAGATCAGAGGAGAGGGGAAGAAATGTTCAAACCGCACGGCTGGAGAAAGCATTGCCCGGGCGGCTGGCTCAACCAATCACAGTGCGGCAATTCGTGAGGCAGGGCTATAAAGAGGGGGGAGAGGGGCTGCAGACATTACTTGCCTCACCTTTACTATATACTTCCGTTCCGTTCCTGCAGACGTCACTCCAATCACGGGTCCCACTGGGTTCACTTGCCAGCAACTCACACTCTCTCCCTCACCTGGGCAACAACGGGAACTTGGCTACACCTGCTCCAGCCTCCAAGCTCACCTATCCCGCCTCAATAAAGTCCACCTCTGGCCCAACACAGCTTTCGTCCACTAACCAGATACACCACAATTATCTTGGTGCTTGTCATCACATTGCTGGCTTACACACCTATAGCCAAGCAATTCAAGAGGGACGACAGATAGTAGATGGAACTGAAGATTTCTAGAAGAACTATTGGCCGGCCTTGAGGTGAAGATTGTTCCAGAGGTATCCAAGACTTTTTACAGGATCCTTATGGGCCCGAAATACCACTATTAAAAAGAGAGAAATGTTTGACAAACCCAGTGGTTCCAACCATTAAAATGTATGTGTTCTTATAGAACAAAACAAAAAGAAATAGATTAGACTCATGAATTAGATAAAAGGATGAAGTGTTGAGAGAATATAGCTGTCATTTATAGAGACGGCTCCATGCCACTTAGCTACCAATAGTATAGGATCGTCTAGGTTAGTAGATAAATGTAAACTATAAACATAAGGGGAGGATGATATAAGAGATTAAAAGTTAGAAGCAACTATAGGAATGACGTGGAGATAAATAATAGTTGCAGATATATTAGATCTAGCTTGAGAAATAGTTAGGACGGACACTAGTCCATATGATGAAATATACTTGTTGTTATAAAGGGAACATTGTTATTCGTAGCATTTAAATTTAAGAAGAAGAATTCGCCGGTATGATAATGAACTTTGTGATCATGATATAAGTAACAAGTCGAGGCGACTATTGTGAGGAAATATTGTACTCCTGAGATAAGCAGTTAGTGAGTGATAAATATAGTTTCAATCAGATTTGACATTGAGGATAATAATGTAATCATGATATATAGAGAATTAAGTGTTGAATATTGATAATCTAGGTGTTTATGAAATATTGATTATATCGGACCATGTAATGAGATATATTATTTGAGTAAGTGGTGTCAGTGTTATTGAGTTTATTTATTTGTCGGATAGGAAGTCAGAGTGGAGATATTCCAAAACAATAGGTTATATTAATGTAGGTGCCTACGGGTATGGATTTATTTGTGTTGCAGGTAAAAATATATATAATGTAAGAGTGTTAAAGATAGGGAAATAGAGGTCAAATTCATTAAAGCCTTGGTCTTTCGATTAGACATATTGAGGCCCGGTAAAGTTGATATATTATTTTGGAGACTAGTAATGTGCCTTTGGATCGAAGTCGGAGTGAGTCAATACCTGAATAGCGGGTATCCAAATAGGTGGCAACGGGAACTTGCGAGTTCCAAAGTACAATCTATTGTGGGTCGACGATAATATTCAATCTGAGTGTTGAACTCATTTCGGCCCGAATAGAGAATCAATTGCTATGGGAACATAAAACTATTAGGGAGTTTGTTAAATAAAGCATACGAACCTCTGAACAACTGTCAAATTATTCCCACCTTAGTAGTATACTGAGAATTAGAAACAAAAAGTACTACAGTGACCATGGTATAATATCCCACAAACTAAAAGCAAAAGGTATAACTGGGAAAATCGGACGGCGGATATACAATTTCCTCGTAAACCGGAAACAATCAGTAGCAGTAAACCAAGTCACATCGGAGCCTTCGGATGTCAAAAGCTCAGCTCCCCAAGGAACAGTGCTAGCTGTTTTTCTTTTCCTCATTCTAATTTACGACATAGATGCCAACACAAGACACAGTACGGTGTCTTCTTTTGCTGATGACACAAAACTAAGCAAGATAGTAAATACACAAGAGGACACAGGCCGGCTGCAAGAAGACATAAATGTAGTGTTCCAGTGGACCAGGGAAAATGACATGCAATTTAATGAAGAAAAATTCCAATTAATACCAGACGGAGATAATAATGTCGTTAACCCGTTGAGTACCGTAGGACACAGTATTAAAAGTCCCCACCAGTCCCAAGCACTGTGGCAAAAATGGCAGGAGAGACCACCTTTCCACCTCAAGAGTGAGGCAAGACTGGCCCAGCCACCCTTCAGCTGGTCTTATATATGCTGTGAGTAGTATTGCCAACACGGGAGCAGTGCTCAAAAGGTTGTGGTAACTGGTACAGGGTTGAACAGGCAGTTACAAGGAAAGTACATTACTGACGGCCATATCCGTTGCTGGGACTGGGGAGTTACTTATCTACTGACGGCTATATCCGTCGCTGGTATTGGATGGGTTAAAGAGAATACAAACTATGTAACAGAACCTAAAGGAAAGACAGTGTGACAGATCTTGGGGTGTTGATATCTGAAAATATGGGTTTCAAAGAACATAATCAGGTCAAAGTTGCGGCTGCAAAAAGTCTAACGGGTTGGATTCTGTGTACATTTAAAACACGCGGTGAATTACCTATGATAACGCTCTTCAAATCTCTAATGCTACAGCAGCTTGAATACTGCAGCGTATTAACATCCCCATACATAGCATGTGAAATAAATTACTTAGAGAGTGTACAAAGGAATTTCACTTCGCATATAAGTTCGGTAAAACAGCTACACTATTGGGAGCGTTTAAGGACACAGAAACTGTACTCGTTGGAGCGTAGAAGAGAACGTTACCTAATAATATACACATGGAAAATCGCAGGGGTTTAGTACCAAACCTACATACCCCGATAGTCATGAAATTCAGGGATAGGAGAGGCTGGGAATGTGATATCCCCCGGATGAATAACATCGGTGCTATGGGATCTCTGCGAGAGGGCTGGTTATCACATAGAGGCCCACAAAGTCCCGCGGCGAGTAAGAGACATGAGTGGCGTCTCGTTAGACAACTATAAGAGAGCCCTCTATGTCGAACTGCAAAAAGTGCCCATCTTTGCAGGGGAGCGTGCTGCCCCTTCGAACAGTCTGTTGCACCAAATCACCATCCAGAACGAGGGGAGGCGCGCTCCTCGGTGCCACTAGCAGTGGCGAACTCAACAAAGGTAAGGGGGGCCGTGCATAGAGCCGAGTGTTTTCTTTGAGTGATAGAATGGATCGGTGGGTGATTTGAGTATGAATATGCTTCTGGAAGCTAGCTTGGGGTGGGCAAGGGGCGAGTGAAGACAGTATTTGTGTATGATAATGAGTGTTAGGTGTTGTTTTGATATTTCTTGGTGGGTGTGGATGTTCTTCCATGTAGTGTAGTGGGTGGTGTTGGTTTGTGGAGGCTACGAGGCGTAAATTGCGTGCCTCTCATATCAAGGTGATCCTTGAGTTTGAGGGCTTTGTTCTGTATGGTCTGTAGGGTGTTGTAATGTGTTTCAGAGAGGTTAGTGGCCCAAGCAGGGTTAGCTTATTCCATCACTGAACGTATGTATTGTTTGTATACTGTGGTGGTAGTTTCTTTGGTATGTCCAAATGTTGTGTTGGCAAATGATTTAAAGGGTTAAATAATTTAGTCTTGGTGTCATTTTTTTTTTTTTTTTTTTTAATGTGTGCAGTATGTCCTTTAACCCGGGAACTGCAGGGAGACTCTTAAGAGTTCCCCCGGCGGACTGCGGGGAGACTCTTAAGAGTCAGAGAAAAAACAAATCAACTTTTGACATAATTTTTTTTTTTTTTGGCCCCTGGGCCATGCACAATCTCAGTCCTCTACCTCCCCTCCTTCCCCACTTTCCTCCTCTCCTTCAGTTATCACCTATTTTCCCTGTTATTCCCTTATTCTGAGGTATATTTTCGTGCTAACATTAGAAATCCGGTTACAGGGTGTGGTCATCACTGATAGCAAACGAATGCAAGAGAGAGAGAGAGAGTATCGATCGACTGTGTCTCAGTGGCTTGGGGGAAATTGGCGGGAAAGCAGCTTGCCTCACCCTTACATTATACAACTTGCGGGCTATATCTCCGATTTTGACCATCCAAACGCTGTTTTCACTCGTTTTATTGTTGTTTCAGGTTAATACCTTTATAATCAACCCACAATAGGCGCATATGGATAAGTATTAATGCTATTAACACCTTACGAGCGGCCTATGCGGTTTATTTATATGTACCGCACAGCGGGGTGTTTTTAGCCAAAATAGGGCTGTTTACGTGATCATTTTCATGCCTAAATAAGACCCAGAACGTAAAACAAGTACCTATCCCTGAAAGGGCATAAACAGAGCTTTCGAATGACACCATAACGATCCTTGTATGATGGATAGTTTTCTTGCAATAACCGTGCAACGCGAGTGCAAAAAGCAGGTAATTCGGTAGTTTCGGTACATAATTGAGTATGTAGCGAGTGAGAGAGGGAGGAGGGAGCTGAGATTTGTGTCAGTAGGTTCGCCGCGGTGGTCTGGAGCAGTCATACGCTCGCTAGTCTCCTGCCACCACTTGTCTCTCTCTCTCAGCCACATTACGTGCTGAAATTGCCACTCGACCTATGTCGAGCGCCGCCACATAGTCCAGCTTTATTTAACTCGACTTATGTTGCTCGCCGCTAATTAAGGGTTAATGGTACAATGAATATTTTAGTGACGGAAACACCTCAAATACGTCAGCACAGGGGGACGTTTCCAATTACCCCCATGCGCATTTGTTAGGTTAAATGACATTGATGAATCGTATGTTACACTAAGGATTTTGTGTGTATGTACGGTTGGAGGAGTTGTGCGGCTGTGTTTACGTCTTGATGTGTACATGTGAGTGTTATGTCGTCTGCGTAAGAGGCTGTGTGTATCTGGGGTGTGTGGGGTATGGGTAGGTCGTGTATGTATAGATTGAAAAGTGTTGGTTACTAGACGGATCCCTGAGGGAATTCGTTTGTTGAATTTATGATGTTCGATGACTGGCCAACAAATTTTACATGGGCACATCTGCCTGCTAGATAGTTGGCCAGCCATCTTTTTGTGTTATTGTGTATATTTGTGTTAAGAATTTTATTTGTAAGGTTGAGATGGGAAATTGCATCAAAAGCTTTACTAATGTCAGTTGTAACGAGAAGTGTTTTGTGTGGTGGCTTAGCTAAATTGATGCCATCAAAAACTTTGTGTGTGAGGTCTGTAAGAAGGGTAGTTTATGGAGTGTAGTGGCCTAAAGCCATATTAATTGTGATGTAGCTAGGGGAATGAGGTGTCATTAGTTGTAATATGAGGCGTTTGGTAACTTTTGAGGGGGTGCAAAGGAGAGTGATGGGGCGGTGTGACGAGAGTAGCGTGGGGTCTTTGTATGGTTTTCGGATTGTAATAACGACACCATGCTTCCAGATGTTGGTGAGTGCTTAAATGCCATTTAGTCCCAGGTGTTTAAGATGTATGTTCCTTATTTCGTCTGGGCAACAGGCGGATGAGTGTTTGAGGTTGTCGATGATGTGGTTGGTCTGACTGTTAATGAAAGGTCGATAGTCTGGGTCTGTAGGGAATAGTGGCTTTCATTGGATGACTCGTCGATTGTTATGGTGGTGGTTAAGATTGCTGACTCGTGAAAAATGATTGATAAGAATGTTTGTTTGTTGTTTATTTGAAGGTATGGTGTCTGTTGTTGTGATGGCAGCATGTGATTGTGGTGTGTTTGCTGTTGGAAAATGTTATGCAGTTTAATGTTTTGTAGAGTTCGCTGGATTCTGTTTTATAATCAAGTGCTTGGAGGTAACTATTCCAGTTTAGCGTTTGTTGTTTTAGCTTTTTGTTATATATTTGAGTGTTTAGTGGTTGCATTTGTTGTGTAGTGCCCTGTGTGTGGGGCGTTGGGGAGTTATTTAACGTGTGGTAAGTAAAAGGGTTGATTGAGATAGTTCGAAGCCTTATTGTAGCTAGAGATCCTTCCTAAACTGAATAGAACCGTCTCATAGTTGCCAGAATAAAATACTATGAATGTCACCGGTACTGAATGGGTTAAGGGGGGTAGTATTTATATTTTGGTCAATGCATTTATTTATCTATTTATTTGTTTCCACGCTAGACCTCCATCAAGCATTAAAAATCACCCCCAAGACCCGCCTTCCAGATAAGTTTGTACATAAGGCCGGTTCCTTCTAAAATTACAGGCTCGCTATCGCTGGTCAAGAAAAAATCAACACCTAAATGGCACGAAAGGTCTAAATTATTGACAAATAAATGGGGACGAAAAGTCTTTAAATCGACAAAATAATCGGGAGAACGTCTTAAAATCTCAAAACTAATGGAGCTCAACGTGAGAAAAAAAAAATCTCCCCCCCCCTTTAACTTAACCCTTGCAGTACCGGTGGCGTCCTTTTAGTTTATATTCAGGCTATTGTTGGACGATTTTGTTTAGCTTAGGAATTACGTCATACCATTATAATTCTACGGACTATCTCAATTAATCGCTTCAGCTACCATATATCCTTCATAAGCTTCATAATATCGCCTAAATGTTGCTGAAATCAAATGAATAAGACGTCACCGATTCAGAAAGGGTTAATCCCTTCAGCACCATGACGCCTTTATAATTTTGATTCTGGCTAAAATTGGACGATTTAATAGTTTAAGAAGGTTCTGTTATTCATTAATGTAACTGTCTTGATTGCCTGGTGCTTAGTGTGCGGAATTTCGGTGTGAGTATCCTAGGTTCGAGTCCTTTGAATACCACATGTATTCATTATTATCATTGATTTCCTTAGTTAGGTTTATTTGCAAGTTAATTGGTTGGTTGGTGAACAAAATATGAAATCAGAGAGTTTCTTGAAATCGTATTTACGCCTTTCAGTCCTCGAGGACGAAAATAAGTTAAGGGGGGTCACCTGCTGTTTTGTTCTCTCTTTCTCGGGCTTGTATTAATTCGGCCCCATTAAGGCTACTGCTTAAGTTGGTTATCCCCACCCAGGTGTCGATTTCTTCCTGGTGAGCGACAGCGATCCAGCATTGTATGGAGAAATCCGGCATGTTTCTATCTAAAAATGTACACATTTAGCCTGCTGTCATTTTTTTGTTTTTTAAATATGCTACCTCACTATCGCTCACCAGGAAAAACATCGACAGCTGGATGGGGTAAATGTCTTAAAACAGTAAGCTGTATGGGGCCGAATGGATACAACCGGAGAGAGAGAACAAAAAAAGTGCGCCCCCTTAAGAACTTCATTGAATGGTAACCAGAATAAGATTGAAGTTACGTTATGTTATTGAAGGGGTTAGTTAGAATGTTATTGAAGGGTTCCGCTTCTTATAATATTGTTCCTATCATGCCAGTGGAGTAAGGCGATCACAGTGCTTGTGATATGTTATTTAACCGTTTCTGTACCGGCAACGTTTTTACTATTTTAGTTTAGCTATATTGAGACGATTTTGTGCAGCTTAATAAGGGTCTGTGGTAGTAAAAAGGCTAAGTGACATAGTTCGAAGCCTCTTCATTGCTCGATGCCCTTTTTAAACTACATAAAATCGTGTAATAGTAGCCAGAATAAAGTTAAAAGACGTCACCGGTACAGAAGGGGTTAAGGGGAGGGATGTGTTTTTTTTTTGTGTTTTTTTTATGTTGTGTTGTGTTGGGTTGTTCCTGTTCGAGCTCTGTCTTGAGTCGGCCACCCCCAGCTATGGGGTATGTGCCTGAGTATATACATACATAATAGCCTACATATACCGAACCTAAACAAAAACTTCCAGGAATTAACCCTTACAGTACCGGCGACGTTTTTGTTTTGGTTTGATTTTAGCTGTATTTAGACGATTTTATGAAACTTAGGAAGAATATATGGTAGCTAAGAGGATTAATTGAGATAGTCTGTAATCTCTTAACTGGTAGACGTCCTTTCTATGCTGAATAATACCGTCTAATAGTTGCCAGAATATAATGCCAAGGATGACACCGGTACTGTAAAGGTTAAGTTGGATGTTTTAGCCGCCTCACCAGACCACCCGGTACCTGCCATCACTCACCTCGCCCGCCCAAGTTATAGGGGGTCACCGGCTGTTTTTTATCTTTATTTCCTTTTCTCTCTTTCCCTGGCTTGTATCCATTCGGCCCTATTCAGCCAACTGTTTTAAGACTTTTATCCCCATCCAGGTGTCGATTTCTTCATGGCGAGCGAAAGCGAGCCAGCATTGTACGGAGAAATCCGGCTTCGCCGGAGAATTTTTTCTATCGCAAAATGTACAAATTTAGCTTGCTGTCAAAACAAAAATATATATATTCTACCTCGCTACCGCTCGCCAGGAAAAAATTTACACCTGGATGGGGGTAAACATCTTAAAACAGTAGGTTGAATGGGGCCGAATGGATACAAGCCAAAGAGAGAGGGAGAGAAAGAGAATAAAAGCGAGGTGGGGTCCCTTAACCCGGTATCACACAAGAGCTTTTATGGTCAACATTCGATAATCAAAATTGTTCTGGAAACATTTCTGGAATATTTTACACTAGTATCGGAAACTAAACTAATGATAGATGAATTAAAGTAACCGAAATACTTAAAATGATGACCTCATAAGCTGTCAGACCAGTGTTGAGGATAAATGTTGAGGGAAAAAGAGCTCGTTTGATACCGGCCGAGTTATGAACCACATACATTTGATACACCAGAAGGTTAAGGGGGCCCACCTCGCTTTTTTTTCCTTAATCTTCCTCTCTCTTTGGCTTGTATCCATTCGTCCCCTTTTATCCTACTATTTTAAGACGTTTACCCCCATCCAGGTGTCAATATTTTTCTGGCGAGCATTAGCGAGCCAGCATATATACATTTTTGTTTTGACAGCAAGTTAACACCTTAAGAGCGGCCTATGCGGTTTATTTATATGTACCGCCCAGCGGGGTGTTTTTAGCCAAAATAGGGCTGTTTACGTGATCATTTTCATGCCTAAATAAGACCCAGAACGTAAAACAAGTATCTATCCCTGAAAGGGCATAAACAGAGCTTTCGAATGACACCATAACGATCCTTTTATGATGGCTAGTTTTCTTGCAATAACCGTGCAACGCGAGTGCAAAAAGCATGTAATTAGCCACTTTCCCGATACAATTCCTTATATAGCGAGTGAGAGAGGGAGGAGGGAGCTGGGATTCGTGTCAGTATGTTCGCCGCGGTGGTCTGGAGCAGTCATACGCTCGCTACTCTCCTGCCACCACTTGTCTCTCTCTCTCAGCAACATTACGTGCTGAAATTGCCACTCGACCTATGTCGAGCGCCGCCACATAGTCCAGCTTTATTAAATACGACTTATGTGGTGAGCCGCTATTTAAGGGTTAAATTTGTAAATTTTTCGATAGAAAAATGTCTCCGGCCAAGCCTGATTTCTCCATACAATAGTGGCTCGCTATCGCTCGCCAGAAAGAAATCGACACCTGGATGGGGTGTTACGACTGAGGTTTAAATATATCAGGGCTCTTATTCATTGGACAAGTAATGGCATAAATGCTACAACAGAAAGCGCTAGATCCAACCTCTGATGAATATTCCCAGTGAACAAAGAACACAAATACTCTACAGAGTTCTATATGCAATAATAAGCTATCAAACTCTCAATAAATGTGCGTCTACTCTAGGCTTAATGTTATGTGAAAACAGCCTATTACTACCTATAACCGAAGGTGCTTGGTTATGGGATGCAAAGTAAGGTGGTAAGAGAAGTTACAGCTTACGTTACTTTAATCAATAAATGTCAGGCACTCCTGCATGAAAGAAAGTGCACTAAAGTCCTTCAACACTAACAAGGAATCTTCTTTAACACCTTAACACCTTACGAGCGGCCTATGCGGTTTAAGAGCGGCCTATGCGGTTTATTTATATGTACCGCCCAGCGGGGTGTTTTTAGCCAAAATAGGGCTGTTTACGTGATCATTTTCATGCCTAAATAAGACCCAGAACGTAAAACAAGTATATCCCTGAAAGGGCATAAACAGAGCTTTCGAATGACACCATAACGATCCTTTTATGATGGCTAGTTTTCTTGCAATAACCGTGCAACGCGAGTGCAAAAAGCATGTAATTAGCCACTTTCCCGATACAATTCCTTATATAGCGAGTGAGAGAGGGAGGAGGGAGCTGGGATTCGTGTCAGTATGTTCGCCGCGGTGGTCTGGAGCAGTCATACGCTCGCTACTCTCCTGCCACCACTTGTCTCTCTCTCTCAGCAACATTACGTGCTGAAATTGCCACTCGACCTATGTCGAGCGCCGCCACATAGTCCAGCTTTATTAAATACGACTTATGTGGTGAGCCGCTAATTAAGGGTTAAATGTTAGATGCTATAAAGATGCTCGTATCGGAAATGGAACCCAAAAAGGCAGGCAGCGGAACAATGCTCGTGCAGGCTATGCACACAAAAAGGCAGAATATATAATGCCGTCAGAGCCAAGAATATCCTAAACACTACAACAATAATAATCGCCACGACAATGCAGCATTCCTATCAACAAAAAGAGCCTAAGTCGTTTGTGTCTCCATACATCAAACTAGGCTGCGAAATGCTTGTGTAATCATAAATGGGTATGCATAAAAAGAGTAATTAGGTTAATATACTTAATGTCTACTTTGACTGATAAAGTCTAGCTAGAGTCAATGATACGAGATACTGGTGCGAATGGCATGCCGCATAGCCTAGTGCAAATCTCAAGTCTGTGCGTCAAATATTACGTTATAGGGAAGGGTAGCTCTCTTGAGAAACCTTAATACCGAAGTATTAAGCGTTCTCCTGGCGCACCTCAAAGACAAACAATCGAGACTAGAACAGTGCAGAATGGTATAGGCAAAAAGCCCTCATTCGTGCATGCTCTACTCTCAATGGCACACAGACTAGAATTTACTCAATCAACTCCAGTTCTCAGGTATGTCGTGCAGCTTTTTCCTAAAGCCAGCACTTATAGGAAACAATACCTTATAATATCAGACCCCTAGTCTAGCATTATCTAATCCAGCAGAACACTAATAATTAAAGGAAGCGGTACTAAACAATATGAATGCCAACCAATGCCTCGTGATCTACTTATCTTAACAACTAAACATACATAGGTTATATCAGACCTTAACGCACAATACAACTGGCCAGCATGAAGCTGATTTTGCAGAGTTAACCAGAGGGGATATAATGTTAATAAAAGGTGGTGAAAGATATGGAAAATGAGAGAGATAGGCAGAGGAACAGGTCCTCAGGTGCGGAGAGGGCGACAGATATCCAAGGGAAAAAGAGGGATGCGTTCTAGAAACCAGATCTGAGGGAGAGAGTGGCGAGGAACCTGTATATATACCGGGACTAGGTCAAGCCGCGTGGGAAAAAAGCGGTAACAAGTCCTCTAGCCACTAGCAAGGGAGCTAGCAGCATGGTAAGGACCTCTCTCAACCAACCCCCACGAGGCAGCCAGCCGTGATGTCATCGAGCGGGGCAAAAACACTGCGCGCCCCCCTCTCACTCTGTTCTACTCTCTCTCTCTCTCCCAGATCCCATCATTACTAGTTAATGATAAAACATATACACTTTACAATTAAATATATAATGCCTTGACATGGGTGAAAACAAAGAGCCTTTCTGGACTGCCCATGACACGAGCTTTCATATGAAATAAAGCACACTCTAATACATAAACTGTAGCCCCATCCACTGCCCTGGTGATCCTAGCGAGTCACTGTAGGACAAGCCATGCGGTTCTAACGGAGTGGTTAACATCACACCCCCCCCAAGATTTTTCTCAGAGGCCCCAAGGCTCACAAAAATCTGATGGTTAGAACCCATGCTATATCTCTACTTCCCATCACCCAGCGGCAGGAAAATATCTGGCACAGTTCCTCCACAAACATTTTACAAAATTATAACCCTCCCCAACACAATAGGTTAAGTTATATGTAGTTATGCTCCTCTAGAGCAAGCTTCTCTAGCCCAGCATTCTGAGAGGAGTGCAACTCAGAATTACTGCTATAACATACTGAAAAAATTCAACTATCAAAGAAAGAGTTTTAATTTGATTTTATGTTTTTAATTTGTTTATTTCGGCTGCACTATAGGGGCAAGCCTAGTTTTTTCTTCTATACCAAACGCTCAACTCCTGCTTTACGACCCAATACGCTGGGCTACAACCGCGAGCCAACAAGCACCAAGCGCAAAATACTATTCAAACTAAAGCAGGAGGCTACCCGTGTGTCAATCTACCCGGGATCATCTACCCTCGAAAGACAATCTGCAATCACGTTGTCACTACCGGCAATATGGCGTATGTCCAGGTTATATTCCTGAAACATTAGCGACCACCTGGTCAGCCTCATATTCCGATTGTGAAACTGGTTCAAAAACTTGAGAGGGTGATGATCTGTGTAAATTACAACGACTGGACCATAGGCTGGAACATAGACCTCGAAATGCCCCAGCGCAAGCACAACCGCTAGCAGCTCCTCCTCGACAACAGAGCAGCTCCCCTGGGCCGAATTGTACTTCTCCAAGCAGAAACTAACAGGATGCTCCAGCCCATCATCGTCCTTTTCCACAAGGACGGCACCAGCCCCCACACCACTAGCCTCCGTTGCTAGTTGGAAAGGTAGGCTAAAGTCAGGGGCCCTGAGGATCGGGTGAGTGCACAACAGGTGTTTTACTTCTCTAAACACCTTCTCACACTCAGGCGCCCATTTGAACTTCTTATCCTTCCAGTTATCCTCCACCTGAGCTTGACTGTCCCGTTCTCCTTCTCCACCTTGACTGCTAAACGTCATCAAAGGCACAGTGAGAGGCTCAGGGGGGTGCCTCCCATACTCCTTCATGGGATTAACATGACATAACTGATTGCGCTTCCGTCTGTCTGGAGTGGCTACCAAGTAATCCAGGTCTGATAGCTCCTCCACCACCCTATAAGGACCAGCGTACTTCGCGGATAAGGGGTGACCTACAAGGGGCAGTAGAAAGAACACCACCTGACCCACGTGAAACTCCCTGAGTTCAACCTTGAGGTCGTACCTGTCCTTCCTGAGGGCCTGAGCGCTAGTCAAATTACAACCAGCCAACTCCAGACTGCGCAACATCCGTTCTCGACTGTCGAGGACACACTTGAGCATAGCACAAGGTTTTTCTGCGCCCTCCCATACTTCTTCAACCATATGGAGAGGCCCTCTGACACAGTGTCCAAAGACGAGCTCATTAGGGCTGAATCCCAAACTCTCCCCAGGTACCTCCCGCACAGCAAACAAAACACATGGCAGGCCAAGATCCCAATCCTTCCCACTCTCAAAGCAACAACAACGAAGCACAGATTTCAAGGCTGAATGCCATCGCTCTAACACACCCTGGCTCTCCGGATGATACGCAGGTGACACAACCCCAATAATCTCATGCTGCGGCATTGCTTGAACAAAGAGGCTAGAAGTGAAGTTGGGTCCCTGGACTGACTGAATCCCCTGCGGGTAACCATACCGGGAAAAATACACTAGCAAGCTTTGGACCACTGTCTTCGCCGACCCATTTCTCACAGGGTACGCGTCAGGGTACCTTGTTGCTACATCTCCCGACTGTGCATCACTGTCCTCCTTCAACTCTTTCGTCTTTTTAAGCCCATCATCTGCCCCTTCAGGAACAGTTACTGGGTCTTCTCCAGACTCGAAATGTGGTCCTAATAATGAGTCCCCGAGAAGGTCCGTTGATACTAAACTCTCAACCGCATCAACTTTCAACCCCTTCTCGGTACCCTTCCTCCGCTGATCTAAAGATTGCTGACCAGAATATGACTCCCTGGATGCAGGATCTCCGGTGACAACACACGCCATAGGCTGCACCGGACACTTCTCAACCCACTCCTGCTCCTCCCTACTCATGTCGGCCGGCTTCTCGGCAACGACCAAGGGTGGAGCCTCAGAAGTAGGTCCCGCAAAGTCGTTGCCGAGAAGGAGGTCGACGCCCCCAACAGGTAACTTCTCCACAAATCCTACATCCAGGTCCCGAGTCACACCATCAACTTCCACCTTCATTCTTACAAGCGGGTATGACCTTGTCGCATTAACTCCCTGAACCACAACCACCCGCGCCGTATTGACAGGTTTACCAGTGAAATTTCTCAACAGTGTTTGCGATGCCCCAGTGTCACGCAAAATTCTCACCTCATGTCTTCTACCCCCCCACTCCACACAACCGAGTCCCCTGTGGTCACTAAAGGCATCACGGACAGGGAATAAGCCTTCCGGATCCTTCTGCACTGGCAGTGTATTTACCTCGGAAGAAATGCCTCTAACAAACTCCGATGTCCTCTTGAACACTCCAATGCCGTGAGCAAAAGACACGGCTGCCGGAGGAGGTCGACTAGGAAACTCATTTGCCTTATGACCCTCCTGGTGGCAACTAAAACACATAAATTTCGGTTTCGGCTGATACTGTGATGTAAAAGGCCCCTAACTTTTCACACACGATGTGGTGTTAGGTTTGGATTCAGTTTTAGTTTCATGGCTCTTCTGTTTAAATGTGTCATTGTTACGGGGAGGGGGAGGATAACGGTCCTTAGCACTTACATCGTACTTCTGTGAGGACCCGCAACCCCGAATCAACGAGAGCCGTCGATCAGCCATTTCTGCTGCTTCGACTAGAGTTCTTGGGTTTTTCTCCTTTAACACCTTACGAGCGGCCTATGCGGTTTATTTATCTGTACCGCACAGCGGGGTGTTTTTAGCCAAAATAGGGCTGTTTACGTGATCATTTTCATGCCTAAATAAGACCCAGAACGTAAAACAAGTACGTATCCCTGAAAGGGCATAAACAGAGCTTTCGAATGACACCATAACGATCCTTGTATGATGGATAGTTTTCTTGCAATAACCGTGCAACGCGAGTGCAAAAAGCAGGTAATTCGGTACTTTCAGTACATAATTGAGTATGTAGCGAGTGAGAGAGGGAGGAGGGAGCTGAGATTTGTGTCAGTAGGTTCGCCGCGGTGGTCTGGAGCAGTCATACGCTCGCTAGTCTCCTGCCACCACTTGTCTCTCTCTCTCAGCCACATTACGTGCTGAAATTGCCACTCGAGTTATGTCGAGCGCCGCCACATAGTCCAGCTTTATTTAACTCGACTTATGTTGCTCGCCGCTAAATAAGGGTTAAGTTCAAAGTTAGATCACCGCCCGTGCTCTTAAAGAACTGCTGCAACATCATCAACTGCTTAACTCCATCAAACGTTGTTACGTTCTCAGATCGGAGCCAGTTCCCCATAGCATCGGACAAGTCCCGGGCGTGTTCCAAAAAGGTGCTATCTCTTCCCTTAGTTACACCCCGGAACTTCAAACGGTACGTTTCTGGTTGCAGTTCGTAAGCCCTCAGGACAGCCTCCTTGAGACCCTCATACACAATACATGACTCCAAAGGTAACGCATCGTAGGCTTTAACCCTCCAGCCCCGGCTATGTATTATATATATATTCCTCGAAACCCGGGTGTTTTGGCCGAAAAACGTCTAGGCTAGGCTACCGTATATTCGTTAATCAGACTGCTTCCCGCATTCCCGCGCATCCCCAAGCGTAGCTGTGGTATTTACCTGTAGAATGGCATTAACACCTTACGAGCGGCCTATGCGGTTTATTTATGTGTACCGCACAGCGGGGTGTTTTTAGCCAAAATAGGGCTGTTTACGTGATCATTTTCATGCCTAAATAAGACCCAGAACGTAAAACAAGTACCTATCCCTGAAAGGGCATAAACAGAGCTTTCGAATGACACCATAACGATCCTTGTATGATGGATAGTTTTCTTGCAATAACCGTGCAACGCGAGTGCAAAAAGCAGGTAATTCGGTACTTTCAGTACATAATTGAGTATGTAGCGAGTGAGAGAGGGAGGAGGGAGCTGAGATTTGTGTCAGTAGGTTCGCCGCGGTGGTCTGGAGCAGTCATACGCTCGCTAGTCTCCTGCCACCACTTGTCTCTCTCTCTCAGCCACATTACGTGCTGAAATTGCCACTCGACCTATGTCGAGCGCCGCCACATAGTCCAGCTTTATTTAACTCGACTTATGTTGCTTGCCGCTAAATAAGGGTTAAGTAGAGCTCTCTAAGTCAACTGGTTGAGCTGTGATGATGATTTCATTGGAGATAACTTTATGGCCAAAACAGCCACTTTACACCACTTTTCGATACTTAACAACAACATACAGGCACACACGAACAAGCGACGCTCTCCTTCTTGTGGCCGGAGATGCGGGGCGACGGTCCAATCCGGTCCATCCGGCTGTTGTTTACATGCGTCGGACCGACGCCTCGCACACGAAGCTCACAGGCTTTCAACCACAGGGCGTTCAAGAGACCATCCGGGTACCTGTTATATGCTTTTTTATGGGCGTTCAAGAGCCCTTCCGTGGTGAGAGGGTTAAGACCCTTGCCTATTAATCTAGAGGATACAAGTGCTGCCCATTTATTCTCTGGCCACTGGTGTTCCTGGCACTTCTTCTCAAAGCGTGTGAAAAATTCTGTTACACCACTCTCATCAAACACCGGAACCAGTTTCAATAAGTGCGAGAGAGACTGCTCATGAACACAGTTACCAGCCCCAAGTCGCTGTCCCGTTGCCTCTACTCGCGACTTCTCTACGTCCATGTCGGCACAGTACCTAGTCGACTCTAAGTCAGCTTGGATTTTTGCTAGCTCTATGTGCTGCTGACTGATAGTTTTTCTCTCTTCTATCTTGGCTCTCTCTTCTATCTTGGCTAATTCTAATTGCTGCTGAAGCTCACATGCCCATTGTTGCTGCTGAAGCTTAGCTAATTCGAGCTGAAGCAATTATTCTGGAGTTAACCCTTGAGGAGGTGAAGGTGCTACAATGTTTGAAATTACCGGTGGTCCCCCCAGGGGCAACCCACCCTGCCAGTCACCACCCAACTACGGAAGCGTACCCGGGGTCGGCAAACTACGGGGATGGCTGGGAGTCGAGTGTAGGGGAAGCATGGCCGAAGGGCTCTGAGCACTCAACCCATCTCGCTCACCAGTCACCCTGCTCAGTACACACGTTATCAAGTTATCCCTGGTCATGCTGCTAGTAACCGCATGACCGATAGCTGTGGCCAGGCATTGAAGACCGTACCGATCCATACCCTCCAACCGCTCGGCAGTAACAGGCGATTGCAAAAATATCCTAGCATCCTCCTCACAGTTCACCCGATTAACCCTTTCATCATACTGCTGTTCCTCAGTCTCGACATTACGTACTGTGTTCTCATTCTCCTCTGATCCGGTGTAAGACATGATGCTCACAAAAATTTCTCACCACAATATTCAGAAAAGAAGCACCCCAAACTCTTATACCTCGATATACACACAAAAATTCTCGGAAATACTCGAGGGCTATACTATGTTGCAAACAAAAATTATTCTTGCTGATCCCCGCAAAATATTCCCCAAAACAACAAATGTTCCCTGCTTAATAAATGTAGGTTCACCAAATCCTAGGTAAGGTCGCCATTTGTTACGACTGAGGTTTAAATATATCAGGGCTCTTATTCATTGGACTAGTAATGGCATAAATGCTACAACGGAAAGTGCTAGATCCAACCTCCGATGAATTTTCCCAGTGAACAAAGAACACAAATACTCTACAGAGTTCTATATGCAATAATAGGCTATCAAACCCTCAATAAATGTGCGTCTACTCTAGGCTTAATGTTATGTGAAAACAGCCTATTACTACCTATAACCGAAGGTGCTTGGTTATGGTATGCAAAGTAAGGTGGTAAGAGAAGTTACAGCTTACGTTACTTTAATCAATAAATGTCAGGCACTCCTGCATGAAAGAAAGTGCACTAAAGTCCTTCAACACTAACAAGGAATCTTCTTTAAATGTTAGATGCTATAAAGATGCTCGTATCGGAAATGGAACCCAAAAAGGAAGGCAGCGGAACAATGCTCGTGCAGGCTATGCACACAAAAAGGCAGAATATATATAATGCCGTCGGAGCCAAGAATATCCTAAACACTACAACAATAATAATTGCCACAGCAATGCAGTATTCCTATCAACAAAAAGAGCCTAAGTCGTTTGTGTCTCCATACATCAAACTAGGCTGCGAAATGCTTGTGTAATCATAAATGGGTATGCATAAAAAGAGTAATTAGGTTAATATACTTAATGTCTACTTTGACTGATAAAGTCTAGCTAGAGTCAATGATACAAGATACTGGTGCGCATGGCATGCCGCATAGCCTAGTGCAAATCTCAAGTCTGTGCGTCAAATATTACGTTATAGGGAAGGGTAGCTCTCTTGAGAAACCTTAATACCGAAGTATTAAGCGTTCTCCTGGCGTACCTCAAAGACAAACAATCGGGACTAGAACAGTGCAGAATGGTATAGGCAAAAAGCCCTCATTCGTGCATGCTCTACTCTCAATGGCACACAGACTAGAATTTACTCAATCAACTCCAGTTCTCAGGTATGTCGTGCAGCTTTTTCCTAAAGCCAGCACTCATAGGAAACAATACCTTATAATATCAGACCCTAGTCTAGCATTATCTAATCCAGCAGAACACTAATAATTAAAGGAAGCGGTACTAAACAATATGAATGCCAACCAATGCCTCGTGATCTACTTATCTTAACAACTAAACATACATAGGTTATATCAGACCTTAACGCACAATACAACTGGCCAGCATGAAGCTGATTTTGCAGAGTTAACCAGAGGGGATATAATGTTAATAAAAGGTGGTGAAAGATATGGAAAATGAGAGAGATAGGCAGAGGAACAGGTCCTCAGGTGCGGAGAGGGCGACAGATATCCAAGGGAAAAAGAGGGATGCGTTCTAGAAACCAGATCTGAGGGAGAGAGTGGTGAGGAACCTGTATATATACCGGGACTAGGTCAAGCCGTGTGGGAAAAAAGTGGTAACAAGTCCTCTAGCCACTAGCAAGGGAGCTAGCAGCATGGTAAGGACCTCTCTCAACCAACCCCCACGAGGCAGCCAGCCGTGACGTCATCGAGCGGGGCAAAAACACTGCGCGCCCCCCTCTCACTCTGTTCTACTCTCTCTCTCTCTCCCAGATCCCATCATTACTAGTTAATGATAAAACATATACTTTACAATTAAATATAGAAAGCCTTGACATGGGTGAAAACAAAGAGCCTTTCTGGACTGCCCATGACACGAGCTTTCATATGAAATAAAGCACACTCTAATACATAAACTGTAGCCCCATCCACTGCCCTGGCGATCCTAGCGAGTCACTGTAGGACAAGCCATTCGGTTCTAACGGAGTGGTTAACGTCACAGGGGATAAACATCTTAACAGTTGGCTGAATGGGGCCAAATGGATACCAGCCATGGAAAGAGAGAAAAGGAGAGAAAGATTAAAACAAAGCTGGTGACCCCCTTAAGGCTCGGAGCAAAGCTTGATGAAAAATCGTATAAATTCCACAGACAAATAGACTATCTGATAAAAATATACTTTGAAAAATAGACAGAATGAATATATACACCATGTGAGGAAGAACACTTTATTGACAACCTTTCGCATATAGCTTTGGCCTGATTAATTAGGCGATAAGCGAAAACGTTGTCAATACAGTGCTGTTCCTCACTTGGTGTTTATATTCAAATAGTATAATATAATCGTACTGAGAGCGAATACAAAGATTAATGGTAAAATAACGACTAGAAGGTTTGGGTATTTTAGAAATGACGCTTTTCATCTTTATATTGCAAAGTTTCTCATTTATGTTGTTGGCAAACTATGGTATAATTCTAGTGGTGGCTCCAACTCAATTTGCGTATTAACATTATTTCCGTTTATCTATTTACATCCTTACTTATTGGTTTCTGGTATTATAAACTGGAGAATAAAAAAAGAGTCAGTAAATTTCCCGATTAACACATGCGCAAGATTTCCAAACAAAACATGGGTTTTCCTACCGTTTTTCCTGTCATTCATTCGAATTTAGCGCCCATTTGTTGCGGAAATGTCTCGGTTTGGCCATACCCCGTCACCCCAGCAATGTCCATATTTTTGTCATTAACCTAACCTAATAACTTAACTTAACCAGACCCCCGCTGGTCTTAGCATTGATATAGAGGATGACAAAATACTAAAAATACGGAGACAAATCTGAAACAAAAAATAGATCTCCACTTATTCAAGATGGCCACCTTTTCCTTACTTAACCCTTAAAAAGCGGCTCACCACATAAGTCGTTTTTAATAAAGCTGGACTATGTGGCGGCGCTCGACATAGGTCGAGTGGCAATTTCAGCACGTAATGTTGCTGAGAGAGAGAGACAAGTGGTGGCAGGAGACTAGCGAGCGTATGACTGCTCCAGACCACCGCGGAGAACCTACTGACACGAATCTCAGCTCCCTCCTCCCTCTCTCACTCGCTACATACTGAATTATATGGGGAAAGTACCGAATTACATGCTTTTTGCACTCGCGTTGCACGGTTATTGCAAGAAAACTATCCATCATACAAGGATCGTTATGGTGTCATTCGAAAGCTCTGTTTATGCCCTTTCAGGGATAGATACTTGTTTTACGTTCTGGGTTTTATTTAGGCATGAAAATGATCACGTAAACAGCCCTATTTTGGCTAAAAACACCCCGTTGGGCGGTACATATAAATAAACCGCATAGGCCGCTAAAGAAGGGTTAACCAATGCAGTCCAATAAAGTATAATTTCATTTCTGCAGGTAATGACATCAAATTATATAGAAATGACGTACGAGTCATAAAGACTGTCTATATGTTACAAAGATTGAGATATCTCGCGCATGTGTCAATCGAGAAAAAAAATACCGCATAATCAATGCTAAAATCGATTGTTGTTGTTGTTGTTGTTGTTGTTGTTCCCCAAGCTGCCTGGCCGAACAGCCCCAAGGCCCCGAGCAATTCCAAGGCCATAACCGAGTGCCCCCAAAGAACCCTCCCCGCCGACCACAATAAAGCCTGGGTGACCGAAGCCACTCCATGGCGGGGAGCTGAGGAAGGTGCGGAAACGCCCGGGAAACCAAAGCCCCACCCAGGGCCCTGTGACCCTCAGCAATTATGAAGAGAAAGTTGAGGGGCAAGGGAAAAATGTGACGCTTTGGCTTCCAATCTTGGTAGATTGGGAGGTCAATCCACGGAAGAGACGCCGTCACTTGAGATCTAGAAAATATATAAGTTAAAGGAACAGTCAGAGTAAGCTATGGGTATGGCAGAGATTGCTCATCTCTCACTCTGATAGACCAGCCCATCACCACATGACTAGAACCCAATCCTCTCAGCATCAGCTAGGAAAGGCCCTAGAAAGCCGCCTTTGGCGGGGGGATAGCTCCCCTACTTCATTGGGCACCCGCCTGCTAAAATCGATTTGGAGTCATTGCTAGAATTGGCAAGATCCTGTGTAGCGGGTAGAAATGTTTTTCAGATGCCTATTTACTAAGAAACATTGAACAATATTTTGAACCTAACCTAACCAAAACTTAACCTAACCTAACCTATAAATATTAGTGGACTATTTATGAATGTAAAATGTAAAAATATATTGTAACATTACCAAAATATTGAGATATATGTACAGGTCTACCCGCTATACAGGATTATACCCTAGAATGTTACCCAAACTATTGCATCCGGCTGTATAATATCTGAGAGCACTCGGCACCAGGCTGTTACGAGGCAGAGTCAGGAGGGTGGGGAGAAGATAAGTATAATCCTGTGTAGCGGGAGGACCTATAATTATATCTCAATAATTTGGTAGTGTTACAATATATTTTTACATTTTACATTCAGAAATAGTCCACTAATATACAAGGTTATGTTATGTTAGGTTTTGGTTAGGTTAGGTTAAAGATATTGTTCAATGTTTCTTAGTAAATAGGCATCCGAAAAACACTTCTCCCCGCTACACAGGATCTTACCGAGAGATGTGAAATAAATTACGACCCAGAGCTCTGACTTTAGAATGAAGATGCATGTCGGGGGCACGCAAGATAAATGAACGCCACCCAAATTGAAAAGAGTGTCTGCGCCGGAATCTTAAGAGGAGATGGCTATATTTCTTGTTCGATTATTTCATATATTTATTATTTTTTTAGTTTCCTCCTTAAACCCCCATCACACTTTAAAAAAACATCCGTTAGATCCCCCTTCTAGATTAATGTATATATTTTCTTCCAAAATTACAGGCTCACTATCGTTCGTCAGGAAAAAAAATCAACACCTTAAGCACTAAAGGTCTAAATATTGACTAAGATATGGGGCGAAAGGTCTTAAAATCGACAAACTAATGGGGCAAACATCTTAAAATCTCAAAACTAATGGGACTAAACATGAGGGAGAAGAGAGACCAGAATAACGACCCAGCCCCCCCAACAGAACACATTTGGGAACATCTGCCTTCATCGTGATCCATCGCTTCATTCCAAAAGCCGGTATCACACGAGTACTTTTTCCCTCAACATTTATCTTCAAAACTGGTCTGGCAGCTTATGGGGTAAACATTTAAAATATTTCGGTCATCTAAATGCATATATCACCAGTCTAATTTCCGATGCCAGTGTCAAATATTCCAGAAATGGTGCCAGAAATTTGTTGATCGTCGAACGTTGACTATAAAAGCTCTCGTGTGATTCCGACTTTACAGTAATAGTGGGTTTTGCCGAGCTCTGAGCCACTTTAATCTCTAAGGATACATTATTTATTACATGATAAATTAACTTTCCCATGTATTTATTTCTTTACAAATATCAAATTGAATATATATATATATATATATATAGAGAGAGAGAGAGAGAGAGAGAAGCGATGTTCTCGTCATAAGGGAAACGTAGACGTATTATAAAGGTAAAGCCAGTGCTGATATAAACATCTTTGCGGAGTACGAACGCGTTTTGCCAGTTTCAGCCTATAAAGCAAAGAAAATGCCTACATAAATAATATTTAAATATTGTATGTAATAGTTACAACCATGTTCGTGGTGAATGAGTAAGAGATTTAACAATTTGGCGTGAAACAAAACCAAATCTTATGTATCTAAATATACCGAAATATATTTGTGTTTATCGTGACTTACGAGTGTCCACGATAGACCTTTCTATTTCCAGTTGGGATTGGTTAAAAAGGGAATTTATAATTATGTATATACACAAAGTATCATGTAAAATTAATTGGGTGTGTATATCAGATGAGAAATATATAAGGGGTAATTAAGGTATAGGCTATGGTGTACATTTATTCTATAAAGAGTTAATTCGAGAATATAGTATTCCATAAGTATTAAGTACTATTTAATATAGTAATTAAAGTAATATGAGGAACGTTAGCAGCATCAAGAATGATTGCGCATGTCTAGCTTCACTTGTTACCAAGCTGACGTTCTAAGATAACACCCTATAAAGGGAGCCACTCAATAACAACATGCCTCACCATCAACACCGGTGATCGGCCACATCTATCGTCCCATATATAAAACATCCCAGCACCTACTATCCATCAACATGCTCCATTAACCAGCTAAATCTATATATATTCACTGGTGGCCATTATAATATATGTAGACAATATACAGCATGTGAATTAACAACAAAGGTGAGACGATCTAAATGCTTCCTCCTTAGGCAGATAATCCAATCCCTTTACTTGTCTTGTAACTAATTCCTAAATCCACTATACGATCCTAAGTCTTGACAGTAAAGTATGGTACCGTAAACCAGGATTTAAGTATAGCCTG
Organism: Paralithodes platypus; assembly: GCA_032716605.1. Taxonomy (NCBI): domain Eukaryota; kingdom Metazoa; phylum Arthropoda; class Malacostraca; order Decapoda; family Lithodidae; genus Paralithodes; species Paralithodes platypus. Next base: position 11,726,043 of record CM064522.1, on the reverse strand, counting down.
TATGCCTTATTAATTAATATACTGTACCCCATTTTTGTGTTTAACCTAGGCCTAATTGTGGCTGGGCGTCTTCTTGGGCCTGCTTTTACCATCCCTGCTTTCTACTTTCTAGTGCTAGGCTATATTTTACACACTAGCCAATGATTCGAGGGTCTGGGGAAGCAGCGCGGGGTAGGGTCGGTATTGGCGAGAATTTTGAGCCGTCTCCATCGCATAATAAACACCCGTTACCTAAAGTTGCGGTGATTGGACACTCTTATGTCAATAGATTTGAACCGCCACCATCGACTATTCTCCGTGAAGGCTTCCAGCTGAACTTTCTGGCACAAAGTGGGACCACAGTTGATTCAATCCGTAATTCGCCAGCCTTCGATAATCTTGTAAAGTTTCGTCCGGATCTCACATTCTTGATAGTCGGAGGTACCAATTTTTTTGGCGATACGGTAGTTAATGAGTTAGCTAGTAAAATAAATGATTTGGCTAAACATATAGAGGATACAACAGGGGGGCATTGTAAAATCGTGGGAATAGAGTCTCGTACCTCCCCCAGGGGCCTCAGTGCAGAACAATATAACAGAATAAAAAATGCCGTCAACAGACATTTATGTCAGAAATTCCCATTCTCCAAGTCAAGGTTCAACCCTATGGAGATGGGTAAGGAGGACTTGGCATTATCATGGCGTCCATTTAGGCCCTTGGGGGACGCACAAGCTCTATAACCTAATCGTCAGTAGGGCGGCGCGATATTTTGACGAGGAATAGGCTAGCCTATATTTAGTTCCATTTATTAGGCTAATAGTTTATTTTATCGTCGTTCATCGTCCATCCTGACTCACCTATCCCCTATAAATTTGTGAATTGACTGGTAACAGGTTGGGTTCCCTTTCAACATGGACATCACCAAGCTAAAGAGGTTGAGGGCTGCGGCCAAAGGAGGCATTACTAAATTAACTAAGGATTTCGACACTTTCCTCAACGAAGCCACAAATGATGAAATCGTTGCTAAAAAAATCAGTATCAACAAGGCTTTACACAGCATCAATTCTTTCAATGAGAAAATATATCTATTGTTAGAGTCCGAGGAAGAGTTAACCCTTTATTGGCGGTGCGCATCATATGTCGAGTGAAAGAAATTTGGACTATGTGGCGGCTCACACCATAAGTCGTGTGGCAATTTCAGCACGTAATGTTGCTGAGAGAGAGAGACAAGTGGTGGCAGGAGAGTAGCGAGCGTATGACTGCTCCAGACCACCGCGGCGGACCAACTGACATGAATCCCACCCTCCTCCACCCTCTCACACTCGCTACATAGTGAAATGTATGGGGAAAGTACCGAATTACATGGTTTTTGCACTCGTGTTGCACGGTTGTTGCAAGAAAACTAGCGGTCATACAAGGATCATTGTGGTGTCATTGGAAAGCTCTGTTTATGCCCTTTCAGGGATAGATACTTGTTTTACGCTCTGGGTCTTATTTAGGCATGAAAATGATCACATAAACAACCCTATTTTGGGTAAAAACACCCCGCTGGTGGCTACATATTATTTACCGCCTAGGCCGCTCTTTAGGTGTTAAATGAAGAGGTGGCTAATGATATGATTTATGAGGAACAGGTACAAACCTTATTAGCCCCTTTGGATAGTAGACCAGTACGTACAGAGGTCTCTCGCAGAGAGGCTGTAAAGTCGGTAGTAAAATTGCCAGCTTTAACCCTCCCGAAGTTTGGTGGTGATCCTGCCCGGTGGACCGGATTTTGGGATTTATTCCAATGTTCGGTTCATGGGCGTCAGGACCTAACAGATATTCAGAAATTCACCCATTTGAGGGGTCAGCTAGAGGGAGAGGCCTTACAGCTCATAGCCGGATTTAGCTTAGAGACCACAAGTTATGCTCCTGCCGTAGCACTTCTCCTCGAGACCTACGGGCAGATTGACCACATCAAGTCTGCCCACGTTACCGCCTTTTGTGAGATTCCTAGTCCTCGATATGATGCGCAAGACCTTCGAAATTTCCATGCGGCTGCTGAATGTACACTAAAGTCGCTTAAATCTTGCAATGTGACGTTGGAAGACTTTTGTGCTGTAATGTTGTATAATAAGATTCCGTCTCCTTTGCGAGAAACTATTCGGCGAGAACTGAAGGATGACTGGTTAACACCTTACGAGCGGCCTATGCGGTTTATTTATGTGTACCGCACAGCGGGGTGTTTTTAGCCAAAATAGGGCTGTTTACGTGATCATTTTCATGCCTAAATAAGACCCAGAACGTAAAACAAGTACCTATCCCTGAAAGGGCATAAACAGAGCTTTCGAATGACACCATAACGATCCTTGTATGATGGATAGTTTTCTTGCAATAACCGTGCAACGCGAGTGCAAAAAGCAGGTAATTCGGTACTTTCAGTACATAATTGAGTATGTAGCGAGTGAGAGAGGGAGGAGGGAGCTGAGATTTGTGTCAGTAGGTTCGCCGCGGTGGTCTGGAGCAGTCATACGCTCGCTAGTCTCCTGCCACCACTTATCTCTCTCTCTCAGCCACATTACGTGCTGAAATTGCCACTCGAGTTATGTCGAGCGCCGCCACATAGTCCAGCTTTATTTAACTCGACTTATGTTGCTCGCCGCTAAATAAGGGTTAAAGGTTGGTGCGGTCACTCGGATCCTATACGAGGAGATTTGTAACATGGAGGGGGCTGGCCTGCCTACACAAGAAAAATATAAACCTACTGCTGCTTTTACTATTCAACAAAACAAGGTAGCACATTGCAAAGCAGGAAGCAATGGCTCTGATAAGGGCTGTAAGCTGTGTGGCAAGTCAGGGCACTGCTGGTTTAAATGTTTCAAATATCCTAATGCACAAACCAAAATAAAGAGGGCGAAGGTATTAAAGGTGTGTGTTGGCTGTTTGGATAGAGACCATGGTCGAAAAGGTTGCACCAACCCAAAGGTGGAGCCGTGGAAACATTGTCAGTGCAAGCATTACCATAGTCTTTGTTCAAATAGGGGACAGGAGTCGCCGCAAGCTCATTCGGAACACCCAGTTACTATGTCGGTTACTACTCAAAAAGAAATGGCATTACTCCCCACAATAAAGGTACCATTAAAAGGTAGGGAGACTTATGTTACGCAACTTCGTGCTTTACTAGATCAGTTCTCACAAAAGTCCTTTATATTGAAGTCCTCATTGGAGTTAATACAACATACAGTAGTTGGTAAAGAGACTTTACAATTAAGGTGGTTCACAGGCTCGCTGGGGGATGCAACTTATGATATTGTTGCATTAAACTATCGACACAAAGGGTGATGGCGCCAAATGAAAGCCATTGGTGTCGATCAGCTTCCTAGTTACTGTGCTCACAAGGGACTTACTTGTATCACTGACAAACTCACTGCGCAAAAGTTGAAATTAGCCGACAATGATTTTCATTCAAACAAACTCGATATGCTGATAGGAGCGGAGAATTACTATAAGTTTGTACACCCAGGCTTTAAAAAAGTAAATGAGATAGTTCTCCTGCCCACAATTTACGGGTATGCTTTGAGTGGATCGTTCCACGCCCAAGGTTCAGAAACCACTGTCGAAGTGGTCACAGTTCTGAAAGTTGCTACCAGCCCGGTGGATACCTACTTATAGGACAGTGGGGGCCACTGGGAACATAAAGATATTGGTCCACTATGGGAACTGGACCACATTGGCATTGCTTCTAAAGAAGCAGACTTAGAGGGTAAATTGGTCATGTCAAAATTCAATGAGTCAATACAGTACTCTCGTATTAATAATCAGTACACTGTTCAGTTGCCCTGGAGAGACAACAAACACTTACTTCCGAGCAACTATGGGCTAGCCTTGGGACGACTAAGAGGTCTTCAGCGTAAGTTCATACGGGCCCCGGAATACTGCGAGCAATATGGAAGTGTCATTCGGGATCAGATAGCAAGAGGTTTCATTGAGAGAGTGTCAGTTGATAACCTTGACAGCACTAACCAGACTCACTATCTGGCTCATCATGGTGTTGAAAATGACAGTCGGACCACACCTGTGAGGGTAGTCATTGACTGTTCAGCAAAGACAAGCACAAATAAGCCGAGCTTGAATATTGTCTGTATACAGGACCTTCTCTTGTTGCTGACCTAACCCAGGTCTTGTTAAACTTCAGATTGAACCAATATGCTTGGGTCAGCGACATTGAGAAGGCCTTTCTTATGCTCAAGTTGCACGAGGATGACATGGATTGCACGCGGTTTCTGTGGCCCGATGATCCGCTGGATATCGATAGTCCAGTATCGGTCTATAGGTTTCGCGTGGTTCTTTTTGGTGCGACCTGCTCACAGTTTTTGTTGAATGCAACTATCTTAAAACATTTGTCACTGGTAAATAAACATACTCAACATGTTCACGGTCTGAGACGTGGGCTTTACATAGATAATTTGCAGGCAACCCATGATAGTGGGCAGGACCTTCTGAGCATATACAACAGCGCCCAGCACATATTCTCGGGAGCGCATCTCTTTCTCAGGAAATGGGTCACAAATAGTCCGCATCTCCGTGATACCTTATTCTCACATAATGTCGCAAGTACAGTACAGGATAGGGTGAAGACCCTTGGGATGACTTGGGTAACTGATACTGATATGTTTACATTCCAGAAGAGGGAGCGTTTTGTACAAGTTAGCACAAAAAGAGAAGCGCTCAGTGTCACTGCTAGCATTTTTGATCCGCTGGGGGTTTTGTTACCTGTCACCATTAGGGCTCGCGTTTTTGTACAGGAGCTTTGGCGAGTAAATTGCGGGTGGGACGAACCTCTTTCGGACGCGCTTAGGGAATGCTGGTGTGACATTGGTTCTGATCTCTGGAGTTGCATGGACTTAGAAATACCTAGACAGGTTACCTTTTCGAGATATGTGACCTTACACATTTTCAGTGATGATAGTACAGTTGCTTACGGAGCCGCTGCGTATTTCTGTGATGACAGGGATACGTGCCGCTTGATTATGGCTAAGGCTAGGGTGGCCTCGATTAAATGTTTAACTATCCCTAAACTTGAACTGACAGCTTGCGTACTTGCATCTAGGTTAGCCACGTTCATTAAGGAGGCCTACGCATCTGAGCTGTCAATCAAAGAAACAGTCATCTGGTGTGATAGTCAAATAAGTTTATGTTGGCTTGCAAGTAAGAAAGTGTTACCGGTGTTTGTTCGTAATAGAGTTGACGAAATCTTAGCATCATGTACGAACACTAAGTTTAGGTATGCCCTTACCGACGTTTATCCAGGCGATTTGCTCACAAGGGGAATTACTCATTCCTCCCTACACAGTTCTCGGCTTTGGTGGGAAGGGCCATCATGGCTATCCCATCCTGAACAATGGCCAGATGGGGAGGAACAAGGTCCTGTGGTTCAACAAATGTTTGCGACCTCTACGGACACTCCCTCGAACGAGACCCATGTAATAGAATGGCCTCGCTATAGTTCGTATGAGGGACTAGTACGCATCATGGCATGGGTGAAGCGCTACGTGAGTAATCTGAAAACCAAATCGAAGGGGTCTGATCAGAGTCATGGCATACTTACAGTACCGGAACTAAGAGCAGCTGAAGTCACTTTAATAGATGTAGCACAGAGGGAAGTTTACCATAAGGAGCGACAGGAACTTGACACTGGCACCACTGACAATAAGGTTAAGAGTAGCATAATTAAATAGTTGGGGTTATTTTTGGATCAAGGGATCATTAAATGTAAAGGGAGACTACAAAGGGCTAAGATAGATTATAATACTAAGTTTCCAATCCTTCTTCCAAACAAACACAGGTTAACCTCACTGTTGATAGACAATGCTCATAAATTGTGCTTGCATTATGGGGTGGCATATGTGGTCTCGTATCTGAGAGCGAGATGGTGGATTCCGAGAATACGGCAAACAGTGAAGTCAGTAACTAGGAAGTGTGTCGTGTGCTAGCGCTTTCAGGGCAAAAGCTATGGGTTGCAGCCATCTCCTCCACTACCTGATTTCCGCATTAACAGGGTGGAATCATTTCAGGTCACAGGCGTGGACTACTCCGGCTCACTGGCTGTGAGGGGTGGGGGCAGTTCTATTGAAAGGTTTATATAGTATTGTTCACTTGTGCTGTAACGCGTGCTATTCATTTAGAAGTTGCTCCTGATTTATCTTGCGAAACCTTCATGCACATTTTCCAAAGGTTCTGTAGCCGTAAAGGTTATCCCCAATTAATGATCAGCGATAATGCCACCACATTTGTCGGTTCTGCCAAATTATTAAAATCAAGACTAGATAATCCTCAACTCAAACAACATCTGAGTAAGTTTAAATGTGATTGGAGGTTTATCCCAGCTAGAGCTCCATGGTTTGGAGCGATCTGGGAGAGAACAATCGGCACAGTTAAGGCAGGACTGAAAAAGGTACTGGGTCGTGCCTCAGTCACACTTACAGAGTTGACTACGATACTAACAGAACTGGAGGCGGCTGTGAATGACAGACCATTAGGATATGTGTCAGGAGATTTAGAGGATCCTGTACCTATTACCCCTTCACACTTGGCCAGCGGACGTAGACTTAGACTGTTTCCTGAACCGATGAACGACGATGAAATCACGGATCCCTCATTGTACGTTGTAAACAACGTCTCCTCGCGATATAATTATGTCTGTAAATTGTCAAATGATTTGTGGAAGCGCTGGACGACTGACTACCTGCTGTCTCTAAAGGAAAGTCATACTAATTTAATAAGAAATAAGGGTAAATCTTGGCCCAAAGTAGGTGACGTTGTCCTGATACACAATGAGGGTCCTCGTTTGTTTTGGAGATTAGGTCTCGTCCTAAAACTACTTCCAGGCCTAGATCAACTTGTTAGAGTCGCGCAGGTCAAAACCTCTACCGGTATTACCACTCGTCCGATTGCTAAATTGTATCCTATTGAACAGGAATGTGAAGATGTGGGCAGATTATTGCTGATAGTATTGCCGGTGCGGACGCACCAGCGCAGTCTGCTGCTAGTCGGGATGACAGTAATCTTCGCCCTCAGCGGCAGGCTGCTTTGGGTTCCACGCGACTCTGGCAATCATTGATAGGTGGTGGAGCCTTATAATTTTTCCACATTAGTTTAAGTCCAAATTATGAAATTTGTAAATATTTGGTGGCCGGGAATATATCGTGACTTACGAGTGTCCACGATAGACCTTTCTATTTCCATTTGGGATTGGTTAAAAAGGGAATTTATAATTCTGTATATACACAAAGTATCATGTAAAGTTAATTGGGTGTGTATATCAGATGAGTAATATATAAGGGGTAATTAAGGTATAGGCTATGGTGTACATTTATTCTATAAAGAGTTAATTCGAGAATACATTATAGTATTCCATAAGTATTAAGTACTATTTAATATAGTAATTAAAGTAATATGAGGAACGTTAGCAGCATTGAGAATGATTGCGCATGTCTAGCTTCACTTGTTACCAAGCTGACGTTTTAAGATATCTCCCTATAAAGGGTGCCACTCAATAACAACACGCCTCACCATCAACACCGGCGATCGGCCACATCTATCGTCCCATATATAAAACATCCCAGCACCTACTATCCATCAACATGCTCCATTAACCAGCTAAGTCTATATATATTCACTGGTGGCCATTATAATATATGTAGACAATATACAGCATGTGAATTAACAACAAAGGTGAGACGATCTAAATGCTTCCCCATTAGGCAGCTAATCCAATCCCTTTACTTGTCTTGTAACTAATTCCTAAATCCACCATACGATCCTAAGTCTTGACAGTGTTTAAGAAAACAAAAAAAAGTAACCCTGGACAGGATTCGTGGGGTCATTTAAGGAACGCGAAAATCCGCCTTTGTCTATGCTTGCATGTCACGTGACCGGGGGAGCCAATAGGAGGCTGAATTTCCTGGTGAGGCAAGCCATCTATCAGTAGGAGCTGGGACCCCACCAAAGACAGACCTGCGCCGCTCGCTCCTCCCACCACAACCCTTTCACCCCTTTTCCGGTGCCACATATGACCCAGTAAACACAGTAAGTTTTTGTACCATATTTGTTGAAAGTTACAGTAATCATATGTTTCATGCCTTTGTATTAGACTTAGGACTTTCAGTCTTCTACACATGATGGCTAGATTGTGTGACGTCGTGTCCTGACTGTTGCCAGATATCGGAGTTGCCATATGCCGCCACAATTTTTGTTTTCTTGTTTTTCTTTCTTGTTTTTTTTTCTGATTTCGCTATTGGTGTATTTCCTCATTGAATTTGACAAAGTACTTACCTGTTATGCCCCCAGTGACTACCTACCCATTTCCTTATAATTTTACATGGTTTCTGCTGATTGATTGGTACCAATTAGTTACCTGTCATGCCCCCAGTTGCCCAGGGACAAGCTACCCATTGTATTACCATTGTACCTGTTCCTGGTGATTGAATTTGACAAAGTACTTACCTGTTGTGCCCCAGTGACTACCTACCCATTTCCTTATAATTTTACCTGGTTTCTGCTGATTGATTGGTACCAATTAGTTACCTGTCATGCCCCCAGTTGCCCAGGGACAAGCTACCCATTTTATTACCATTTTACCTGTTCCTGGTGATTGAATTTGACAAAGTACTTACAAGTTGTGCCCCCAGTGACTACCTACCCATTTCCTTATAATTTTACCTGGTTTCTGCTGATTGATTGGTACCAATGACTTACCTGTCATGCCCCCAGTTGCCCAGGGACAAGCTACCCATTTTATTACCATTTTACCTGTTCCTGGTGATTGAATTTGACAAAGTACTTACCTGTTGTGCCCCCAGTGACTATCTACCTATTTCCTTATAATTTTACCTGGTTTCTGCTGATTGATTGGTACCAATTAGTTACCTGTCATGCCCCCAGTTGCCCAGGGACAAGCTACCCATTTTATTACCATTTTACCTGTTCCTGGTGATTGAATTTGACAAAGTACTTACCTGTTGTGCCCCCAGTGACTACCTACCTATTTCCTTATAATTTTACCTGGTTTCTGCTGATTGATTGGTACCAATTAGTTACCTGTCATGCCCCCAGTTGCCCAGGGACAAGCTACCCATTGTATTACCATTGTACCTGTTCCTGGTGATTGAATTTGACAAAGTACTTACCTGTTGTGCCCCCAGTGACTACCTACCCATTTCCTTATAATTTTACCTGGTTTCTGCTGATTGATTGGTACCAATTAGTTACCTGTCATGCCCCCAGTTGCCCAGGGACAAGCTACCCATTTTATTACCATTTTACCTGTTCCTGGTGATTGAATTTGACAAAGTACTTACAAGTTGTGCCCCCAGTGACTACCTACCCATTTCCTTATAATTTTACCTGGTTTCTGCTGATTGATTGGTACCAATGACTTACCTGTCATGCCCCCAGTTGCCCAGGGACAAGCTACCCATTTTATTACCATTTTACCTGTTCCTGGTGATTGAATTTGACAAAGTACTTACCTGTTGTGCCCCAGTGACTATCTACCTATTTCCTTATAATTTTACCTGGTTTCTGCTGATTGATTGGTACCAATTAGTTACCTGTCATGCCCCCAGTTGCCCAGGGACAAGCTACCCATTTTATTACCATTTTACCTGTTCCTGGTGATTGAATTTGACAAAGTACTTACCTGTTGTGCCCCCAGTGACTACCTACCTATTTCCTTATAATTTTACCTGGTTTCTGCTGATTGATTGGTACCAATTAGTTACCTGTCATGCCCCCAGTTGCCCAGGGACAAGCTACCCATTTTATTACCATTTTACCTGTTCCTGGTGATTGAATTTGACAAAGTACTTACCTGTTGTGCCCCAGTGACTACCTACCCATTTCCTTATAATTTTACCTGGTTTCTGCTGATTGATTGATACCAATGACTTACCTGTCATGCCCCCAGTTGCCCAGGGACAAGCTACCCATTTTATTACCATTTTACCTGTTCCTGCTGATTGAAATTTACCAAGTACTTACCTGTTATGCCCCCACATTTTTTTTTTGTTTTTTTTTAATATTTTTAGGGTGTAGTATGTATTATTCAAGCAGTATTCATCATTCACATGAGTTGTGATCAAAATCCATGCATTTATAATTATCCTATACATTGTGGAAAGGGTTGTCTACTTTCAGAGGGTTGCGGCCGGAGCGGTGCTGGGAGATAAGGTTAACCCCTTTCAGTACTGTGTGTGTATAACTACTCCAAACCCCCATTATTCATACTGATATTGTTCTTAGGTTGTTTAGGAATGTCCATGGTGATTTATAGGCAGATTCATAAACAATTTGTTCAGTTATGCATTTTTTTTCTCTCAAATTTTTGCCGAAAACTGTCTGACGTCTCGGAGTTAAGTGTACACAATGCTATGTCATTGCTACTTACTAGTTCTGATCTCAATATTTAGGGTTTCCCTGTGTTCCAGTGTTGGTTGGCACTATTCTGACAAAGTTTCAGCTAAATCCACCAATATTTAGGCACCCTAATGATTTTCTGTAAACCATTGATAATTTTTTTGTTTTCGAAATTAACCCTTTTTATTCTTTGCACAGATCGCGCCCTATGGGACCCAGGTCGACAAGACTGCAGCTCATGAGGTCCACACCATCCCCCTACTAGTCACCAGAGTTTCACTATCCTCAGGGAACTTTAAGTATTTATTTTAATTTTTTAGTAAAGTTAGTCATTTTCTTAAGTTATTTTTCTAGAATAATCATTACAAATATAAAAATCACTCTGATTTTCAATTCCACTTCACATTAGATTAAGCATTCCTTATATTACATGTTCAAATGTAGACAAAAAAATATATCTCAATTACCTGATTTTTGGCGAATATTTTAGTGCGGCGTGCCACTTTCGACCATCGTTTCCTTTACCGTACGCGTTAGAACGCGAAACCTGTCCAGGGTATTAAGTATGTAAGAGGAAATGGAGATTGTATAGAAATATTGTCAGGGCAATTGATCTCATTTACCCGAGTTCTTTTATATAATATCTCTAGAGGGCCAATTAAAAGAAACATAAGTAGTCCAGTTAACAAGTGTATTATATATATTTAGTGCGAATACATAAATATCAAACGCCAATCATTTAACATATTTACATCACTCTTACCATTCACACCACTCACACACACAGTTATTCAAGAACTGAAGCTAAATCATTGAATAAACCTGTGAACTAAAACTAATATAAGTCACACATCCAAGCACACTAAATCTAGCACATTTAGTCTGGCACAAGTTAATCAATATAGTCAATTATTAGCTGGTTCCAAGGACATGCCAGCCGACTCCAGGACAAACAGTACCAACTAGCTGCATCCAGGGTACCACCACTGGCAACAGAACACGCCGGCTGACTTCAGGGTCCCACTACTGGTAACAGAACACACCAGCTGTCTCCAGGGCACCTCAACTCGTAACAGAACACACCAGCTGTCTCCAAGGCTCCTCAACTGGTAACAGAACACCAGCTGTCTCCAGGGCACCTCAACTGGTAACAGAACACACCAGCTGTCTCCAGGTCACCTCAACTGGTAACAGAACACACCAGCTGTCTCCAGCACCTCAACTGGTAACAGAACACACCAGCTGTCTCCAGGGCACCTCAATTGGTAACAGAACACACCAGCTGTCTCCAGGGCACCTCAATTGGTAACAGAGCACACCAGCTGTCTCCAGGGCACCTCAACTGGTAACAGAACACACCAGCTGTCTCCAGGGCACCTCCACTGGTAGAGTGTCATAACTTTGGTGAGCGACTGTACTTGCAAGATCACATGCAACCGCTCTCGCCCCACACGCTAGCATAGGATATCACAATCACTTGCGTTATGGACCACAGCTCTGGATACAGATAGACACGGCCCTCATATATGTATACAGGCGGGACTCGTGCCGGGAACTCGAGTAGGCAGACCAGGAACTGCCAACTTCCCTCAACCACACAAGGCTGTGATAAAAAAACAATTCTTAAATTCAATTAACTGGTAAATTTACAAGGGTTGTAACCACAATAATTTAAGTGACTAGTAACTATTTCATGGCAATCAATACAATAGCACCATACTTTCTATAAATGCAATTATCTATGTGACAAGTTACTATTTCACGGCGATCATGAACACAAAAGCGCCACACTTAACAGGCACAAAGCTTACCGCGGCGATGTGTACAGCAACACACAGGGAAAGAGAATGCTACCGGGCCAATAAGGCAAGCTCTCACTTAACCTTTCATTAACATGCTTCACACAACGAATCTTCGATACATACCGCTCACCTAACCTTTTACTAACACACTTCATTCGAACGAATCTTCGACTCATTTCAACCAACGGGCGACTATGCTAACAAGTAGGGGCCCTCTATAGGAGCACCATCAAACATGCGAGACTTCGGAGCACGTGAACAGGTGTTCGACTACCTACAACCATACAGTCATAGAGGAATTACGACACTATTTCCTGACATTAGCCCCCATATACATTATATTTCACCGAAATATAACCCTAAATCATGAAACAGAAGACCCAACTGCCTGATATCCCCGTTCCAATAATCCTGCGTCCACCCATATTCCACTTCCAATGACTAGGTCCTGCCTGCACACTTTCCTGCATTAACTCAGACTATGGTGTACTGTGCTACAAGATCTAGCTCACAGACCTACTTAGTATATCTGCAGCAACGTTATCCTTCCCCTTTATATATTGTACCTTAAAAGCATACGACTGAAGTGCAAGTGCCCACCTCATTAACACACCATTGTCATTTTGCATATTCCTGATATAGGTAAGTGGTTGGTGATCCGTTTGTAGAACAAACTCCTGGCCTCAAAGATACCTGTAAAAGTGATTAATACCCCATACACTTGCCAAGCACTCTTTCTCTATAGCGGAGTAGTTCTTCTCCCTGTCCAAGAGTTTCCTACTGGCATAGGACATTGGCATGAGTAAGTCATTCCACTCCTGGAGCAACACAGCTCCCAGGCCAACATTGCTAGCATCTGTACGGAGGAAAAACATACGGGTTAAATCAGGAAGCTTTAGGATTGGTTCAGTGGTCAGGCACACTTTCAAACGGGTAAACCTACCCAATAGATCAGCTGTCCACTCCAGCCTATTGGGATGGTTCTTCTTGAGCATCTCTGTCAAGGGCGCTGCAATGTCAGAGAAATGTGGGATGAAGTTCCTATAAAAATTCATAGTCCCCATGAAAGACCACAACTGAGATTTGGTGATTGGCCTCTCCAAGTTCTGGATCGCTTGAACACGTGATTCTAACGGTCTACGTTCATTACAACCAAGAGAGAAACCCAGATACTTCATAGAACGACAACCCAGAAAACATTTCTTTGGTCCAGCAGTTAGGCCACATTCCCTCAACCTGTCAAAGAGCTTTGTCAAAGATTTCACATGACTATCCCAGTTGGGAGTGTGAACAACAATATTGTCAAAATAACAGCTTATGTCCTCTAGACCCCCAGTTACTTTCCTCATCAGACGGATGAAAGAGGCACACGCAGTCTTCAGCCCAAATGGCATCCTAGTGAACTGCATTAGTCCCCTCTTTGTTGAGAACGCAGTACACTCATGGGAGCTTGGGTCCAACAGAATCTGCCAACAAGCCTGTGCGGACAGCATTAAGCATGAATTCTGATGTAGAATCTCTCTCCAAAGCAGCATTCACCCGTACTGAACTTTCTCTCCAGTGGAATTTCTTAAGCATATTTATGTGATAAACCCTGGACTTGCCTTTCACATTGATCACATAGTCAACCCTGTTATTTCGAACTTCCAACACTTTGAAAGGGCCACGCCACTGCATAAGCAACTTGTTGTGATCGGTTGGCAATAACAACAAGACTTCGACACCGACAGTTAATTTACTGAGTCTTGCCATACGATCAAAGTACTCTTTGTATTTGGATGCACTCACCTTAGCGTGACTCTTAGCTACGTTGGCTGTATCCTCCAACCTGTATCTGAGTTCCAATACATGCCTGTAAGAATTACGGAGAGAAGAATCCAACTCATCATTAGACCATAACTCATGCAATATACTCAGGGGTCCCCTCACATGTCTTCCATAGAGTAGCTCGAAAGGAGAACATTTCAAAGAATCATTAGGCATCTCCCTGTAAACGAAGAGAACTGCAGGTATGTAACGGTCCCACTCCTGGGGATGGTCTGCACAGACTTTCTTAAGTATGTTTTTAAGAGTACCGTTCATTCTCTCCACACAGCCGTTCGACGCCGCATGGTAAGGAGTAGAGTGAACTGCCTGTATGGATAAAAATCTGTTAACCCGTCCGGCCCCAGCGACGCATCTGGCGCGTCGCCTATGTATGTAACGCACAGCCCCAGCGACGCATCTGACGAGTCACCCTAATTGCTCCGACCGTAACCTCAGGTGTAGCCACTCGAGAGGGCTCAGATTTGTATGGGAACTGTGTACATATCCCACGCAACCGTGCCGATGGATGAAAACTCTCAAAGTCCACGTGCGTGCGCGTGAGCGTGCAGTAACCTGTTTTTTTGGGGTAATTGCCTTCAACGTTTTACTCTTGTAAAATACGTTTTCGGGGGCTCTGTAGCACCATTTTTTAAGCTTTTTGAGCGTTTTTTCGTGGTTTTTCCTTCATTCCTAACCCATTCGCTATTGTTTCTGGAATAACAAAAAATTTTGAAAACGGGCCGGGTTCTGGTGAACAAAAAATAAAAAAACTAGGCGGGGCTCCACGGGTTAAGGGGACCGACCGGTTAATTACAAACTTCCAGGTCTTACTTTCAATTTAAATGAAATTTGGCACAGGTGTATATGACCATAAAACTAGATAAAAAAACAGATTTTTTTTTTTTTTTTGCTTTTTTTCTTGCAATTTAGGTAAACAAATGTTGAAAACCATAGCACTGCAGAAAATGAAAAACTCCTACAGAAATCCCCATAGCACATGTATTATGTGATCAAACAACTCAAAAGGTGTATCTGTAGTTGCTATAAAAAACATTTTATATATTTTGTGTATTTGTTCGATTTAGGTGATTACGGATTCAGGCGAATATATTTATAGAAAATTACAACTTTGATGACATATTGTGAAACAAATTAACCCCCCCGCATTTTTACGACGCGATCGAGTCATAACGCCACCCCTCCAAGAGTGCTCGTATGACGCAATCGCGTCATAATGCCACCTGTAAGTTAGAAATATACGCTAAAAATAAGTTTATGACGCGATTTTGACGCAATTTGGACTGGTAAGTTAGGCATTAGTAAGTTACAAAAGGAAGTATCTAGCAACCCCATAGCGTCCCTCTCTGAGGAGAGCAGGCCTTTGTTAAGTCAGTAGTTTCCTGGCCCCCAGACTGTGAGGCAGGGTCCCGGCCCTTTAAATTCTGGGCTCCCTCCCTCTGAAAGTGTTTAGTGAATAATTCGAATTATATATGTATATAAGATGTTACTTGTGACTTTTGGTGACTGAGGGGAGTGAATCTTGGTTAACCCCTTTAGTATTGATGCAGTTTTGTCTAGGTATCATTGATGACTTTACACTATTTTTTGCTTGAAAGACAAATATATTTATCATTAAAAAAAAACCTACGAAATAAATACATTATAATCACGAAGATGGCACAGGAATGCTTACAGGAAGTATGGTAAATGCTCTATGGAATTTTAGTTATATTACAGTATATATTATATATATATATTATATATATTATTATGTTCCTTCTATACAATATATAACAGCCCCAAGGTCCTGAGCAAGCCCAAGGCCCATAATCGAGTATTTATATTATTATTATATTTCGTATTTTATTTAAATATTTATGTATTTGATTTATTATTGTTTTTATTTATTTTATTTTATTTATTTCATTTTATTTATGTTTAATTTATTTATTTTATATATATATATATATATATATATATATATATATATATATATATATATATATACCGTATATATTTGTTTTGTTATTCCTGTTCCCCAGGGTGTCTAGCGGATCAGCCCCAAGGTCCCGAGCAAGCCCAAGGCCCATAATCGAGTATTTATATTATTTTTATATTTTTTATTTTATTTATTTTATATATATATATATATATATATATATATATATATATATATATGTATATATATATATGTTAGTAAAGCCAGGTAATAAATTTTCTTTAATACATACGAGGTTGAAAGAAATGGCAATTTCTGCGTTGGAAATTTTATTATTCAAAGTTTCCAGGTCTCTGATGAGTTTTCGCTGGGTGGCAGGAAGTAGATGAAGGAGATGAGCAAAATTCATGGTGGTACAGGGTTACATAAATGTACATGATGATACAGGATATACGACGCGTTTCACTGGACAACCAGCATTATCAAGTAAGGAAGGAATGATATAAAAGGTAAACAGGAAGGGTATATATAGAGGGTGGAGGATCAGAGGAGGCGGAAAACAGGGGGCAAAAGTCTGCTATTGGTGGAAGCGTAAACTAGGAGAGAGAAGGGGTTAACCGCTTCACGCATGCGCACTGGATGCGGGATGGTGGTCAGTAGGTGGGGTCGAAGCTGATTGGCTGCGTGTCGAGGGGCGTGGCCTAAGTTGTGTGGCGCCTGCAGAAGACGAAGCTGAAGGAGGTAGCGCGGGGGGCTGCGTCAAGGGCACCGGGGGGCGAGGAGGGGTGTTAGGTCCTGTAGGGTAGTGCCTTTTGGCAGAAGGAAGGATCTGAAGGTCCAGAGTTTGGTTGTTCATGTTGGGATGTAAGGCTTGGATATATAAAGCTTCGAGTATAGGTAATCTCCTTGGGTCACTTTCTTTATCGAGTATGGTGGTGTGTTTCTCTAACTCGTTGCGTGTGAGGTGAGGGTGGTTAGGGGTGAGATAGTGGTCTTTGATGGCTCCAGCCTGAAGGTGAAGAGTTAACCGACGTGAAAGACGAGTCTGCGTCATACCAATATAGGAATGAGGTCCACAGTCCTCATAATTACAGGTATGTTGGTAAATGACGTGATCGTCGGTCATCGGGCTCTTTATCTTGGTGGAGGCTGGTTTGTTGCGGAGAACGAGGTTGGAGGTCTTGGGGGATTTGTAATAAATTATTAATTTGATTTTGTTTTCCGGGTTGGTTGGGTGGACATGCTTGGAGATTATTTCTTTTAAGACGGCCTCGTCATTTTTGTGTTCAGAGGACATGTAATTGCGGTAGAAGATCTTAATTTCATTGGGGGGGTCAATGTTGGGAGGGCTTTGGGTGTACCATTTTTCAAGATGGTGGTTGATGGTGCTGGAGATGTCGGAGTTGGAGTATCCGTTATTTACTAAAACTTGGGATAGTCTTTCTAGTTCCTGGTGGGTGTCGGCCCAGGTAGAGCAGTGCGTGAGGGCTCTCCTAACATAGGCGGAGATGGAGGATAGAAGATAACGGCGGGGGCATTCACTATCGCCGTTGAGGCATTGTCCTGTGTTAGTAGGTTTAATGTAGACGGTGGTTTTGAACCCATGGTCGTTCAGAGCTACGAGGATGTCGAGGAAGGGGAGTTGTCCATTGTTAGATTTTTCAAAGGTGAAGTTAAGTCCGGAGGAGGTCATGAAGCGACGCTGGAGTTCCTGTAGTTCGTGGAGGTCCTTGATTTGCACGAAGATGTCATCCACGTATCTACAGTAGACGGCTGGTCGTTGGGCAGCTAGGAGCTCTTCCTCGATGGTACCCATGAAAAAGTTCGCAAAAAGAACTCCTAGGGGGCTGCCCATCGCCACACCGTCTATCTGCTTGTACATGTTGCCCCGGGGGCAAAGGAAGGGGGCCTCCTTGGTACATAGCTCCAGTAGTGTTTTCAGGGCCTTCTCCGGGATGTCCAGTGTAGGTGTATCAGGGCAATGATAAATTCGACGTAGAATCATGTCAATGGTCATATCCACTGGCACGTTGGTGAACATGCTTTCTACGTCGAGAGAGGCGATAGTGTGGTTGTTGTTACGGGGGGCGTCTCGTAAAATTTCCAAGAAATCGTGGGCTGAGTTAAGGTTGAATTGGCTGGGCACGTAGGGGGTGAGGAGGTTGTTCAGGGCCTTGGCGATCTGGTAGGTGGCAGTGGGGATCTGGGAGATGATGGGGCGGAGGGGGTTCCCAGGTTTGTGTGTTTTGATGGTTCCGTACGCATAACCAGGGGTGTATTCTCCGACGAGTTTTTTAAGGTGGATCCCTCCTTGTTTGGCGTTGATGGCGGTGATGGTGGTGTTGGCAATACGTTTGATTTCGTCGGTTGGGTTGCGGGTGATCTTTTTAAATTTAGTGTTGTCACTTAAGATGACGTCCATTTTTCTAAGATATTCCTCCTTGTCATGGATCACGAGGCAGGAAGCTTTATCCGCACGACGGATGATGATGTTGGGGTTGTCTCTTAATAGTTTGGCAGCTTGGAAGTGTTGTTTGTTGAGTATTTTGCTATGGTGAGTTCCTCTGGTTTTGGCGGCTTCAGCGAGGAGAGTAGGTTGTAGGGCGGGAGTAGTGGTGACCTTGCCATCCTTCTTGAGTCGTAGGATGTCGTCCAGGAGGATTTCCGTTTCCAGGCGTTTCCGGTGGGGGCCAGGTTTGGAGCTGTAGTGGCAGTTGAGGCCTTTGTTGAGGAGGTCTTCTTGGTCCAGGGTCAGAATGGTGTTAGTAAGGTTTATATATCCTTTAGTTGGTTTGGGAAGTTTTAAGTTTCCGCCATAAAGACGGGCAAGCTTTTTTATGGTTGTGTTTTCGGCTTGTCTTCTGTGTTGTTCAAGGAGTTGTTCGAGGGCTGTGTTGATTTCGGCTTTGAGGTGGTCTGGAGGGGTTTCGTCTTCCCAAATCCGTAGAAGAGCATCTCGTTCTTTACGAAGGTTGTTGGCGAGCTCTCGTTTTTCAATTATTTGGTCCTTCACCAGTTCTTCACGAAACTGGAGGGTGCTGGTGCGATGTCTGGCATTCTCGTGAAGTTTTATGTTGGTAAAGCCAGGTAATAAATTTGCTTTAATACATACGAGGTTGAAAGAAATGGCAATTTCTGCGTTGGAAATTTTATTATTCAAAGTTTCCAGGTCTCTGATGAGTTTTCGCTGGGTGGCAGGAAGTAGATGAAGGAGATGAGCAAAATTCATGGTGGTACAGGGTTACATAAATGTACATGATGATACAGGATATACGACGCGTTTCACTGGACAACCAGCATTATCAAGTAAGGAAGGAATGATATAAAAGGTTTACCCTTTTATATCATTCCTTCCTTACTTGATAATGCTGGTTGTCCAGTGAAACGCGTCGTATATCCTGTATCATCATTTACATTTATGTAACCCTGTACCACCATGAATTTTGCTCATCTCCTTCATCTACTTCCTGCCACCCAGCGAAAACTCATCAGAGACCTGGAAACTTTGAATAATAAAATTTCCAACGCAGAAATTGCCATTTCTTTCAACCTCGTATGTATTAAAGATAATATATATATATATATATATATATATATATATATATATATATATATATATATATACCCGGTATATATATATTTTTTTTTTCCTGTTCCCCAGGGTGTCTAGCAGATCAGCCCCAAAGTCCCGACCAAGCCCAAGGCCCATAATCGAGTATTTATATTATTATTATATTTTTATTTTATTTATGTATTTATTTATTTGATTTATTACTGTTGTTATTTATTTGATTTTATTTATTTTATTTTATTTATATTTGTATTTTATTTATTTTATATATATATATATACCGTATATACCACATAAATATATATATATATATATATTTATGACACCTTGTATGTATACTGTATATATATTTATATATATATATATATATATATATATATATATATATATATATATATATATATATATATACAGTATATATAGATACCCACACACACATACACATATTTTTGTTACCATTCATTATATTTTGTTTGACACCTTGTATATATATATATATATATATATATATATATATATATGTATATTTATATATTTATATAAGTGTTGTACATTGTGGCAAAGATATACTACTGTATAAACATTCTCATATATTTACACAACAATAACAATGTATGGAAACAATTGCGCATAGCTCACGAACCAATTACGCTATATTATTTTGGTTTTCACCATTAGAAAGAGCACAATTTTCCGATTCCGGTGATATATACAGTTATATACGTATCCAAGCAAATAACGCAACGACGAGGTGGGGAACAGCTCGGAACCCGGCTAGCGTCGGCGGAACAGAGACGGGTGAAGCGTAAATATTCGCATTTTGGCTATTCATTTCAAATATTCATAGCGTAAAAAGTTTTTGTCGTAGGAACTTCTATTTTTTTTTATACTCATCAGCATTATTTGCCGTATTCATACAGCCTAAATTTAAGACCATACACTTCGTAACAACGAAATAAATAGAAAATGTTTTAAACCATATCAATCAAAATCATATATTTGTTTTTTTCGGTCACTGCTTGAGAACTATTGAAGATAAACAATTTCTGTTTTCAGATTTGGAAAGAGGAGAAAAAATACTATTATTTGAGCAAACAAAAAAATATATGGTCATCACTCACAATTTAGAGATAAGACGGTGTGAAGACAATTGCATGGGAAATAATTGTATTCCAGACTCATTTACACTTTCATATATCGATTTATTTACATTTGTTTTTGTTTTATCATGTACTATAAATATTCCTCTTTCCATTGACATATGATACATCACAATAAACAGCATTCTGGTGGATGAAAATACAGAAAAACACAAGGCTTTGAAAACTCGCCCAGCCTGGTATTTCATGGCAAATTTAGAGGTCTTACCATAAGTTACATATTTAACCTTTTCACGCTCATATGATGCAGAGGTTGCCAGATTAGCAATAAGAAATAGATTTCTCTCACTCTTATAATTACCTCTCCAAAATTAGTTTTCTGGCCTCAGCTAACTCAAAGACAACTGCAGAGGTTGAAGTAACTAAACTAAAGGTTTATAAATACCCCTGATGGTAACAAAGGCTTTAAAGTATCCCTAATAGGCTCAACATTGCGTCATATGTCGGAGAGGGTTAAGTTGCCAGAGCTGGGAGGGTTAAATTACTAGAGTAAATTGGCTTGATAGGCCTTGTAGTGTTTTTAATTACCTTTCCAATGGTATATACACCATTCCTATAGGTCCAATAATAACTGTAGAATAACATCCGAAAGTGCGACAATATAGGTTCTGAGAAAAACAGGTCAAAGTCTAAGGTAATTAGGTAAAAAAAAATACTTTAGATTTTTAGATTTACAATATTTTACGCAGGAACATGGCAAAGTAGAAGATAAAGCGTATGGGAGGTTGTAGAGTAGCTTACACTCTTTCGATTTATATAGGTATGCTCCTCGTACGACCAGTAGTTACTGAGCATGTTAATTTCAAAGTTTGCTATATAACGTTTTTAGAATTACAGGAAAAGTTTGGAAAACATAAAAACAAAACTATTTCCAATGGGTTTTCACTAATAACATTTCACTGGCTTATGAAGGGATGTTGACTCTTGTTGAGTAAACACCTATTGGTATTTTCAGGATTTCGAGTTTTTTAAGCCTAAATTAACCGGTCGGTCCCCTTAATCTCAGTCATAAGATCAGATTTGAACTGGGATCCATTGTCACTCAACACCTGTCTAGGTATTCCCACCCTAGACAATATCTCTAACAAACTTTCTGCAACTGATATTGTGTCTATATTCCTCAGGGGAACCGCTTCAGGGAACCTTGTTGCCGTATCAATTAATGTTAGAATGTATCTATTGACCTCTGGTGGAAGCAGGTGAGATGGGCCCAACTATATCTATAGCTACCTTAGCAAAGGGCTCCGTGACAATAGGCATTTTGGACAATGGGACAGGTTTAACACGACCTTTATGGGTGAACTTTTGGCATATTTCACAAGACCTACAAAATCGGTTAATGTCGGCACCAGCACCAGGCCAAAAGAACTTCTGAAAGACCTTCCCTGCAGTTTTCCTATGTGAAAAATGACCGGCCAAAAGTCCGTCATGAGCCAGTTTCATCAAATCATCTCTGAAATTCTGTGGGACAAGTAGTTGTTTGTTTCCTACTTCACTGGTGTTCTTGCTATCCTGTCAAACTCTGTAAAGCAATCCATTGGTTATTTCATACTTACAAGTCCGTCCTTGATGAGTTGTTGTCTGCCCAGACTTCTGTTTCTCCCAGTCAGACCTCAGTGTTGGGCACTCTGCTTGAGCCCTACTGAAATCAGATTTATCAATGGAAATACTCAAGTCCATATCATAAAGAAATGGATTCTCCTTTTTCTTCGTGGCGGCAGATCTAGTTATCACTGCCCCAGCAACGTCCTTCACCTCAGAACAGTACCCTTCCTTGGAAACTGTGAAACTTGGGACACTCACACCTGGTACAAGAGCCAACAGTACATCAGTGCATTTTATAGGGGCAATAACCGCTTGGACGTTCCCTGAACAAAATGTACTAGTTAGTTTCAGTACTACTGTTGGGAAACGTAAAGGTCTTCCCAAGAAATCATACAAAATGCACTCTGGGCCTTGCTTCACTCCTGTAGGCAAAACTTTGGGATTTACTACTACAGTTGAACAACCTGTGTCCAATGTCACCTCTACCTTCCTCTGATTAATTTCACCACAGGTATCTACTACAGAACTTGGTGGTTTAAGCTCACTATCATACACAAAACTACCTTTATGTTTTTGGAGGGACTTTGTCTGAGGAAGCTCTGGGCATTTTGCTTTGACATGTCCCAACTTACCACAAAGATAGCATTTTGGGTTGTATTTTGCCTACACACTGTAGGGAGTCTGTGGACTAGAAGCTTCAGGGCTTTTCTCATCGGATCTGTTGACTTTACAAGATTTAGGATATTACCTTGCATTTTTGTAAAGGTCAGCTGCCTCAGCAAGTCCCACATTAGTGTCAAACTTCCGTTCCTTCAAGAATACCTGCATCTCTATTGAACAAGATGATATGAACTGATCTTTAACCATAAATCCATACAGGCTCTCATAGGTCTTTGAAACATTTGACAATGCCAGCCATCTACTAAATTGTTGTTCTAGTCTAGTTATAAATTGAACGTAAGACTCATCACTCTGTGCTCTGAGTGACTTAAACTGCTTCCAATAGGTTTGTGCATCAACATGAAAAGCCTTAAATAGTGCAAGTTTCAGTGCTTCATAGTCATCAACAACTTCAGTAGGAAGACTTACATACACTTTTAAAGCTTTACCCCTAAGAAGAGTTCCTAAATGAAATGCATAGTCTTCTTCCTTCGACCCTTGAAACTTTGCTACCTTCTCGAATCTCAAAATATAAGAGTCAATATCCTCAACACTCTCTGAGAAAGCAGGAATACGGGGTTTAGCAGGGTCATCACGTGAGGAGCGTTTTACACTAGAGCTCTCTGTAATGTTAGCCCTAATTAATGCTAATTCGTGTGCACGCTCTTTCTCTCTTTCCTCACGAGCAAGTCTTTCTCTCTCCACTTCACGTGCAGCAGCTCTCTCTTCTCTATCCCCACACGCTCCTTTTCTCTATCATTGGCATCCTTAACTAAAGCCATTGTTTCATCTGAGTTCAGCTTACAGGCCTGCGTCTGTTTCATTATTTCGGACAAGTCCAAACCTACGAACTACTAGAAAATTCGAAAATAACAAAGTCACACTGAAATCACCCGCAGAATCATACCTTGCCTCACTGACACCGGCAACATTCTCACACCCGGTGCTAACAAACCAACGAGACATATAATGAAACCTAGGATTTACAATGACATTCTCTACCTACTCGAGTTCCGCAATTAAATATATTCCAGAGAGTTAAAAGGAAATCTTTAAAAAAAAAATAAGCCCGAGAGATCCTACACACTGTGCCACTGTCAGGGCAATTGATCTAATTTACCTGAGTTCTTTTATATAATCTCTCTAGAGGGCCAATTAAAAGAAACATAAGTAGTCCAGTTAACAAGTGTATTATATATATTTAGTGCGAATACATAAATATCAAACGTCAATCATTTAACATGTTTACATCACTCTTACCATTCATACCACTCACACACACAGTTATTAAGGAAGATAAGCTAAATCATTGAATATACCTGTGAACAAAAACTAATATGAGTCACACATCCAAGCACACTAAATCAAGCACTTTTAGTCTGGCACAAGTTAATCAATATAGTAAATTATTAGCTGGTTCCAAGGACATGCCAGCCGACTCCAGGACAAACAGTACCAACTAGCTGCATCCAGGGTACCACCACTGGCAACAGAACATGCCGGCTGACTTCAGGGTCCCACCACTGGTAACAGAACACACCAGCTGTCTCCAGGGCTCCTCAACTGGTAACTGAACACACCAGCTGTCTCCAGGGCACCTCAACTGGTAACAGAACATACCAGCTGTCTCCAAGGCTCCTCAACTGGTAACAGAACACACCAGCTGTCTCCAGGGCACCTCAACTGGTAACAGAACACACCAGCTGTCTCCAGGGCACCTCAACTGGTAACAGAACACACCAGCTGTCTCCAGGGCACCTCAACTGGTAACAGAACACACCAGCTGTCTCCAGGGCACCTCAACTGGTAACAGAACACACCAGCTGTCTCCAGGGCACCTCAACTGGTAACAGAACACACCAGCTGTCTCCAGGGCACCTCAACTGGTAGGCACCTCAACTGGTAGAGTGTCATAACTTTGGTGAGCGACTGTACTTGCAAGATCACATGCAACCGCTCTCGCTCCACACGCTAGCATAGGACATCGCAATCACTTGCGTTATGGACCACAGCTCTGGATACAGATAGACACGGCCCTCATATATGTACACAGGCCGGACTCGTGCCGGGAACTCGAGTAGGCAGACCAGGAACTGCCAACTTCCCTCACACACACAAGGCTGTGATAAAAACCAATTCTTAAATTCACATAACTGGTAAATTTACAAGGGTTGTAACCACAATGATTTAAGTGACTAATAACTATTTCACGGCAATCAATACAATAGCACCATACTTTCTATAAACGCAATTATCTATGTGACAAGTTACTATTTCACGGCGATCATGAACACAAAAGCGCCACACTTAACAGGCACAAAGGGCTTACCGCGCCGATGTGTACAGCAACACACAGGGAAAGAGAATGCTACCGGGCCAATAAGGCAAGCTCTCACTTAACCTTTTATTAACATGCTTCACACAACGAATCTTCGATACATACCGCTCACCTAACCTTTTACTAACACACTTCATTCGAACGAATCTTCGACTCATTTCAACCAACGGGCGACTATGCTAACAAGTAGGGGCCCTCTATAGGAGCCCCATCAAACATGCGAGACTTCGGAGCACGTGAACAGGTGTTCGACTACCTACAGCCATACAGTCATAGAGGAATTACGACACTATTTCCTGACAAATAAAACTAATCTGCTATGTGAGTAGAAGAGAAATAACAGAGCAATGATTCTATTAGTACTACAATAACATATTTACTACATACCACATTGGTTTCAAATCACAGTACGGGTGTTGAGGATTCACGGGAACCCAGATTGGGACGAAGTTGTTGTGTGAGTAAACTATCGGCAGTCAGGCGTGTTAGTCAAAATTAGTTAAAATAAAACTTCAGAGGCTATCAACTCTTCTGGATGATTAAGCCAGCACACTGTAAGTCAAGAATTGCGTCAGGACTAAAGCAACTTTTCGGGAACTCCAGTCCCTTGTCAGGCGTGAAATATTATTGGAACATGTGCATTATGTTAAAATCAGTAGTGCGTATTGGGTGATTTGAAGCTTCGGAATGGTCCAATAAAGCAGAGAATGATGGTTTGGAAATTTGGACAACGGATGATTCATTCTAAAGGACCTACCTCGATGCTATGCGATCCTGGCGGTGAGATGGCGTTTCGACTGGACAATGAAAGAGGAGTTACTTCCACTAAATGTGAACTGATGCACCACTGACGATCACAAAGCATCAAAGAGTTGATCTTTGAATTTAAAACAGTTACCTAAAGAAGTGTGTGATTTGAACACAACTTGCAACTTTATTTGTGGATAGCATTCTCGAAACAAATTGGTAACGCGGTTTCTTTTGTAAAATTACTTTTTTCCAATGAAAGGGATAGACAAATAGATCACTGCATTCTGAAATCTTAAAGGAGGTGAACGTATTTTACTGATTTGTTGGCCAATGTAAGCATTGATGAAATTAAAGGGGAAGCCATTTTGATTTAAGGTGTTTCGTATGTGTTCGAATTCTAGAAGTAAAACAATACACCATGAACAAATGTGATAAGTCAAGTTATATTTGCGTACTCTAACTTATGATGATACCTGTCGCACTGGTGTATTCTCAATTCTCCCTACCAATAAATGCCTACAGTGGCCGATAGAGGCGCTGAAGGCAAGGTTTACCACGGTGCATTGTGGGAAATTGGCGACATCTTGGAGCTATCCACCCTCCCTTTCCTTCAACAATTTTATAATATATGTAGTTAGTCGAAATTTCTGTAGCTGACATATCCTTTGGTCTATGCATACTGTTGTTTTATATATTTTAAAATCTCCCATATTCATAAATAACGTATATTTACAATACAAAGTCAGCAGGTATTTTCCCGCCAATTTTGTTATGATAATTAATCAGCTTATAATTATGTTTGTAGTCATTATCAGCTGCATATGGACTTTCCCTTTATTACTATACTATATAAGCACTTAGTGCAGTTGTATACTGCATAATAAAAACGTGTAGAATCACACAACAATTGAGATAAACTGTGCATTTCCTAGGTGTTGAGTATAGTGATGTCTACAGTCGTAGCTCTGGCGCTAGTTCAGAAGCGGCCACTAGAGGTCTCAAAGGAATTGTTGGTAGGGAGAATTTGGGGACTCTGTCATTCTAGCTACTCACTTGGATACACTTAGTGAGAAAAATAAACAGAGTTAATATTTGCGGATTTAACTTATTATGGCACCTGGCGCACTGGTATAATTTAGGCAGAGTCTGAACTTTGGGACTGTCATTATTATGTTAGCTTCACCTTATTTCACTGGTGTATTATTGTGGGTGAGTTTTCACCATTTACTCCTAGACTAACACTTGAAGTTGGAGTAGTAGGTGAGATGAGATAACAGCGGGCTGGTCTTCTAGTTCTCCGTTGGGCCGTTTAGGTGGTCCTGCCGTGTGGATGAGTAGTTTGGGATACAAATGGATTAGCTGGTTTTGGGTCTTAAATGATGGTTCCTTAATGTCATGACATGGGGCACTTTCATCGGACTAACGCAAGTAATAAGCTAGGACATGTCCTGGGGCTAGAGGTACTCGTCTATCCTGACCATTATGCTAATCGTTGATGAAGTTCCGTTTCGGTACTCTTGACTTGGAGTCTTTAACCCCTTACGGACGGGTATGTTTGTAAGTTTTACTACCTGCCTGGCAGGCATATTTACCGTAAATGAGCTTCATTCCATGCTCTTTTTCCTGCATAAACAAGAGCCAGAGCGTAATACAATTATATATCCGTGAAAGGGCGATAATAGAGCTTTCTAATGACACCTGAATCATCCTTGTACGACCACGGGTTCTCTTGCAACGATGTTGCAACACGAGGGCAAAAACCCTAAAATACGGAAATATCTTGAGTTTGTCCTTGTTCTCGCGAGACCAGGGGTGTGGAGGGTTGTAGTGGGGAGCTCAGTCACCTCGCTCGGTCCATGCCGAGCGGTCAGAGCCCGCCTATCATCCTCCCAACGCGTGGACTCTCTCTCAGAGCCGATAATGTGCTCAACATCCCGCCCAGATATTGTCGGGCCCCACAGGGGTGGCCATGGTTCTCTCGCCCGACATATGTGGGGCCCCGCGGCTGGGGTGTTAATATGATGTCTCTAGTGTCATGACACAGTGACAACGTATCGGGCTAACGCGAGGAGATAGTAAGATCATGAACTTACTGATTTCACTCGATCTGCCACTGACCGTTATAAGAGGTTCAAAGAACTCGGGGGTGGTGTTGAAACCTTTTAATTGTAAGTATCCTCGGCCATGGCGTCGGACAGATACACTAAGGACTTATATATGTAGAGTGCCGTTGTTAGCGGTATCTCACAAAACCCTAACTAGTCGAATGACCTTTAAAGTTTATAAAGTTCATAAAAGTTTATTGCCATAGATAATTATATATTTACATGTTTACAAAAAATTTGCAATTATACAAAGTTAAGGTATACCCATGACAAAGATGATTTGATGCCATCAAGCATATATGTCCTCATATAACCATATGCATATCAAGTGTAACAAGACAACAAGAGAAAGAAATGTACACAAGTACAATAAAAAAGAGTACAGAAATAAAAATATAATGATATACATATACTCATTTTACATTCAAAGACACATTCACTGTTCACAACAGACAACACATAAATTTACAAGCAAAACAACTCCCAGAATTCAGAACAAAATTTAACTATCCAACAAATCTAATTTTAATCGCTTCTTATATAATGAAAAACTGCAATTATCATCAACATTTACAATGAGGTTATTCCATATTGTAACTCCCTTATGATGAAATGTTTTTGTCACCAATGATGTTCTACAAACTAGTACACGTAACCTGTTTCTCTGCCTGGTTAAGTGATCATGTATTGTATAATTAGCAGGGAACATGTCACTAATAACTCCAGGAACATTACCATGTTTAACTTTAAACATTAATTTTCCTATACAGTATGTGTATGCATCATTAACCTGACAAGCGCGATATAGATGTAGGTGCTAGGGTAGTTATTTGTGCATTTCTAGCCCTGGATTCTGACAGAATTCGTTATATTTACAATATAAACCATTATTTGTTTTCGGTATGCTTTTATTTTACATATATGATGTATATATGAACCTTCAAGAGTGCTAAAATAAGTGGGAAAAGCATTTGGGTGGTGAAAAACGAAGATATTGGCCACCCGGTCATAATCTCAGGCGAGAGAGAGAGACAGGCAGCCTTCCCCTCTCGCTGTCTGGGAGTCAACTGAGGAGAGCGGGGCGGTGTGTGCCGGTGTCTGGGTGTTGCATAACGATCTTTTATGCAACCCACTTGTGCTACATTATCGCGGGAGAGAAAAATAACCGATAAATGATGATAATAAGAGGAAAAATAGGTGATAATTGAGGAGGGGAGGGAGGGGGGAATAAGGTGGGGAAGGAGGGGAGGGGGGTGGGTGAGATTTACATGGATGAGTACTGGAGGGGAATTATCTCACCTAGAGACAAATTCCTTTGTTTTGATAGGCCCTTTTTTTTTATGGAAGGCTTTTTTTATGGTCCTGCTTCCGTGAGGCCTATCGCGTTCCCTATAGGAAGCCTTCCGTGAGGCCTAT
Organism: Paralithodes platypus; assembly: GCA_032716605.1. NCBI lineage: Eukaryota > Metazoa > Arthropoda > Malacostraca > Decapoda > Lithodidae > Paralithodes > Paralithodes platypus. The sequence continues at coordinate 11,696,574 of CM064522.1, read as the reverse complement.
CGCGCTTGCCGGGTTAAACTTAAGTATATTTAAGGATTTAAAGAGTGGTCCACTATGTTCTCTGTATGGTGCTGATTTGATGATCCTAACAACCCTCTTCTGTACAGTAACAACTGATCTTAGGTAACACTCATTTGTTCCACCCCATACTTCTATACCATATGTGATGTACGAATATATATAAAGCAATTGTATATAGTAATTAGAGTTTGGACATTCAATGATTTTCTAGCTTTACATATTATTCCAATGCCTTTTGACATTTTATTCTTAATATTTTTAATATGTTCACTCCATGTTAGCCTTGAATCAAGTGTCACTCCCAGAAATGTAGTACTCTCTACCGGTTTAACTACTTTATTGTTTATGAATACATTTAAATGTAATTGTATTTTCTTTCCTTTCGTAGCAAATACAATACAGTGCATTTTTTGTTTTATATATTTAGAGATAACCTGTTTACAGTAGTCCATACAAGTAATTTATTTAGCTCAGCATCCATGGTTTCTACTATATTATCTAAGTTATTTCCACTTAAGAACACATTTGTGTCATCTGCGAATAAAATAGGTAATAAATTTGGAGAGACAATATCATTGACATACAAGAGTCATACATAATAGACATACATAATAGAGGACCAAGCTCAGAACCTTGTGGTACCCCACACTTAACAGAAGAACTTGAAGAACACACCCCATTGCAACTTACATATTGCAACCTATTTTCTATGTAACTTTAAATCATTTATAAGCTATTCCCCTGATCCCATAATTTTTAATTTTCTCTACTAATATATAATGGTTAACAATGTCAAATGCTTTACTAAAGTATAAAAACACTCCAAGTACAAAGTTACCTTTATCCAGTTCCTTGGCTATTTTATCAACTAAAGTCACTAATGCCAGGTCTGTTCCATAGTTCTTCCGGAATCCAAATTGATATTTGTACAAAATATCATGTTTATTTAAAAATGAAAGCAATCTATTATATATAACACGTTCTAATATTTTTGAGAACACAGGTAGGACAGATACAGGACGATAATTGTTAACCAGCATGGCATCACCACTCTTGTAAATTGGTGTAACTTTTCCGGTTTTCAGTTCTTTAGGGAAAACCTCTTCCATTAGAGATAAGTTAATTATATTAGTTACTGTATCGAGAAATATAGGGTAAGTCTCTTTGACAATACGAGTGCTAATGCCATCCCAGCCTAGACATTTGTCCTTTAATTCATGTATTATTCCTTTAACCTCTGTAGAATCAACAGGCTTAAGGAACATTGTAGAAGGATTGGCTATAGGCATGAATTATGAAAATGACTGATTAATTATTGGCAATGACTCACTTATATTTGTTCCAATGTTTATGAAAACATCATTAAAAGCACTAGCAATGGTTATATCATCCTGCACTATATTTCCGTCTAAATTAAAAACAAAAATCTGTTTTGATGTTTTTTCCTATAACTTCCTTTATGACGTCCCATGATCTTATTATATTACCCATATTCTTCTTGAACAACTCATCATAATGGTCACGCTCAGACTTACGGAGCAATTTTTGTAGTACTCGTTTATACTGTGCATAATGTGTTTTATTATATAAAGTAGGGATCTTAACACCTTACGAGCGGCCTATGCGGTTTATTTATATGTACCGCACAGCGGGGTGTTTTTAGCCAAAATAGGGCTGTTTACGTGATCATTTTCATGCCTAAATAAGACCCAGAACGTAAAACAAGTACCTATCCCTGAAAGGGCATAAACAGAGCTTTCGAATGACACCATAACGATCCTTGTATGATGGATAGTTTTCTTGCAATAACCGTGCAACGCGAGTGCAAAAAGCAGGTAATTCGGTACTTTCGGTACATAATTGAGTATGTAGCGAGTGAGAGAGGGAGGAGGGAGCTGAGATTTGTGTCAGTAGGTTCGCCGCGGTGGTCTGGAGCAGTCATACGCTCGCTAGTCTCCTGCCACCACTTGTCTCTCTCTCTCAGCCACATTACGTGCTGAAATTGCCACTCGACCTATGTCGAGCGCCGCCACATAGTCCAGCTTTTTTTAACTCGACTTATGTTGCTCGCCGCTAATTAAGGGTTAAGGACAGGACATACCATTTATTTATATTTTTATAGCGTCCGTCAGCCAAGGTTTCCTATTACGATAAGTTATTCTTACTTTTACAATAGGAAAACAATCCTCGTAACGCTCTTTATATTTTGAATGGAAATGGGAAAAAGCCTCTTGACAGCTTTGACTGAATGTACTATTATTCCAATCTATCAGTGTTAACCTTTCCTTAACCCTACGTATATTACGCTCATTGAATTGGCCTGTAGTTAAAAATGTTGGACATTTCTCAGCTTTTTCAATTATATTAATGCAAAATATTGGAAAATGGTCCGAAATGTCTGTATAAAATATACTATTAAGCATTTAATTTCTCTGTATATCATTACATAGTATATTATCAATAATGGTAGCAAAATTGTTTTTCACTCTACTGTAGTTGGTTATTGATTAAAGGAAGATATGAATAAGAAAATATTATTTCTATGAACTCAGATGTTGCTTTATGGTTCTTAGCTTTTAATAAATTAACATTATAATCCCCCATTAGGTAAACGCTATTATTTTCATTGTCCAATGTTGACAAAATATCATTAAAATACCTTAAACAAATTACAACATCTGATTCGGGAGGCCGGTAGATTACACCAATGATGAAATTTTTAGTATATCCAATTGAGTGTTTTTCAATCTCAATAAATAATGATTCAACATGATAATCCATAACTGATAAATCCTCTCTCACCTTATATACTAAACTTGACTTTATATACATTGATACTCCTCCTTCAATTCTAATATTTCTAAGATTATTTTCCTGATGATATCCAGTTATAGTGTATCTGTCTACGTTATGTGTGTTGAACCAAGTTTCCGTTAAACCAATTACATCAAATTGTATTTGTAAATTCTGTAAATAATGTTCAAGTTTATCTAAATTCTTTGGAGCACTGCGAATGTTTAGATGAAATAATTAAAATAGACTTTTATTGCCCAAACTATTTTTAAATTTTTCATTCAAAGAATCTTCCAAATAATAATTACATGCTAAATTTTCAGTAGTTAGTGTGGTATAATAGTTTAAGTCAGGATCTATGCCATCCATGGGTATAATATTGTTGAGGTCATTTAGTTAATTTGGATTAAATAATTTATTTTCAATTTTAGATAAAGCTTCCCAATCGTTAGTTACAATATTATCTGTGAATTTGGGCAATAATTCATTATCATTCACTCTGAAAAGTGGTAACGTTTCCTCCTTGCAAGTCGTGCAAAGCCAATCATAGCATGACTGATGCAAAGGGTTATTGCAAATTGTACAGAAACAGCAATTTATATAGGACAAAACGGTTTTCCTACATGTGCTACAAACTACCATAATGAACAACACAGGTTGTTATCGCTTATGCTATAGAGTAATGATCGCAATGCAACCCCTAATACATAAATATATTGACAAAGACCACTACGACTGCTAGTGCTCATTAACCATACTAACATACTTACATTATCATTTATGTACTTTACATGATTTTTTCTAAGTGTTGGTATTATTGCACCATATATGGTTAAGAACAAAAATATACTATAATCAGGAAATCTTGAATAGTAATGTTCTGAAACACTAAACACCTTTACCATAGGAAGTATCTTTCTATAGTTTTTTAGAGTGCGGTTTTGACAAAAGAAGTAAGGTGGAGACATGTTCGGCGGTTATGCATCTAATACCAAAGGTGCAACCTACAAGGGATCTTATTATTAAACACTATACCATGGCATGTGATAATATTCATTCCTCAATAGGTAAAATAACTCCTCAGACCTAGATAGACATTCACCATGGTTTCAGTACTATCCTTGAATGGGAGGGTAATTTTAGGGTTAGATTATGAACATGTACATTGAATGAAGCCCTAGAATTGCTTGCCTTATTCAGTTTTTTTTCTCGGAGTAGTGACGACTTTAGCTGAGATGTCCCAAGGCAGGTGTGCGGGGGTCAAAAGGTCATAAGTCCAGGGCGTGTATTCCGGGGGGATTAGGAGGACCCCTCAGAAGTTTGTGGGCAGGTGAGTCGCCTTCTTGGTGGAAAAGGGGCGTAAGTGTCCCTGCTTAGTGTGGCGATGTTGGTCCTTTTGTACCTGACTCTATACTATCTTCTTTCTGGGAGCCTCGTGGTGTTGTTGTGATGTGGTGATGGTCTTGCCTGGTGTTGTTGGTATATATGGTGTGATGGTGGCAATTCTGGCATCTCGTCTGGTGTTAGGTAGTGATGTACAGGGTTTGATTGAGCAGCTAGATGTGATGGTTTTATTTCCGATGGTATTTCTCACATGTGGTTTTATCTGCGTGGTGATTCACTGTGCTGGGGATGAGTATTTCTTCTCGGTGTATAGGCTCTGCTTTGCGTGTTTATTTCGGTCTTCTTTGTTGGTGACGTAGGGTAATTTAGGTATCCTGGGCATCGTGTTGATCTTGTTCTTTGTATTCTTCTCCTTCATTGTGTTTATTTCTGCTTTAGTTATTCCTTCTTCTTTCCTACTTCGTTTTTCTTGCTGTGATGGAATGTGGCTGTTGTTTGTTTTGGTCTCCCCTTCTTCACCTTGCTTCCTCTTGTTTGTTATGGGGGTCTTCGTAAATCTGGTTATTTTATTTCCCTCTTGGGAATGGTAGGCACGGCCCTGTGACTCCAGCTGGAAACAAAAGATGTTTCCGTGGCAGGTGAACGTGGAGAGGGCGCTGAGGTATGCCCATCAGTCTATGTATCGTTGGTCAGGAACACGCTGGGGGTTTGTAAAGACTGATATGATTGTGGGCTTTTCGACAATAATGGCTGCGGTTTGTGCCTCGTCTACGAAGCGAATCTTGACGAAATTGTCCTGATCGGCGCTTCATTTAACTTTGGTGATGTAGGGCGTGGCGGAATTCATGGTGGTTGAAGGCTGGTATTTGCGAGTTCAGGTAGAGGTGGTAGTTGTTGGGCTGCTGGCGGTGTGAGGGCAACTGATGACCTGGTCAGTGACGGAGGGTTTATTGATCACTGGTGACTCCAAAGTACTTGGGCTTATAGAACTGTCAAAAACTGTTTGTGGGAAGGATGAATTTGTGTTTGTTGCTGATGATATTCTGAGTGTTGTTGATGTGTGTGTGGGTACTATGTGGTTTGTTTGGTGTGTGATGTGGTGGTCAGAGGTTAGGTGAGGTTTGTGTTTCAAAATTGGAGAGAATCGGACCGGGAGTTTTGATAACCGGCCTGATCTTCTCTGTAAATTAGGTCTGGAGGGTGGAATTAGGCTGGTATCTGAGGGTGTAGAGGGTGTGGATGACGGTGGGGGGTTGGGGGTGAGGGGTTGACTGGTGAGGTTAGGGTATAATGTGATTTGTGGAGAAATGGATGATTTTTATTGTGTTTCTGGTGAGGGAGGGTATGGTAGAAGGGTATGGTCGTGGGGGGGGGGGGAGGGCTAGGCGAGGGGGGGGGAGGGGGGGTTTGATCTTAGAGGTTTATAGGAGAGGCGGAGGGTATGGTTTGAGGTTTTTGTGATGTGGAAGGTAGATTTGAGAGTTTAGATTGTCTTGGGTTTGGGGTTTTGGAGGGTGGTGGGGTTGGTAGGGGAGAGGTTGGGGTAAGATATGAGTTGGTGGTGTCGGAGGTGGGGATGAGGATGTTGTTGATTTGTTTGAGGTGTGTGAGTTTGGAGTGGATGTGTGTGGAGACGGGGTGGTTGAGGAGGTTCTGTGTTTTCGCTTAGGTGAAGGTGGTGAGGAAGTGGTCGGAGAGGTGGAAGGTCGCTTGGTTTGAGGTTTGTCTGTGGGACTTCTTAGGTTAGGGGTGGTCTGAGTTGTTTGTTTTGTGTGTTTTAAACAAATTTTTTGTTGATGGGAAGGTGTGTGGGGTGGGCGGGGTCATAGTTTGTAGTGGGTATGAAAATGCGGTTTGGTAAAATGTTTCTTTTTTGCTGATGTTGACTTGGTTTTGTGGGTGGATGGGGTTGAGTGGGGTGAGGGCGATGGCGGGGGAGGTGAGGTTGGTGGTTGAGAGCTTTGTTCGGAGTGGCTGAATTCTGTTTTTGGAAGAGATGTTGGTATCTTGGTGGGGTTTGTCGTAGTAGGTTTTACTGGTTTAGGTGAGGGAGCTGTTGGCTGGTCACATGTTTGATCATGTGTTGTATGAGACTGTTGGTGGCTGTCCCCATCAATGACCAAGGACGGTAGATCCTCACGAAGCAATTTCGATATGTCCTAGTCTCTCCATGATAATCCACGATGATTTGGTAAGGATTGGGGATTTTTAGCACTTTGTAAGGCCTTATGTAACGGGGACCCAGTTTGTTGATGATAGGTAACTTGGCTACCATAACTGTGTCGCCAATAGCGTAGGGGTTGTGAGGTGTGGTGGTGTCCCACTGTACGTCCTGACACACTTTTGCTGTGTGTAGGGTGTTTTTGAGGTGTTGTAAGGGGTTTATGTTTATTTGCAAGGTGGAGGGTTGGGCAAGGTGGTGAAATGGAAGTAATAGGGGGGGCGACGCCGTACAGACATTCATGGGGGGTGATGCTGTCCTCTCTAGGGCATGAGTTAATACCCCACCGTATCATCTTTATTTGCGTGGGCCAGTCGTTGGTGTTGAGGGCTATGAGGCGGGTTTGTAGTTGGTTATTAATTGTTCACAAATGGCGTTACCTTAATTTGGCCAATATGGTGATGAATGTGTGATCTTTATGCCACATTTCTGGGTAAATGCTTTCCATACTTGACCTGAGAACTCTAGTGCGTTGTCGGATAGTAAGGTAATGTGTAAGCCGAAGTTTGGGAAGATTTCAGTGGCGAGGACTTCTGTTACAGTGAGGGCATTATGTATGGTCTTTTATTGGGCAAGCTATTAGAAATCTTGTATATACGTCGACGAATGTGACTATAAAAAGTTTTCTTTTGCTTGCAGGAAAGGGGCCCTTCACGTCGAGGGAGAGGGTTTGTCAAAGTTTGTTGGCTGAAATCTTTCCGGCTGGTCCCGGTGTTTTACCTCTATCTTTTCCTATGGTACAGGGTTTGCAGGCTTCTGTGACTCACTTTGCGATGGTCGATGGATTAGTTGTCCAGTACATTTGTTGGAAGGTTTTTAACATCTTTGTTTGACCTAAATGTATTCCATTGGCTTCGTGGATGATTATCATGAGGTCCTGGGCGGTGAGGGGGTTGACGGCGATGTGACCGGACTCTGTGTATAAATGATCACCGACCTAATGGAGGTGGTAAAAAATGTCCTTGGGTATCCACTTCGGTTTGATCTTTCTTTGCCAAGCTTGTAGTAAGGTTGGTTTGGTGTCTCCTTCTGATGTTTTGTGTGGTTGAGTGACTGGGGTTGAGGTTGTTAGGCCAGCCAAGGTAGATGTTGTGGTGTCTGGTATTGGTAGGCGGGAGAGGGCGTCGGCGTTGGTGTGCAATATACCTGGCCGGTAATGAATTTCGAAGTTGTATTCTTCAAGCGTCTCTCGCCATCGTACTTGAAGGGCTGAATTGGTTTCCGACCTACGTAGCTATTGTAGGGATTGGTGGTCAGTGATGATGTCTACTTTAGTGCCGATGAGGAACGACCGGAAGTGATTCAAGGCCCAAATGATGCCGAGACATTCTCTTTTTGTGGCCGCGTAATTTTGTGGGGCATTATTTAGAGTTGAGCTGGCGCAGGCTGTTACGTGCTCTTTCCCGTCCTGTACTTGTGCTAGGACTGCACCTATTGCATAGAGTGACTGTAGGGGCGTTCACTAAGTTGTTTTTTAAGGTATTGAAAGCTTGGTCACGTTCTGGTGTCCATACGAATTCTGTGTCTTTGTGGGTTAGTTCGTGTAGGGGTTTGGCTATTGTAGCGTAATTTTGTACGTAGTTAGGCCGAGGAAGGACCGTACTCCTTTAACTATAGTAGAGGGCGGTTGGGCTGCTATAGCGGATAGTTTACGAGGGTCTGGGGAGATGCCTTTTTCCGAGATTACGTGTCCCAAGAAATCTACTGTTTGTCGGGCAATCTCGCATTTCGATGGTTTTAGCTTTAATCCTGCCTGTCTGATGCGTTGGAGCACTTGCCGGAGTCGCTGAATGTGCTCTGGCCACGTCTTCGCATACATGATGACGTCATCTAGGTACACTAGACAGGTTTCCCAAGTTAATCCTCTTAGCATGGACTCCATGAGGCGGGAAAACGTTGCAGGACCATTGCATAGACCGAAGGGTAGGACATTGAATTCATAAACATGTCCTCCTCTAGTGGAAAGAGCTGTCTTTTGTTGGTGTTCGGGTTTGATAGGGACTTGCCAGTACCCAGCTTGGAGGTCGAGGGTGGTAAACCATTTTGAGCCGTGGAAGGAATGTAGCGAGTCGTCAATTCTTGGTAATGGTGAGGCGTCTTTGATGGTTGCGTCATTGAGGCATCGGTAATCGATGCAAAACCGGGTGGATCCGGCTTACTTTTTTACCAACACTACGGGGGAGGACCAGGGACTGACGGAGGGCGTGGCGATGCTGGCATCCAATATATTCATGAACCTGGTGCTCTTCTTCCTCTCTTTGTAGTGGGTTTATTCTGGGGGAGGGCTGACGGATGGGCGGTTCTGTGGTATGGATGAGGTGTTCTTTCATATGGGTTTTTCCTATTTTGGTGGGGGTTTGAACGAAGACGTCAGCGAACTCATGCAATGCTTAGTTCATTTGGTGCTTTTGCAGTGGTGTTAAAGTTTTGGGAAGGGGTGGAAGTATGGTGGCGGAAGCTGGTTTTATTGGTGTGGGGTCTACGTCGTCAAAAGTTTCGAGGTCTCCAATTATGAGGCCTTTTGGGAGTGTCAAAACTTTCTCCGATATGTTGGCAATTAGGATGGCGTAATGTTTGGATGATAATAGGGCGGGGTGAATCCTGCTGCATTCCATGCAGGTGTTGTTTTTTTGGGGGATGAGGATCACTTTGTGCTGGGGTGAACGGGCACCCTCTGGGAGGGATGGACATTCGTTGGTTTATTACTGCGGGGCTGATGATGTTGGGTTGCTGATGGGGTTGAGGAAGTGAGTGGTGGTTAGGTTGGATAGGTTGTGGGGCGGTGTTGACATCACTGAAGCGGTGGGGGTTTTGGGCGGTAGAGTGGATAAGTTGTTAGGCAGCGTTGAAGTCGCTGGGATAGGAGGTGTGGCAAGTTTGGTTGTTGGTAGAGTTGAGCGGGAGGCATTTATCGGAGTGGTAATGGATTTGACGTTACGGATTTTTTGAATTTTTGCTGGTTGAGGTCTTCCTAGGGTTCTTGGGGAGGGCAAGGGGTGGGTATTGGTGGGTCCCTTTTGGTCGTTTTTTTTTTTTTTTTTTTTTTGGAAAGGTGAGGAGTCGTCTGCCGCAGTCTAGCTGTGCTTGAAGACGTTGGAGCAGGTCTAGGCCCATGTAACCGTCATACTGTTGACAGTCAGAGTGGAATACGACTAATGGGTGGTTGCATGTGGCGTTAGGTTGGGGTGGTGGTGATATGCAGTGGTGCTGTTTCTCTTCTAATCAGTAGGGGGGTATCTCCGGCACTGATGAGGTTTGTGGTGGCAGTTTTTAAGTTTCCTATTTTTTTTTTATGTTTGTCATAAAACAAATTGAACAAGCATGATCGTGCGGCGCCTGTATCAATTAGGAGTCTTGTAGGAATGCCTTGAATTCTTGTGAGGTGGTAGATTGTTGGTGGTTTGTCGAGTGCGGACTCCCCCGCTGAAGCCATGATGGGTGGGGGAGGTGTTAAAAACCCTGGGGGGCATCGTCGGAGTCCTCCAGGATTTCTTCTTCCTCTGTGATTTGTGCGATCTCTTCTGTTTCATATTCCTCTTCGAGATTGTTTTCTTTTAGGTTTCTGGACTCTTCCTCTACTGCTGATACACGAGGTATATTTTTCCTGTTTTTGGCCTGGTCTCGGACGAAATGGATGGGGCAGGTAGAGTTGCATGCTCCGAAATCGAAGGAGTTGATCGTCACTAGTGGGGGATCTCTAGGGTTGTACCCTGACGTGGGTCTCTCAGAGAAACACGCAGGTTTTTTATTTGAAGGATATATCCGGGGTGGGTTTGTCTGAGGTAGATTTGACCTGAACTATTGGATGCGGGCGGGGTTATACGGCTGAGGACGACCCAGTGTTGGTCTGGGGTTGTACATTTGAAAATTCCTTGGCCTGATGTTAGGTTGTGAGTGAGTAGGGAATCTCTTTATGGCAGCTACCGTAGGCGTCTTGGGGCGGGCGGCGAGAAGCTTCCTGATGGTTAGGATGTCCTTTTAGAATCCAGTAGGGTCATGAATAGTAAGGTGTTCTTTGACGAACGTTGGTAGTATTCTGTGGAGATGACTGAAGGTTTGTTATTTTTGTTGCTTTGTGGTGTGTGTCGGGTAGGCAGATTTGACGTGCTTGTTAATTGTGGCCAGGGTGACGTCGATATCCCCTTCGTATTTTATCTCGTCAATTTTTGTTTGGGCGACGATGGAGCCCAATGATGGCAGGATTGCATCGATCACAATGGTTCGGAATTGGTCCCAGGTAAGTGTCGGTGTTACCTGTGTGGCTACCAGGGAAACGTCTTTTCCCAGGTGCGTTATTAACACAGCGATCTTTTCGGGATCGTGGTTATAGGCCAGGTCGAGTACTGGCTTAACCATATCCAGATAAGTTTGAATATCGTATGTAGCTCCATCGTATTTGGGGATGGGAATATGGAAGCGATTAACTGCCATTATAACTAGTGTTATACAACGCTCTATCTCTTCTGATTTGTGTGCTGAAATTACTTTTTCTTCCCGAATCAAGAACCACCGTCTGCCGCCAATGTTATACCAGGGTTTTTACCAGGTTTTTAGATTGGATTTGGTAGGTTCTACTTAACTGGAGAAGTCAAAATCACACAACACATGCACAGAAGAAACAAAGGGTAACATTATAGGTTTGATTCCCGGAGGGAAGTAATGAAAACCTAATATTTAGTAGGGGCCCCGTAATCATTGATGATCTGCCTATTATTATAATAGTCTCCATTCAACACCCGCGTCAGCCATTTTGAATCCACCGCCGCAGGGATGAACAGAGTATTTCTCATAAGTGTAACGGAACTTCTCTTATGGAGTCGTCTATAGATCGGGTACCCACTACGAACAAAGTTTCTTAAAAAATAAGAGAAGAAAAAGAAAAATTTAACTTAACCCTTATTTAGGGGGTGGTAAGGTATTTTACACTGTACCGCTCAGCGGGCATAATCCCGAAATATTCGCTCAATTTCACTCGCCCTAGCGCCGTTACTATGGCTCCAATGCGAACGAAACGATCATTTTTGGAAAGAGCAACTCTTCGTCTCCCCATATAAGTCTATTAATGAATGTTATGAATGAGTGTGGAGGGTGGGAAGAGGTGAGGAAGAGGAGGTACTTTTTGGTCTATTTCCCGGGCGCGTTCGGTTGCGTTCGCTTTGGCCTGACTTCGGCCTCTCGCGCGTCTACTATTCCTTCGGTAATCGGTCTTATTTTTCTCTTATTTCTCCTTATTTCTGTATTCTCTCTCTCTCTCTCTCTCTCTCTCACTCCTGTCTGTCTGTCTCTTTCTCTCTCTCTCTTTCTTTCTCTCTCTCTCTCTCACTCCTGTCTGTCTGTCTGTCTTTCTCTCTCTCTCTCTCTCTGGCTCGCTCGCTTTCCCTCTCTTGTGCTCTCTTTCTCTCTTCCTCATCCGTATATGTATTTCTCATTATTATTTTCTCTAACTAATCCCTCTATTTCATTTATTTGCTTGTAATATTTCTGTATTATTATATCTTTTTCACTCTTTCTTCAGTTCAGTTTCTGTATTCTCTCTATACGGTGGGAATGGTATTTCGTATGAGGGATGTGCAGCACAAATATTCAATCTTTCGTTGTTTGGTTGTTTGTATTACCATAAGAAATGTACTGAACGCCTGCAAATAATACGCTATAAAATGCTTGCAATCAAACTCTCAAGCAATTTTAAGGTCACATGCAATTATAAATGTAGGCTATAGGTAGACCCAGAGAGGAAGAGACAAGAGAGAGAGAGTGTCGTGATAATATAACAATGTTACATATGTATCATATATATATGAAAAAATAATATATACGGTAGGCCTACATCTGTTCCCCACAATCATATTATGCCAAGCACAAATATTCAATCTTTCATTGTTTGTATTACCGTAAGAAATTTACTGAACGCCTGCAAATAATACGCTATAAAATGCTTGCAATCTCTCTATTTTATCTAATCTCTCTCACTCCTCCTGTCTCTCTCTCTCTCTCTCTGGCTCGCTCGCTTTCCCTCTTCCTCATCCGTATTATGTATTTCTCTTTATTATTTTCTCTAACTAATCCCTCTATTTCATTTATTTGCTTGAAATATTTCTGTATTATTATATCTTGTTCACTCTTTCTTCAGTTCAGTTTCTGCATTCTCTCTCTCTCTCTTTCTGTTTCGCTTGCTTTGCAGGAATTTTGTTTTTGTTTTATATATAATATATAATAATTTACTTATCATTACTTACTATACCGTATAAACAATAGTAGGTAGCCAACTTACCATAATACCGATACACCAAACCGATCCGCATGCGGTTTTGTTTATCACCTGTTTACTAAAGTGCCACCATTATCGATTTTCTTGGAGCCGACTCGAGCGGGAGGGTTACCAATTGAAGTTAAATCCGCTAGCATATATTGTTAGATGTAAGACATGATAAATACCACTAGAAATATGAATTGGGCAAAATCCATATAATATCACTTCGAAATTGTTCTGAAATTTCAAAACAAACCCGCTAGTGTAAGTCATTGCTGCTAGATCGAAGTAAAGGTCTCTAGATCTAGCGGAAGTTGCTATACGTATTGGCAGTACTGCACACTCATTCATTTCATTCATTAATTTTCTATTGAGCTCGTCCTGGAATCTTTACGACTCTGAATCTTACGATTACCGACGGCGATACGTTGTTGACATTGTTGTTGATGTTCCAGTGGAGGGATGAACAAAATATTTTCCTTGTCCAATAATAGCTATTTCATAGTCCCACAGGACTTATTTTGATATAGGCCTATTTATCAAATTTATTGAACGCCTGAAAATAATACGCTATCAAATGCTTGCAATCAAACTTTCAAGCAATTACAAGGTCACATGCAATTATAAAAAGGTATATTGTAGACCACAATCTTCGCCAAGCTTCGTTGTTGCTTGTATTATCGTGAGAAATGTACCATACACCCTGGTTATCGTGAGAAATTTACCGAACGCCTGCAAATAATAGGCTATAAAATGCTTGCAATCAAACTCTCAAGCAATTTCAATGTCACATGCAGTATAGGTAGACTCAGAGAGGAAGAGACAGACAGAGAGAGAGGGGAGGTCAGAAACATCTGCTAGGTGTGATTTCCCCTGGGAGGGAAGAGATTAGTTAGGGGCGTGCCCTGGCCTACATCAGACAAAGAGAGTACAAAGGAGTACAAACAAAGAGAGTGAGACAGAGAGAGAGAGAGTCGTGATAATATAAAAATGTTACACATGTATCCTATATATGAAAACATAATATATACGGTAGGCCTACATCTGTTCTCCACAATCATATAATGCCAAGCACAAATATTCAATCTTTCGTTGTTTGTATTACCGTAAGAAATTTACCGAACGCCTGCAAATAATACTCTATAAAATGCAAAGGAAATTTCTTGTAGAGTGCAATTTTGAGGACGTAATGTGCTCTGAGAGAGAGCGCAGCGGTGATTAGGAGCATAAATTACCTCAAGACCGCTCGCCACACAGGGAATTATATAAGGAAATTACCGTATTTTAGTGTTTTTGCACTCGTGTTTTACGATCGTTGAAAGACAACCAGTGATCGTAAAAGGATGGTTCGGGTGTCATTGGAAAGCTCAATTTACGCACTTTCAGGATACATACTTGTATTACGCTCTGGGTCTTGTTTATGCATGAAAAAGAGCACGGAACAACCCCATTTAGGGTAAAAAAAAAAAAAAACGCTGGGCGGCACAGTGAAATATACTCCAAAAGCCGCTCGTAAGGTGATAAAATGCTTGCAATCACATTTTCAAGCAATTATAAAATATAAATTGTACTTACCAACACCCACACCAGTATGTTCTTCGTCAGGAACGTCTCCAATTTGCTCAAGGGTCTGTCCAATATCAACCACAACATCCACCCCACGCAAATTATGCTTGGGGTGAAAGCCTATGATCGGGTTATTTTCGTCTTCCGAGTCATCCACACTACCAAAACTCTCACCCAGACCTTCGACGGTTTCATCCAACAGCTTATTAGAAAGTTCTGAAGAGTTCAGCATGATATCTAGTTCCTGGGTGGTAAGCCGGGCGTGGTTAGTAGGGTGGCGCGACGCACTAGGGATGGCGGCCACCGAATCGAACACGGGCAAATCTTGACCTTCCATTATGGCTGCTTGAGGGTCACTTAGTCACGGTCACACAGTGGGGATGTGTGGGTGGGCCCTTGTAGTACACCGCCTGACCACCAAGTTTTGCTTTCCACCTAAATTAGGGCGGGAATACGCCCACAGACTTAAGTCCGACCCCGCCATTTACTCCAATTTTCTCGTATCGGGCTTAAGTCCGACCCGGCTAAAGAAGGGTTAAACAATGTTATAACACGCTTCCCACTTTGGTGGATTTCTTGCGTTGTGGCACCCAGCCGCTCCTCACCAGGCGGCCATACTTACTTCACTGCTATACCAAGATAACAACAAAGATATTACGGCGAATGGGAAGGGGATGGATGGGAGGCTACATAGTCAATGATTACGGGGCCCCTACTAAATATTAGGTTTTCATTACTTCCCTCCGGGAATCAAACCTATAATTTAATAGTGGCCCCTCCATCATTGACGATCTGCCTGAATTCCCAAGACTGGAGGGGGACATTCGTAATAATATCCTAAAACCTCAGAACCGTAAGGTAACGTCAAGAATTTGTATAACCAGACTAAGTCTTTATTGTTAGCATACACAATATAAAATATAAAAATATAAAAGGGATGGGAGCAGTGTGTTACTTCGAAGAAGATCTGCTCCACAACAGAAAAACAGGACCTCAACTCGAGATTCTATTTGATAGCAATCTGACAAGACATTCATGGCTCCCTTATCACTATACCAGATTGTAGACTATTAACAGTTTATTATCTGACATGAAACTGATATTTGTTGACCAGATTCATACTCAACCAGAAGTTACATAGTTGTAACTATGATAGAAGAGTTTTCTTAAAATACAACTAAAATAATTCAATGGGCTTTAACATAGCCTTTCTTTTTAAAACCTCTGAAGTGCGCATGGGGGGTATGAGACACCACACTCATATTTGAGCTGTTCCCATCACTAACATCGTTATTTTACCATAAATAGCATTAATACTTATCCATATGCGCCTATTATAGGTTGATTATAAAGGTATTAACCTGTTACAACAATAAAACAAGTGGAAACAGCGTTTGGATGGTCAAAATTGGCGATACAGGCCTGGAGTTACATAATGTATGGCTGAGGCACCCTCACTTCCCACCACTTTTCTCCACGTCTGGAGAGAGACTGTCGATCGATACTCTCTCTCTCTCTCTCTTGCACTTGCTTGCTAACAGTGATGACAATGCCCTGCTTGTAACTCGCTAATGTTAGCACGAAAATATACCACAGAATAAGGGAATAACAGGGAAAATAGGTGATAACTGAAGGAGGGGAGGAAAGTGGGGAAGGAGGGGAGGTGGAGGAGTGATATTTGGCATGGCCCAGGGGCAATACAAAATAAACAAAATAAAAACATAAAAACAAAACAACAGTTTTTTTGGGGGTGTTTTAAATGGATTTTTTTTTTCCTGACTCTTAAGAGTCTTCCCGCAGTCCGCCGGGGGAACTCTTAAGAGTCTTCCCGCAGTTCCCGGGTTAAATAATAATACATTTCTTAAAAAATGAGAAAAAACCAACATGTGAGCTTTCACTTAGCTTCTTCATGTCAGCCACGCCAGAGGCCCTTCCCGGCGGAGGAGTCTGTTTCCGGCGGAGGGACTTTGAGGGTATATTGTGATACTCTCAACCCCCCCCCCCCCTTTTTCGTCCCACGAGGGATTTTAACTTACTATCACAATGACCAGTAGCTCCTCAGCCGCAACAAAAAACAAAAACAAAAATAAAATCCTAAAGCGCTTACTAATGGCTAACGTCACAAAAAAGGATATTCCCGACAAATTCTCTTGAGCATAAATAAGGGGGAGACCCCGCTGACACATTTATATCTTATACAAATGATGGTAGAGGGGTACTCTTTTTCGTGACGGAAAACACTGCTGTAGGTTAATCCTAAGCGGGGTTCAAGAGTGGGAGAGTTTAAGGTAGCCGTTTTTAGGCTCCACACCTATTTTCATATAGCACCCAAGGATCCGCATGCCCGTCCATTTTCAGGGAGGAACCTAGTACATGTTTTGTAAAAAACAGATAACCCGTAATGAGCCTGAGGCAATGAATGCTATTCCCTGCTCGGGCAGCTCTTTGGTTGTCGTATCCCTTCTGGGCAGCGGAAGACTTTTCTCGGCCGGGGACCAGAAGGGAGAAGACAACATTATTTATGGAGGCGATGCCTTAATTCCTTCCCCTGGAGCTGAGTCTGCCTAAGCACAGGTATGATGTCTTACAACTAAACATTCTGATTGCCCGGAGCATGAGCAGCCCAGGCTATAAGAGCCAGGGACTGATTGATTCGTTGTTAACGTGAAACACCATAGCATGGTCCAAATAATGAATACAGGGTAATTTATTTAAGTCTCGTAGATCTATGTCCATCGTTCTTGTATCTCCGGTCGAACGGCATGAACTTCCGAACAGGCTAGCTTTGAGCCTTACCGGATGCTACATTTAGCGAGTTAGAGGATTTCATTGATCAAGACAGCCTACCAGGGAACCCCTAGCTAAGGGGAATCCAGGAACTTGCTTGTCCGGGCCGATTGTAGCGAACATGGTCAGTAAGAGTGCAGCGTATGAAAGAACCACCGGCTACGGAGTAGACTGATAGCCCATGAACCACAGGGCATCCCGATGACCTTCGCTTTCTTATTCACTGTCAAGTCTGTTACCGGCGTAAATGCTTACCTCGGGGAACCGGAAGGAATGTATATCTGAGCTTTGTCCTACTAGGCCTGCAACCTTATCTGGTTGCTGCCAGTGCTACAGAAGTGAGGTCCTACGGAACCACAAGAACGTATGATGGAAATAAATGCTAACCACGAGGGTGGAGCATTGGCAAGTGTGACTGAGATGGATAATGTAACATTTTCATAACTGGTATAATTGCACTCAATGGTTCTCAGCGCCTAAGCTACTCATGCCACCGGCGGGAGGGATCAGACAACATTTTGGTTCCCCCCGTCGCCGGTGGCGGGGACCAGATGAGAATAAACTGGAGGCATAGCACGAGCGCACAGACCCCCTGGGAACTGCAAGGGGGGGCCGGCGGCATGGTATTCGAGATTGCTGGTGGTCTCATACGACCTATGGCTATTACTAGATCCGACCGTATTTGTATCCCAAGAAGTTATCATTCTTAAAAGCATTGTTACTACGAGGTGAGAACTGTACCTAATACCGTGCCAACTGTCACCGAGGCCCTAGCATACCAGAGAGTCGACACGCTCCGGCTATGCCCCATGGAGGAGTTAAACTAAACATTTCTTTCTATGAATAGTTAACTAAAAAAAAACTTTGTGTTAGGGATACAAGACCCCACAATGCCTGAGACGGTAGTCCCAAAATAAGTGCCCTTATCTGTTTATATCTGTTCAATCGACCAGGTGTCCTGATACCTATGCCTAATACCAGCGATCTACCCTTGGTCGAAAACATGTTTTACTAAGTGAGTTACCAGACTCCAGACAGTGGCGCATCAGGACAGCTTTGGCCAGCGACTGGCAGGAGTCTAACTAAGCCCGTGAGAGTCCCATACCCCCCCAACTCGTGGAATGAGTACCCGTCGCATCCGTTACATGGTTACACTGGTTTCACGGGCTTCGGCAGGCTGTGAAGCCGAAAAACCTGGCCGTTGGGGGGAGGGGGGGGGGGGAACTTCAGCCTGTGCCGCTGACCAGTGCTCCCCCCCCTGCGGGTAATGTGATGCGTTACTTGTGCAGGAAGATATCCGACACCTGTCAGTTCCTTGGTCGGTTACCGCAGAAGCATACAGTAGATGTAAAACCAGTTAAGTCTAATGTGCCGGGACGCGGCCCGGAAACATAGCAGTGACCCTTGGCGCGGCTTGGGTGTTCATGTAAGGACAGTATAGACCATGGGACCCTGTACCAAAGCGCGGTGTAGGGAGAGAGATCTACAAAAAATGGGGTTTGGGATGAGAGAATCTTCCAAGAGCTGGGAGAAAAAGCCAAAACCAACAAGTGGGTATTACAGTGTGATAACAGGTTGTCTCCTCTTGTTGCTGGCCATCGTCGTGTCCGCAGCCTAAGACAACCTAGTGTGATGCCACTCTACTGACCCTAGGCATCATATTTACATCTCTTTGAGTCTGTGAATCTACCATAGATGCTGTTAGGATTGGGGAAAAAATAACCCTATAATAAACATTCTCGGGTAAACCTTGCACCATATGGAGTCTGAGAAGCTGCCTGGCTCAAACTGCCTCAAACAAGGCTGTTCGGATATCCCTGAGTGATCCCGCCGGGTTCGGCGGTATATTCTCGGCGGATTGGGCAACAGTTTAGCAATGGCTTGAGCTGTGTCTCTAGTGAGCAGGAAACCAATAAACTTCCGATGGGCGTTATCCCGCACCAGGAACTCCTGTTGGAGTTCAATAGAGTCTGGAGTTAAGAAAGGAGCTGGGAAGAGTCTAGCTTCTAATTGAGGGGCAATGAGGAACTCAAATATAGCTCGTGGGACCCCGCCGGGTCGTGGCCTCAGCAAGTCAAACTCCATATGGTGCGGTGGTGGAACTGGTAGGGAAACATTGGACGTTATATCAATAGTAAACTGTTTGACCTCTTGATCCCTGTGCACCCATGGGCCATGTCCCACCTCTCCCAGATTTAATTCCCTTTGCTCTAGCTGTGAACGAGTTGGAGTAAAGGTTAAACTTGGTTCCATCAACCCCGGAAAATGATCGTTATTGTTGGCATGAGGGCTAGTGGAGCAACTACGAACATCTGGGGGAGGAGGGGCAAGCCGTCCTGGCTCATAGACAAAGTACTGATAACTGGTTGAGTTAGGCATTGCTATAATAGGGAACCCTATGACCTTACCCTGGGCGTCTTTGGCCCGGAAAGCTTTATGTCTATTTACCTCAATGGTCCATTCCTGTGGTACTGGAACCTCACCATATATGGATCTGTGCCTGTCCCCTGCCTTAGACGAGGTAACCGGGAGCCAAAGCCTGCCCAGTTCTTTACGACCCTGAAGCTGATCTTCCGTTTGTGATTGAGATTGGGGGGGTGGAGCAATGGGGTCAGAGCCAGAAGTTATGACGTGATCCGGCGGAAGCTTCAAGGGTTCCGCCACTGAGTGACTAATTACAGAAAATTTGGAAGTACTGGCCTTTGGTTGCGCGCCCGAAACTGTCTCCGTTTCCGCCGCGTTACCTGCCAGCGTGCTAGCCTGTGACAACTTATCGGGACCGTTTATACCTGGTTGGGTCCCCTTGACTTCTCTTGGTGTGACTCCGGACCCGGCCTGTAAGTCCGCTGCACGATTATTAGCGTCGGAGAGTCATAAGGTAGACATTGCCGAAGCCGTTGGCATATCTGGGTCCGGAATCACATTGATTGTGGTGGTGACAGGGGACGGACTGGACCGTGTTCCGATATTACGTTAGTGGCTGGTGACCGGGGATTAGGGCGAACCAAATGTAAGAACAAAATCTCATCGTCCGCCGAGGTGACAGGCACATATCCTTGGGGTGGGTTTACTGTTACCTCAGTATGATCCCTAGGGCGCTTGGAAATAGCACATTGTTGGAGGACATTGTGTAATAATTCATCTAACTGTTGCGCCGTGACACATTGGGATCTTTGTCATTTGAGGGACCTAGATTTTACCTTTCCAGCATGAGTTGGTTCCTCTACCTGTACCATTGGACTTGGTTCCATTAGTTTCTTACCTTCATCCCGCAGAGTTATTGGGTAGGGAACTTTTACCGGTGACCTTTCAGTGCGTGTCCCCGAAGCCTGACTACCACGTCAAGAGGGTTGTAGAACCTCATCCCGTGGGACTGTACTCAACTCAGTTTCCACCCTAGTTTGGTCTGTAGGGACAGACTCTGACCTACAGGTAGGGGTTACTAAACTTGTGTTACTGGCTTCCGGCCTAGTGGACAAACCTGGGGCCTCTATCGCAGGCGTGACTACTCCTGTCGTTGTATCATGACCTTGGACCGTGTCAGGCGCTGGAGATAAATGGAGCCCAATTTTTCTGTCTGGTAAATTAGTTTGAGATAGCACTAACTTAGAACCTTGTAGTCTTACTCTAACTCTTGGTCTAACCCTCATCGCCGGTACGGGATGCCCGGCACTCGCTCCGGCGGAACCGGGGAAAACCACCGGCGGCGTCAGAGCGGATGTCGGGGAAACTGCCGGCGAAGCTAACTTACACATCTGGGTGAGAGGGCTATCCTGGGTGTCCGCTGCCTTGTAGTTGTGCCGCGGACTGGACAACTTGTGCACCTTAGCCGGCAGGTGTTTTACACTGGACGCCTTCTGACGTAGTCATTGGGATGAGTCCGGTTGAGTAGGAAGTACAAGCTCCGGCGACTCAGAGCGAACTCTCTTAGTGTGGGGGGAGGAGCGACTTTCAGATGTCTCGGATGAATGGGGGGAAGCAAGGTTTGAATTGGGTACTGAAGGAACAATTGCCTGACGAACTAAGGGATCTTCAAAAGAGTACAGGCGTATGATTCTAAGTAGCTCTGCCGTGTTGCAGGACAATTCAGCATCCGCTACCCTTGAAGCGTAAGAATCGAACTTATTCTTGATTTCAATCAAAGTTAACAAGCATGACATATCTTGGTTGTCTAGCCATTCATCGAAAAGATCCGAGCAAACCAGACATTTACTGGCTGTCCATGAAAAGGTAGTCTTGTCCAAACATTCAACACAGCGTATACACAACTTGTGCGCCGCTACTGGGACAGACAAACAAGTAGGCGTAGAGCAAATCCAGAAGTTAGGCATGGTTACTGACTCCCCTCCCCGCCGGGGACAGTCCCTCCTCAGCTGTGCTGCTCCGGATATGAAGAGTCTGGAAATAGAAATTACCAGTAATCAATGCTCATAAGGATAACCAGAGAGGTGATAATACCATCCTACCTACTCCCCGGCGATGAACACATTTTTTGAGCCACAGCCCACCCATTTTCTCGCCTCCAGGGAGTTGTTGTGAACAACCCCTCGCCCTTTACCTCTGACATGGGTCACTGGCCCTAGTCAGACGTCTAGCGAGTGTCGTCCTGAAGCTGCATGCTAGCTAGACACTGCTACACCTTTTACCCAACTGTGCCACCGGGTGTAGTTGGAGGGAAAACTAGCAAGTCAACCCCAAACTGTGCCGTCGGGCCGGCGGGGTAAACTGGTAAGTCACAGGGCAAGTCTGATAATCAACGGTTTAAAACCGTCCTCCCTACGCCGGTCTGTGCTCGACCGCCTGCAGGGAGGGTAGTGGTACACTACTAGTCAAAGGAGGGGAAAACAAGCCCAAGCATGTGTGACGTCTACCAGCGTTGGCAGAATCGCCTCTCGTTAGCCACTAGCGCCCGCCAGGGACATCGAAATGGGCTACAGTTATCAGAGAATGTTGTTCTTTCTTTCCTAGTACTCGCATTGTCACAGGCAGTCCAGTGGTGGTCTTTGTTTTCGTCTGTGACAACGGGAAGTATTTTATATAATTAATAGAATATAAGATGCATGGTGTAAAGTTAAGGAGAGAGAGAGCAATGTAGGCAGCGTGGTGGTAATATGTGGGTGTGTATGTATGTGCTGCCTCCCTCGCCCGGAGGAGTTTTCCCGCTCGCGCGCGGGCTTTCCCTCGGCCTTGATTGGCTGGTGGATCCTGGCGCGTCCTAGGGACGCCTGCTGCCTTGTGACGTCTCGGCCCGTGATTGGCCGACCATCGCGCCCTTGCGGGCTCCTGTGTAACTAACCTCCTCCATGAGGGTTCCCAGGAGCTGTCCTCCTCAGGACAGGCTTGGTGCGCGTGCTTCTAACATCCTTTTGCATACTCTCCCCCGATCACCACCTTTATCACTGTTTCTCCTTCTGAACTTCTTCTTTTCTATTACTTCTCGCCTTTATTCAATTACTTATCCCCATGTGTTCTGCACACGGTTTCCATAGCCGGCCCATTGTATTGCATGCGCCGTCCTCTGAGATATTTACATGTACTTAGAATAGGTTTGAGGGTTCTTAGTTAGTATAGGTTAAGAACTCTGTGTGTCTCCATTATTGATTTAGTGTTTCTGCTCTTTTATTTAATGCTAGACTGGGATAAGGTAACTGTAGTCGTTGTCTCCGATGTGTGTACGGTTTGCCTATACCTACACGACTTCGACCGGTCCTGTGGTAGCCTGGGTTTTCTTTTCGGCTGCGTCCTTTGCGAGTGCAGCATTGTGTTGACTGAGGGCTTTGGCCTGTTCCAGTTCCACACTTTGCTGCCTCTTTGCTTGTCTTTAGAGGGTCGCCAGGATAAAACCAGATACTTGTGATCTGGATCTATCAAGAGAGCACCCCAGTCAATTAACGTAACTTAAAGGATGCAGTCTTAAGGACATCGCTAGGCTATGAGCCTGTCTTGCTCAACCCCAGTTCCTTACCTAGAGTAACCCAGCTAGACATTATTAATTGAGTAGACACTTGTTAGTATTAATATAAGCTCTTTGATATGTACGCATTATTATTCACAGCATTTATTAGTCTAGGTTGTTGTTGAGCCGCACAACCATAGCAGACTGTTTCGTTGATGAGGAAGTACTTCTTTTAGTGTCGAGCACTGCTACCGTTGCGCATTTATAGTATTCTCGTGTCAGTTAACATTATATGTCCTATCTTTTAGTGTATTCCATTTACACATGTAGTGTCCTGCCTCCTGCCTTTATATAGTTTAAGATACGAGCATCTTATGAGCATCAGACTTTCTTCAGAAGTTTCCAGGTCTATGCTGTAGGACTACTTCGCTTTCTTTCAGATAGGAGTGAAGAGTTTATTATTGTTTAGAGTAACTGTATTGAAGCATCTTCATATTGTATTAAATCTTGCAGTGATTTAATTGATCTTTCCATAGATTCCATTTTATGCATTTTAACGTAACTTGCATCTTGTTTGTTATCAGGCTATACCAGTGTGGGTTAGCCTGAAGTAAAGTACATTTATGCCCAGTTAAGGATACCCCGCTATCGCAGATTAACTCTGGAGGGTATTGGTGTTTTTGTTCGCCGGCATATAAGTTCGAGGGTTTGGATCTAGCGTACCGTTGTTGCATAGTGCCCTATTACTAGTCCAATCATTAAGTGCCCTTGTTTTATTCGTAGCCCCGTTAGTAACAAATGGCGACCTTGCCTAGTATCTTATCTTAGTCGTCATACCAAATGAACTAAGAAATAATTGCAGGATTTTTGGACAATTGTTTTTTGAGGAATATTTTGGACACTTTGGATTTTTTTTTGGCAACGTAGTGTAGCACTTGAGTTGTCTTCAAGCATTTTTTTGAGTGAATAGTGCTACATGAGAGTTTAGGTACTTTTTTTTTTTATAAACGTTGAGGATTTCCGGTGGACACTATGTCGAACGACGGATCAGTGCACAGTGAGGACACAGTATGGGAAGCAGGCTCTGAGGTGCAGAAGCTGGGTTTGTTAGAAGGCATTAGAGTAGTAACTAGTGAGGAGGATGCAAGGAAGTTTCTGGAGATGCCTATTACTGTTGACCGGGTGTCGGGGATTGATCGGTATGGTCTCCAGTGTTTGGCCACGGTCATGGGGCATGTTGGCACTAGCAGCATGACGAGAAGTGACCTGGTGGCGTGTGTGCTGGGTGGGGTGCGTGGTGCACAGGGTGGAGCGGGTGCTTTGGCACCTTCGGCCGAGCCCCCCCTCCACTCTACTCCCATCATGCCCTCTAGAACACCGTATCCGAGTACGTACCCACCGGCCGATAGTCACTGGCAGCGTGGTTTGCCCCTGGGTGGATCACTGGGTGGGTCTCCAATTGTTGCATCGCCTCCTCCTCCAGGTTTAACTCCAGATATGCTCTTCCAGCTTGAGATGGTTAGGATTCAGGCTGAGGAGAGAAAGACCATACATGAGGCTGAGCTCAGGCAGCAGCAGCAGCAGCGGGAATCTGAGCTTAGGATTCAGGCTGAGGAGAGGAAGGCCTTACGTGAGGCTGAGCTTCAGGTTGAGGCTACGGAGTACTGTGCAGACATAGAGCTTGAGAAGTCTCGGGTGGAGTCGACTGGGCAGCGTCTCGGTTCTGGGAATCGAGGTCTTGAGCAGTCTTTATCGCACCTTCTTAAGTTAGTCCCTGCATTTGACGAGTCGGGTGTCACCGAGTTTTTCCTGCGTTTTGAGAAGAAGTGCCGGGAGCACCAATGGCCCGAGGTTAAGTGGGCAGCCCTTGTTTCCTCTAGGTTGGTTGGCAAAGGACTCAAGGCATATGATGCGTTGCCCTTGGAGTCTTGCATCGATTATGAGGTATTGAAGGAAGCTGTTCTGCGGGCGTACGAGTTACAACCAGAGACATATAGGTTGAAGTTTCGGGGTGTTACGAAGGGTCGTGAGTGCACTTTTCTAGAACATGCCTGGGAACTGTCTGATGCTTTGAGAAATTGGCTGAGGTCAGAAAAGGTGACGACGATCGAAGAGCTTGAGCAGTTAGTCCTTCTAGAGCAATTTTTTAAATGCACAGGCGGCGACCTGACTTTGAACCTCAAAGAGAAACAACCTAAAACTCTACAAAAGGCAGCTGAGATGGCTGACCTGAGAATGTCGCTGATTCGTGGGTGCGGGTCTGCACAACGGACCGATGCAGTTAACAAGGGGCGCAACACTCCACCCCCCCCGAGTCAGTGATGCAACATTTAATAACGAAAGTAAGAGCAATGATACTAATTTTGATCACAAACCAAAAACCGTCCCGTTTAAGAAAGGTCAGGGCCCTTCCCCACCTCAGGGGAAGTCCAAGGGTGAAGTAGAGTGTTTTAAGTGTCATAACAAGGGGCATTTTGCACATTCCTGCCCTAGTAACCAACCTACAGCAGTCGTGTCTTTGGCTAGCAACATTGGGGTGTCTCTGAGGTCTTCTGCGTATCCCCGGCGTGATATGTCAGATGCGGGGGCACAGCCAGTGAAGGAGTGTCCAGAAGACTCGAAACCTGTCCGCGATGCTTTTTGCGACCATAGAGGGCGTGGCTGCGTGAGTTGGGATGGTTGCAAGCATGGGTTGGAGTTGTTGCGTGATACAGGTGCATCCCAGACTCTGATGAAAAACTTTTCAGGCCAACCTATAAATGCGGCTCGGGTAGTTGTGGTGCAGGGTATTAATACTACACGGTCATACCCGTTGGTTCGAGTGGAGCTGGAGGTTGATGGTGTGACACGAGAGATAGATGTTGGAATCGTAGAGAAACTGCCGGTAGAGGGCGTCGACCTTCTTCTTGGCAACGACTTTGCGGTGCCTGCTTCTGAGGTTCCACCCTTAGTCGGTGCCGAGAGGGCGGCCGACGTGAGTAGGGAGGGGCAGGAGTTGGTCGAGAGGTGTCAATCACAGCAGATGGCGTGTGATGTCACCCGATCTCGTGCATCTAAGGTGTCACAGCCTATTCCTCAGTCTCTAGACCAACGGAGGAACGGTCGGAAGGAGAAAGCTAAAGTTGGGAGAAGTTTTGTAAGTTTTGATCCAGCGGCTCTTCTTGGCGACTCGGTACTTGACCCAGGGGTGATCTCCGGAGTGGCCCCAGAACCTGTCCCCCCTAGGGACATGGTTGGGCGTAATGGCACTCCGCGACAGAGTAATTCCCAGGTGGAGGAGAGTTGTGGGAACGGGGCTATTGAACACGAGGACGGGGAAACATGTCATGTGAACCTGTTAACCTCTCCGCGGCGCACAGGGGGTTTTCTACAGGGTAAGACTGTGCACACCTATGATGATTTTGGGACCAATTGCCAATTTCGATAAAAAGTACATCATCGTGTAGGGAATGTTTGCGTGCATCGGCCCATATATATTTGACCCCCAAAAAAATGTCTGGGGGGGGGGGGGGAACGGTCCGTAGTTGAAAAATGTGGAGCGAATGGCACCGCGCGGCTAGATTGTCATCGAGCGGCGAGATTTCCCTGCCGAATTTTCACGCGCCCAGGGGATAGAAGGAGAGGGAGGAGGGGGTGGGTTACCGCGTATTATCACGTATATCTCCTTTTTTGAGCCCTTTTAGGCTATTTAGAGTATGTATACATGTGTAGTCCACCCATATAACAATGAATATGCCTCATAGTGACCAAAAATTGCAATATAAAGGGAATTATAAGATAATTTTTAGGCGGGAATGAAGATGTGTTGGAGGTTTGGCGGCAATTTATGAGCTGAGAGTGTGGTTTACGCCATACATATCACGTATATCTTGTACGTAGAGCACTGTCATGCTATAATACAGACTTGTACGTATGTATACGTGCCATATATCAAAATATATACCGCATATAGACCAATTCATGCGATATTTACGCACATTATCAATGAGTTTCTATGTGTGAACCAAGGTGTGAGTGAGTTGTGCTGGGAATGAAAGGGGGAGAGGGTGTGTTTCGCCATAAATATAACGTAAATCTTGTATTTAGAGCACTGTCATGCTATAATAAAGATGTGTACGTATGTAGGCGTCCCATATAACAAGGAATATACCGCATATAGCCCAATTGATGCGATATTTACGCAAATTGTGAATGTGTTTCTAGCAGACGGAAGCCTGAAAGGGTGGGTTGGGGGTGGGTCGGTGGGAGGGAGGCATGCAGGGGTGCAGTGAGTGAGTGAGTGAGTCGTGGAGAGATGGAAGTCAGGCAGATCCCTAGATAGATAACCAGCTTTGTGATAATTGTGGAGGCGCCTGAGGCGTATTGATGTCTTGGTATTTTGAACCTTATGTCTACCAGATGTCTGGTGTTCGTTGCCACCAACAGGTCTACAATAACATGAGTCAGGAATGGAGAGAGAGAGAGATAGAAACTGAGACATGCGTATGTCGTACGTATAAATGGACTTCAGAATTGCATTTTTATGCAAGCAGACATTGCATTTTAGACACATGTGAAGTACCACAGAAACATGTAGGCCATTGACTGTAAATAAAGTACTATATTATAGACCACCAGCGACGGTGGTGAGTAAACACAGGCAGATTGCCTTTTGTGATAAAGGGCTAAATATAGAATGGTGTCTCCTTACATTTGCGAAAGGGTAGATTGCCACCAGAGAAACGTTTACTTATTTATTTCCAAGTAATATGCAATCTAAATGTATATTCGAGACCTACTGCAATTATTTGTATGACAGTCATGACTATGTATAATCCAATATACGCACGTAGGTGAGACATAAGAAATCTGGTTGAGCAATTTTCGACACCCACACAGTTATTATTCTTTTTTATTTACAATATTATTATACAAATGTATTTGTGAAGAGTATTTTATCCATTATTGTATTTATACAAATTTTGTTCCCAGACAGAGCTGCTGTTGCTGGTGTAGCTGGGGCATAAAGGAGCGGCAAGGGTCACCGCTTGACTGTGTGAAAATGAGTGGAGTCGCACTGAGAGGGGCAATTTTGCTGAGTGTTTGGGCAATTTTTGACAGAATAAAGTTATATAATTACTAATTCTTGACAGAGACAAACTTTTATAAACCTTGGCATGATATAATTGATAATCCCATCAATTTACAAACGTAAATTGGTGGGATAATTCATTTTTTTTTGTATATTGTCATTTCGATTGTAGATACGAAGTTTTGAGTGATATTTGGTATGAGCTCCTGTGGCATGGCTGGTAAGGTCGCGGACTGGAAAACTCAAAGTGTGGTCGGGTTGTGTGATCGAATCCAGGAGGGGGTTAATGGGAAGGTTTAATATTGTCTAGAAATGTTTTGATATTTTTTTTTTTTTACAAGATCATGCCATTGTATTCAAACAATATGAAATATTCATAGAATAAGAATACAATGACATGACCTTGTTTTTTTTTGTTTTTTTATTGTTTTTTTTTATTATCTTAGTAGGTTTGACAGGATTTATTGAAACATATTTATTTTTGTACAATTCATTTGAGGTAAGAAAATAATGATATACACATTACTTTGGCTAATAACAAACATATATATTGATATACTAAAAAAATAAGGCATATTACATGTAAATCTTTGAAACTTATAAACTAAATAATGAAACATACAATTATATAATGTAAAAGCTATATCACAGGGACATCTTTGGAACTTATACATTAGATAATATATATGTTACATTATGAGGTAGCGTGATCAATTAGGTCAGGTCAGGTAAGGTAGGGCGCGAGTCCAGGACAGGGCGGGGCAGGGGGCGAGTCCAGGGCAGGGCACGGGGCGAGTCCAGGGCAGGGCAGGGCAGGGCGACACTCAATAATTCTTGAAGGTGTGGTAGTCCCTGAAGCAGTCACCCAGGCAGAGTGGAACTTTGCACTCGGCGCACATTGAGGTGACTCTTTTGGTGACATGGGGTTTCCTGACACTGGAGCTGCAGACGGTGCACTGCGCCTGCCTGTGACGAGTGCCAAGCATCTCAGTGTTGATGGGGGTAGTGTCTTTCGACACCCAGCTGGATGCGGTCAGGAACGTGATCCCCACGCCATGCCGTACGTCTGTGAGTGGTGGTGCCATACTTCTCCAGGAGTTGGTGTGAGACGTTGTAGACGAACTCCCGGAATTTCAGCTTCTGGTTTGGGGCCATATCCTTTTTCACCAACCACAAGTTGTAGGCGTTCAGCATCGTTATATCAACTAGGTGGAGGAAGAGCTTGTGATACCACTTCACAGTCTTCCTCAGACACTCAACGCCTGACCACTGACAGTAAGACTTGTCCACCAGGCGCATGTTCTTAGTGTAGTCCACTACCATGTCGGGCTTGTAGATTGTCTTCCTGGTTCGGTAGTGGATTTTGCCAGAATCCATCTGGGCACCTGTGTGGACGGTGGAAAGCAGGTGGACGTCTCGCTTATCCTTCCACTTCAGGGCTATCAGTTTCCCACACTTCTCGAGCTGCTTGTATTTCTGCCCCTTTCGTCGCCTTCTTCGCACATGCCTCTCGCGGTGTTCCTGGGCCAAGTCGTCTTCTGAAGGTGTGTCACTGGAGGAGGCATCTGTGAGAGGAATGACATTACCTGTGAACTTTGGCATAAACTTTCTTGTCTTTCTGACAGTCCCACATTACCCCGTTTGGTTGTCATGAAGAAACTGGCAGAGAGCAGGAGAAGTATACCAGTTGTCAGTGTAGATGATGTGGCCTTTGCCCAGGTAAGGTGCCAACATTTTCCTGACGATGGCACCTGACATGCCCATGGGGTCATTGGCAGCGGCTTTCGGTATGTCAATGTCAGTGCCTGTGCACACGATCATGTCAAGCACTATTCCAGTTTCGCAGTCACACAAAACGAAGAGCTTGATTCCGAACCTATGCCTTTTCAAGGGGATATACTGCTTGAAAACAAGACGTCCTTTGAAGAGCACGAGCGACTCATCAATCACCAAATTGAGGAAGGGGTAAAAGTATTTCCTATACCTCTCCAACAACATGGTGAACACATCCCGAACTTTCCATATCCTGTCAATCCTGTTAGGATTTTCGTTGTCTGCAAAGTGCATAAATCTTAGCAGCAACAAAAATCTGTCACGAGTCATGCACTTATTGAAAGTTGGGGTGGCGATGAGAGGGTCGTGCTTCCAATAGTGTTGCAACACATGCTTCTTGATCAGAGGCATGAGGAACAACAAGGCAAAGAACGTCATAAATTCTTCCACAGTCGTATCCACCCAGCCTCGTATTCTCGCTTTTGGAGAAAGGACGTCCAATCTGCCAAACACCCACCTGTAGTAGGCGTTTGTTTGGGCAACGATGTACGTCATTACCTCCATGTCGAAAAAAGCGAGGAAGAAGTCGCTTTCGATCGCTTGATCGTCACAGGGCCAGTCGTCAGTTGTTCCTGACGTCCCAGGATTGAACTGGGGCACGTCAGGTACAAAATTGACCCCGTCAGACCAATCGAACGAAGGCAGCTCAGGGATCGGAATGTCGTCTGCGTCTGCTTCATCGTCTGAAATATCGCTTCCATGGTCGCGATACAGCACTTCATCATCATCACCCTCCTCTTCACTTGACAGACGATGCCCTTCCTCATTTTCGTCACCGACGTCGGACTCACTCCCACTGTCCACTCCCAAATCCCCCCACCCTTGGTCCCGTGCTAGGGCTTCGTCGTCGAAACCTGGGCTGCCAATGTCCTGCGAATCACCATCAAACAGCAGGGCGGCATACTTTGATGGTGTCAGAGTTTTCCGGGTCACTTTTGCACGTGCGGGAGTCTTATGGACAGGGACAGCAGAGGCGGTGGCAGGGGCGGCGGCAGGGGCGGCGGCAGGGGCAGCAGTGGTGCGTGGCCTTGATGGCAAGATAATGATGGTGCCTGTCGCCCTTCTCTCTGTTCCTTGGGCAGGGGCGGCATGGGCGGCAGGGGCAGCAGGGGCAACAGGGGCAGCAGGGCCGGCAGGGACACCAGGGCCAGCAGGGCCAGTAGTCGCTTTCCCTCTCCCTTTCCCCTTCCCCTTCCCCTTCCCTGTTCCTTGGGCAGGGGCGGCAGGGGCGGCAGGGGCAGCAGGGGCAGCAGGGGCAGCCGGGCCAGGGGCGGCTGGTGGTGGTGGTGGTGGTGGTAGGGGCACTGTGGCTGGCGTACAGGTTCTCTTCCCTATGCCCGTGCCTTTAATTTTTCCTGCCCCCGCAGGTTCTGCAGCCCTAGGGCGGCCTCCTGCGTCGCTGGTACTGGTGGCAGGGGCAGCAGGGGCGGCTGGTGGTGGTGGTGGTGGTAGGGGCACTGAGGCTGGCGTACAGGTTCTCTTCCCTACGCCCGTGCCTTTAATTTTTCCTGCCCCCGCAGGTTCTGCAGCCCTAGGGCGGCCTCCTGCGTCGCTGGTACCGGTGGCAGGGGTGGCAGGGGTGGCAGTGGTGGCAGTGGTGGTGGTAGTGGTTGTTGTAGTGGCCTGGGTCGTGGTGGCAGTGTCCCGAAACACCAATGACCTCTGTACCTTTCTTGTGCTTGCACGTGTTTTTCGTGCTTTGGGTGCAGGTGTTTCGTCCTCCGAGCTGTAGGGCGTGTAGTACTGGTAGCTAGGGTCTTTAGCAGCCACCTTCTGCCTTCCACGGCGGCTAACACCACCAGAAGGAGGGCTGGTTGTGTCATCAGGGAGCGAGCGTGAGGGACGTGTGGGCTCCATGACTAGTGCGTGGTTACTGGCGCGGTGGTGCTTGCACGAGTGCGGGGCAAGCGTTTGGCGGGGTGTTGTCGAGAGTTGACATGTAGTACTATACCCACACCAATTTTCAGCCGCCTGGCTATAAACGCGCGGTTTTGGTACACGTTCAAAAGCTCTGCTCTTAAGAGTCTCCCCGCAGTCCGCCGGGGGAACTCTTATGAGTCTCCCCGCAGCTCCCGGGTTAAAGGAGTTTGTGAGGCAACCACCTGAGCAGCCTACTGTCCCTGTGTTGGTCTGCAGCGGCCAAGGTGGAGAAGGAGAGGGGGGCAGTGGGGCACAGGTGGAGGAGAGTTGGGATTGTCTTGTCTCGGCGGAGCAGTGGGCGGGGGACACGAGTCAGGTGGCTGTGGAAATGCTAGAGCACCTGCCTGAGCAGCAGTGTGCAGCGCTCTAGCACCGGCTCAGTTCATACCCCACTGTTTGTGCCCAGCACCCAGGCCTCACAACTCATGCGGTGCACGATGTTCCGCTGGCAGCTCACTTGAGTGTGAGTAGACCGTTGACCTCGTTGTTTCGGTGGTTCAAGGTGGGCGACGAGGCTTTGGCATGGTTGTCAGGTCAGGGTCGACCCATGGCTGCCAAGGGTGGTGGTCAGAATGAGGACATTGAGCAGATTGGTGAGGTGGGCTGTGGAGTGGATGTGCCCGGTCGTCGCATAGCCTCCTAATGCTGCTCTAGTCGAATGCAACAGCCCTACCATAGACCGACTGTATCTGGTCATGTTGCTGAAGGCGGTGATGCTGCGGAGGCAGATGTAGTCGCAAGGAATGCGGGGTGCGCATGTACGGTATCGGCGGGGAAGCCTTAGCAATTATGAACTATGGGAGTGACTGCACAGGTGGTACTGATTGTCCCTCTCATGACCTGGCTGTTCTAGGGACGAAGGTGGAGAAGGAGGGCGACTATAGTTTAGAAGCTGCGGTCTCGGCTGGGTTGTGGGAGGGTACTAGGCATGTTGTTCTTCGTGATAAGTTGCAACCTCTTGTTCCTGAGCGCCAAGAGATGTTGTTTACTAGGCTGTGGCAGTACATCCGCATGTTTGTTGCTTCTCCAGGCCTGATGTACGGGGTAGAATCCGACATGGAGGCTGGAGACAGTGCAAGGCTCAAGTTAGTTCCCTACCGTATAAATCCTGCTCAACAGTCTGTCGTGAAAGCAGAGCTAGACTACATGTGGATAAAGGGTCTGAGGGATAAAGGATATTGTGAGTGGCCGTTGCCAGTGAGTTTGCAACCTGAGTTGAGTGGCAAGATCCGTGTGTATGTTGATTGCAAGGGTGTGGGGTGCATTATCCCTGACAGACGCCTATCCATTACCTAGAGTTGACGACACCATAGACCGCATCGAGGCTGCCTCGCTCATCACGAAGGTAGAACTACTGAAAGGTTATTGGCAGGCCCCGTTGCCGGAGAGAGCGAAGAGAAGTGCCAGTCTTGTGATGAACTGGGCAGTTTATCAGTGTCAGGTGTTGTTTTGCTGCCGGAACAAAAGTTGGATGTGTGGCTTGTTAAGGGCACTGATAATGTTTTGGCTGATTGTTTGTCACGGGAGGGTTTGTTTGCAGGAGAACCCTCGCCGTTCAGTCAGTGTGTGTTGAGAGTGGGAAAAAAAACTAGGCTTGCCCCTATAGAGCAGCCGTCAAAAACAACATTAAAATTAAATAAAAAAATCACATAAAAACTCTTTCTTTTTTATAGTTAATTGTAAGTTGCCAATGTTATAGCTAAAGTCCTAAGTTGAACCTGTCTTTCACTTAGTAGGCTGGGCTCTGTGAAGCTCACTCAGGGAGCATAGCAGCCTAAAATTTTACTATTGTGTTTGGGAGGGGTTATAAGATTGTCTTTATGCTAATATGTTGTTTTATTTAAGATTGAGATTTGCATTTCATTTCTGGTGGAGTGGCTAGGTGTGGCGGGTCTTGTTGGCATTCTGCCTTGTCAGATATGGTGCTCGCCTAACGTTGAGCATCCCATATCTTGGGCGGGGTGTGACGTCTACCAGCGTTGGCAGAATCGCCTCTCGTTAGCCACTAGCGCTCGCCAGGGACATCGAAATGGGCTACAGTTATCAGAGAATGTTGTTCTTTCTTTCCTAGTACTCACATTGTTACAGACAGTCCAGTAGTGGTCTTTGTGTTCGTCTGTGACAACGGGAAATATTTTATATCATTAATAGAATATAAGATGCATTGTGTAAAGTTAAGGAGAGAGAGAGCGATGTAGGCAGCGTAGTGGTAATATGTGCGTGTGTATGTATGTGCTGCCTCCCTCGCCCGGAGGCGTTTTCCCGCTCGCGCGCGGGCTTTCCCTCGGCCTTGATTGGCTGGTGGATCCTGGCGCGTCCTAGGGACGCCTACTGCCTTGTGACGTCTCGGCCCGTGATTGGCCGACCATCGCGCCCTTGCGGGCTCCTGTGTAACTAACCTCCTCCATGAGGGTTCCAGGAGCTGTCCTCCTCAGGACAGGCTTGGTGCGCGTGCTTCTAACATCCATTTGCATACTCTCCCCCGATCACCACCTTTATCACTGTTTCTTCCTCTGAACTTCTTTTTTTCTATTACTTCTCGTCTTTATTCAATTACTTATCCCCTTGGGTTCTGCATACGGTTTCCATAGCCGGCCCATTGTATTGCATGCGCCGTCCTCTGAGATATTTACATGTACTTAGAATAGGTTTGAGGGTTCTTAGTTAGTATAGGTTAAGAACTTTGTGTGTGTCTCCATTATTGATTTAGTGTTTCTGCTCTTTTATTTAATGCTAGACTGGGATAAGGTAACTGTAGTCGTTGTCTCCGATGTGTGTACGGTTTGCTTATACCTACACGACTTCGACCGGTCCTGTGGTAGCCTGGGTTGTCTTTTCGGCTGCGTCCTTTGCGAGTGCAGCATTGTGTTGACTGAGCGTTTTGGCCTAAACCAGTTCCACACTTTGCTGCCTCTTTGCTTGTCTTTAGAGGGTCGCCAGGATAGAACCAGATACTTGTGATCTGGATCTATCAAGAGAGCACCCTAGTCAATTGACGTAACTTAAAGGATGCAGTCTTAAGGAGATCGCTAGGCTACGAGCCTGTCTTGCTCAACCCCAGTTCCTTACCTAGAGAATCCCAGCTAGACATTATTAATTGAGTAGACACTTGTTAGTATTTAATATAAGCTCTTTGATATGTACGCATTATTATTCACAGCATTTATTAGTCTAGGTTGTTGTTGAGCCGCACAACCATAGCAGACTGTTTCGTTGATGAGGAAGTACTTCTTTTAGTGTCGAGCATTGCTACCGTTGCGCATTTATAGTATTCTCGTGTCAGTTAACATTATATGTCCTATCTTTTAGTGTATTCCATTTACACGTGTAGTGTCCTGCCTCCTGCCTTTATATAGTTTAAGATACGAGCATCTTATGAGCATCAGACTTTCTTCAGAAGTTTCCAGGTCTATGCTGTAGGACTATACTTCACTTTCTTTCAGATAGGAGTGAAGAGTTTATTATTGTTTAGAGTAACTGTATTGAAGCATCTTTATATTGTATTAAATCTTGCAGTGATTTAATTGATCTTTCCATAGATTCCTTTTTATGCATTTTAACGTAACTTGCATCTTGTTTGTTATCAGGCTATACCAGTGTGGGTTAGCCTGAAGTAGAGTACATTTATGCCCAGTTAAGGATACCCCGCTATTGCAGATTAACTCTGGAGGGTATAGGTGTTTTTGTTCGTCGGCATATAAGTTCGAGGGTTTGGATCTAGCGTACCGTTGTTGCATAGTGCCCTATTACTAGTCCAATCATGAAGTGCCCTTGTTTTATTCGTAGCCCCGGTCGTAACACATGCCAGCGCGGCGGTAGCCGAGCCTAGTACGAAGACAGAGGGCCGGCGGGCCAAGGAACAAGGAAAAAACCAGTCAAGAGCAAAAGACCACTAATCCTGAACCCCCCAAAAATCACATAATAAGAATGACTCCTAGAGATCCAGGAAAGCGATGAAACTCGAACCCGAGATCACAGGAAAAAAGGGGGGAGGGCATAATATAAATATCATATAATAACAATGCACCCCTAAAACCTTAGGAGACCCTAACGTGGCTGGCCACTAGGCATAAGTAATCCTTACCTTGGGAAGAAAGACTAATCCTGAAGACAACACGGCCACAGCACGAGGGGAAGAGGCCCACGAGAGGGGCCCGGGAGCAGGCTCGAACACCAGAAGGCCCCACACCACATGTGACAATCCTTAAACTGGAGCGTCTGCTAATATGAAAAAACACATGGCCCCTAGGCCCAACACGCTGGACTGAAGACCTACTGCGATGAAACTAGCCTGCTAACTAGAAATAATCAACAGCTAAGGCACGCATAAACAAGAAAAAAACAAAAAACACACGTGGCGACTGACAGGGAGAACACGTAAGCGCCTGAAAGTACCCTAATTTAACACTTCCTGCGGGCAACCATACGGGTAGCCTGTGCTAGCTAGTCTAAACCCTGTTCAATACAACTCAGATATATACAAATGAGTAAGGATTCGCGAGAAACTGAGTGAACGACGAATGAAGCGGAGCGCAGGCGAGACACGTCCGACTTTGTTGCCAGCGGGGAAGAGAAGGAAGTATGGCCGCCCGGTGAGGAGCGGCTGGGTGCCACAACGCAAGAAATCCACCAAAGTGGAAATCGTGTTATAATATTGTTTAAGTTAAATTTTTCTTTTTCTTCTCTTATTTTTTATGAAAGTGTTTCCGTAGTGGGTACCCGATCTATAGACGACTCCATAAGAGAAGTTGCGTTACACTTATGAGGAATACTCTGTTCATCCCCGCTGCGGTGGATTCAAAATGGCTGACGCGGGTGTTGAATGGAGACTATTATATTAATAGGCAGATCGTCAATGATGGAGGGGCCACTATTAAATATAACACTACGTACATTTGTGAACAATTTTATTTGTTTACTCCTAAGTCTAACAATACTAATACTTATAAGTGAATAAATAGTTAAAACATAAATGTGCCGAGCACGGGCGAGGATCCGCAGTGGGACTAGGAATGTTGTAGCTGTATCTATCATGAATTTACTCACACAATATATAGGAACTCTCATAAGAACCTGAATCAAAATTCAGAGTCTCAATAAGGTGAATGAAAAGAGTCTCAATTTGGGGACTGTCATTCTAGCTACTCACTTGGATACACTTAGTGAGGAAAATAAACAGAGTTAATATTTGTGGACTCTAACTTATGATGGCACCTGTCGCACTGGTGTAATTTAGGCAGTCTCAATTTGGGGACTTAATGTCATGACATGGGGCACTTTCATCGGACTAATGCGAGTAATTAGCTAGGACATGTCCTGGGGCTAAAGGAACTCGTCTATCCTGACCATTATGCTAATCGTTGATGAATTTCCGTTTCGGTACTCTTGACTTGGAGTCTTTAATATGATGTCTCTAGTGTCAGGACACAGTGACAACGTATCGGGCTAACGCGAGGAGATAGTAAGATCATGAACTTACTGATTTCACTCGATCTGCCACTGACCGTTATAAGAGGTTCAAAGAACTCGGGGGCGGTGTTGAAACCTTTTAATTGTAAGTGTCCTCGACCATGGCGTCGGACAGATACGCTAAGGACTTTTATATGTAGAGTGCAGTTGTTAGCGGTATCTCACAAAGCCCTAACTAGTCGAATGACCTTTACCATGGCAAGTATCTTTCTATAGTTTGAGAGTGCGGTTTTAGCAAAGGAAGTAAGTTGGGGACATGTCCGACGGTTATGCTTTAAATATTAGGGATCTTATTATTAAACACTATACTATGGCATGTGATAATATTATTTCCTCAATAGGTTAGATAACTCCTCAGACCTCGATACACATTCACCATGGTTTTAGTACTATCCTTGAATGGGAGGGTAATTTTAAGGCTAAATTATGAACATGTACATTGAATCAAGCCCTAGAATTGCTTGCCTTATTCAGGTTTTCGTCGGAGTAGTGACGACTTTAGCTGAGATGTCCCAGGGCAGGTGTGCGGGGGTCAAAAGGTCATCATAAGTCCAGGGGGCGTATTCCGTGGGGGATTAGGAGGACCCCTCAGTAGTTTGCGGGCAGGTGAGTCGACTTCTTGGTGGAAGAGGGGCGTAAGTGTCCCTTCTTAGTGTGGCGATGTTGGTCCTTCTGTACCTGACTGCACACTATCTACTTTCTGGCAGCCTTGTGGTGTTTTTGTGATGTGGTGATGGTCTTGCCTGGTGTTGTTGGTATATCTGGTGTGATGGTGGCAATTCTGGAATCTTGTCTGTTGTTAGGTAGTGTTGTACAGGGTTTGTTTGAGCGGCTAGATGTGATGGTTTTATTTCCGATGGTATTTCTCGCACGTGGTTTTATCTGCGTGGTGATTCACTGTGCTGGGGATGAGTTTTCCTTCTCGGTGTATAGGCTCTGCTTTGCGTGTTTATTTCGGTATTCTTTGTTGGTGACGTGGGGTAATTTAGGTATCCTGGTCATCGTGTTGATCTTGTTCATTGTATTCTTCTCCTTCGTTGTGTTTATTTCTGCTTTAGTTATTCCTTCTTCTTTCCTACTCCATTTTCCTTGCTGTGATGGAATGTGGCTGTTGTTTGTTTTGGTCTCTCCTTCTTCGCCTTGCTTCCTTTTGTTTGTTATGGGGGTCTTCGTCAATCTGGTTATTTTAAAAAACATTATTTTTTCTGGACATCCTTGTTGAGAACACAATTTTTTGTATTGTACTATCTCTGTCTAAAGAAAATCCATTTTCACGGGTCTCACTACGAAATTCACCTCAAATATCCCCATTAAATGTTAAAGTAAACTTATCACTTCAGTAATAAGGACTTATCACATTTGTTTATTATATATTGCTTTATGTATTTAACTCGAAGTCATGTTTTTTGTTAGATAGATATATATAGCAAGCTATGGACGTGTAGTGATGCTAGATATATTAATTATACTGTAGAAAACCTGATATGATAAATGATAAGGCTCAACTACCTGTTTGTGCTCAGGTATAGGATAGATATTCAAATACCTGCAAGATAGATGTGTGCTTTGATATGTTTCAATTATTTAATATATTCTCTACCGAGTTTCTGTAAGTCCTATAATGTTTTAATAGTTATATTATTCTTAATATTTTACCATTTGTTTTAACTGTCTTGATAGCGTAATGCATGTGAGTATCCTAGGTTCGAGTCCTTGGAGTGCCACATGTATTTGTTGATTTCATTAATTGAGTTTAGATGTAAAGTTGGTTGGTGGAAAAAGCATAATAATGATGCCTGTTCGCGATCAATTACTGTCTGAATAAAACACTCTACTGCATTCAAGTGCATTGTCTGATGAGAATAGTATTGGATGTTTCTGTTAAATAGAACATTTCAAGTTATTTAAATTTGTTACACAACTACAATATATTTGATATAAGTATCTCACCACTAATATAAAAAAACAATAACAATGTGATTGCATGTTGGCATCATGTATACGTAGTAAACGTTTCCTCAATATATATCTCATCACTAATATGTCTTAAGGTAGCTCAGACGGTATTGTGCAGCATAATTTACTGGTTCGGCTCAATGGTTTAAGGAGGGGGTTTAGTTTGCTCTCTAAACCTCAATCAAACTTAAAAGAATACCCACAAGATATAAATTTGTACATTTTACTTTTATAATTACAGGCTGGCTATCGCTCGCCAGGAAAAAAAATCGACAGCTAAATGGCACGAAAGGTCTTAATATTGGCAAATAAATGGGGCAAAAAGGTCTGAATATCGGCAAATTAAGGGGGCGAATGTCTTGAAATCTCATAACTAATAGGGCTAAACATGAGGGAGGAGGAGGACTCGAAAAACCAACTGCCTCCCTTTAAGTCGGCCACCCCAGAAATAAAAAGGAAAAGTGGGGAAAGGGCCTGAATAAATATATACATACATACATACATACAATATGAATAAAGCAATAACAATGTGGCTGAATGTGTATATCCTGATATAAATGTATCCTTGTAGACTAAAGTGGATCAGAGTTCAGCAAAACACACCATTACTGTAAAGAATGAAGCGATGCATCACGATGAAGGCAGATGTTCCCAAATGTTTTCTTAACCCTTAACTGGCGGCGCGCGACATATTTCGAGTGAAATAAATTTGGACTATGTGGCGGTGCACGACAGCTGTCGAGTGCCATTTTCAGCACGTAATGTTGCTGAGAGAGAGAGCTGAGCGGTGGGACGAGCGTAGTAACCTTATGACCGCTCCCTACGACCACCGCGGGTGTAGTGAACTGTATTCTAACTTCCTCCCCCTCTTCTCACTCGCTACATAGGGAATTATGTACGGAAATTACCTTATTTTAGGTTTTTGCACTCGTGTTGCACGATCGTTGCAAGAGAACCAGTGGTCGTACAAGGATGGTTCGGGTGTCATTGGAAAGCTCTGTTTACGCCCTTTCAGGGATAGATACTTGTTTTACGCTCTGGGTCTTGTTTATGCATGAAAATGAGCACGGAAACAACCCTATTTAGGGTTGGCACAACCCTAAAGTGTAAACCCAACAGTGTAAAATACCCTACCACCCGCTCTTTGTGTGTTAAGGGGGCCCACCTCGTTTTCTTTTCTTCTTCTCTTTCTTCCTCTCTCTCTGGGTTGTATCGATTGAGTCACATTCAGCCTACTGTTTTAAGACGTTTATCCCCATCCAAGTGTCGATATTTTCCTGGCGAGCGGTAGCCAGCCAAAATTTTTGTATATAAATGTTTTTGACAGCAGTCTAAATTTATATATTTTTCGATAGCAAAATTTCTCCGGCGAAGCCGGATTTCTCCTTACAATGCTAGCTCGATATCGCTCGCCAGGAAGAAATCGACACCTGGATGGGTATAAACGTCTTAAAACAGTAGGCTGAATGGGGCCGAATGGATACAAGCCAGAGAAAGAGATAAAAGGACAGAACAAATGCAGATCCCCCGCCTTAACCCTCTCACGATCATATGACGAAGAGGTTGCCAGATTAGCAATAATAAATAGAGTTCTCCCACTCTTATAATTACCTCTCCAAAATTAGTTTTCTGCCCACAGCTAACTCAAAGACAACTGCAGAGGTTAAAGTAACTAAACTAAAAGTTTATAAATACCCCTGATGGTAACAAAGGCTTTAAAGTATCCCTAATAGGCTCAAAATTGCGTCAAGAACGTGAGAGGCTAAGACTATAGCGCAGACACTATTTTAATGTCGCCGCCATTTGTTACTCCTGCGTTTCCAGACATGCATCTAAGTCAGAGCTCTACAGGTAACTTGTTTCTACGCACTCTATAGTCTTTTCCAGCGTATTTATTTATGCGTAATGCTGTCCCAGGGCAGGTGTGCGGGGGTCAAAAGGTCATCATAAGTCCAGGGGGCGTATTCCGTGGGGGATTAGGAGGACCCCTCAGTAGTTTGCGGGCAGGTGAATCGACTTCTTGGTGGAAGAGGGGCGTAAGCGTCCCTGCTTAGTGTGGCGATGTTGGTCCTTCTGTACCTGACTGCACACTATCTTCTTTCTGGCAGCCTTGTGGTGTTTTTGTGATGTGGTGATGGTCTTGCCTGGTGTTGTTGGTATATCTGGTGTGATGGTGGCAATTCTGGCATCTTGTCTGTTGTTAGGTAGTGTTGTACAGGGTTTGTTTGAGCGGCTAGATGTGATGGTTTTATTTCCGATGGTATTTCTCGCACTTGGTTTTATCTGCGTGGTGATTCACTGTGCTGGGGATGAGTTTTCCTTCTCGGTGTATAGGCTCTGCTTTGCGTGTTTATTTCTGTATTCTTTGTTGGTGACGTGGGGTAATTTAGGTATCCTGGTCATCGTGTTGATCTTGTTCTTTGTATTCTTCTCCTTCGTTGTGTTTATTTCTGCTTTAGTTATTCCTTCTTCTTTCCTACTCCATTTTCCTTGCTGTGATGGAATGTGGCTGTTGTTTGTTTTGGTCTCTCCTTCTTCGCCTTGCTTCCTTGTGTTTGTTATGGGGGTCTTCGTCAATCTGGATATTTTAAAAAACATTATTTTTGCTGGACATCCTTGTTGAGAACACAATTTTTTGTTTGGTACTATCTCTGTCTAAAGAAAATCCATTTTCACGGGTCTCACTACGAAATTCACCTCAAATATCCCCATTAAATGTTAAAGTAAACTTATCACTTCAGTAATAAGGACTTATCACATTTGTTTATTATATATTGCTTTATGTATTTAACTCGAAGTCATGTTTTTTGTTAGATAGAGATATATAGCAAGCTATGGACGTGTAGTGATGCTAGATATATTAATTATACTGTAGAAAACCTGATATGATAAATGATAAGGCTCAACTACCTGTTTGTGCTCAGGTATAGGATAGATATTCAAATACCTGCAAGATAGATGTGTGCTTTGATATGTTTCAATTATTTAAAATATTCTCTACCGAGTTTCTGTAAGTCCTATAATGTTTTAATAGTTATATTATTCTTAATATTTTACCATTTGTTTTAACTGTCTTGATAGCGTAATGCATGTGAGTATCCTAGGTTCGAGTCCTTGGAGTGCCACATGTATTTGTTGATTTCATTAATTGAGTTTAGATGTAAAGTTGGTTGGTGGAAAAAGCATAATAATGATGCCTGTTCGCGATCAATTACTGTCTGAATAAAACACTCTACTGCATTCAAGTGCATTGTCTGATGAGAATAGTATTGGATGTTTCTGTTAAATAGAACATTTCAAGTTATTTAAATTTGTTACACAACTACAATATATTTGATATAAGTATCTCACCACTAATATAAAAAAACAATAACAATGTGATTGCATGTTGGCATCATGTATACGTAGTAAACGTTTCCTCAATATATATCTCATCACTAATATGTCTTAAGGTAGCTCAGACGGTATTGTGCAGCATAATTTACTGGTTCGGCTCAATGGTTTAAGGAGGGGGTTTAGTTTGCTCTCTAAACCTCAATCAAACTTAAAAGAATACCCACAAGATATAAATTTGTACATTTTACTTTTATAATTACAGGCTGGCTATCGCTCGCCAGGAAAAAAATCGACAGCTAAATGGCACGAAAGGTCTTAATATTGGCAAATAAATGGGGCAAAAAGGTCTGAATATCGGCAAATTAAGGGGGCGAATGTCTGGAAATCTCATAACTAATAGGGCTAAACATGAGGGAGGAGGAGGACTCGAAAAACCAACTGCCTCCCTTTAAGTTGGCCACCCCAGAAATAAAAAGGAAAAGTGGGGAAAGGGCCTGAATAAATACATACATACATACATACATACAATATGAATAAAGCAATAACAATGTGGCTGAATGTGTATATCCTGATATAAATGTATCCTTGTAGACTAAAGTGGATCAGAGTTCAGCAAAACACACCATTACTGTAAAGAATGAAGCGATGCATCACGATGAAGGCAGATGTTCCCAAATGTTTTCTTAACCCTTAACTGGCGGCGCGCGACATATTTCGAGTGAAATAAATTTGGACTATGTGGCGGTGCACGACAGCTGTCGAGTGCCATTTTCAGCACGTAATGTTGCTGAGAGAGAGAGCTGAACGGTGGGACGAGCGTAGTAACCTTATGACCGCTCCCTACGACCACCGCGGTGTAGTGAACTGTATTCTAACTTCCTCCCCCTCTTCTCACTCGCTACATAGGGAATTATGTACGGAAATTACCTTATTTTAGGTTTTTTGCACTCGTGTTGCACGATCGTTGCAAGAGAACCAGTGGTCGTACAAGGATGGCTCGGGTGTCATTGGAAAGCTCTGTTTACGCCCTTTCAGGGATAGATACTTGTTTCACGCTCTTGGTCTTGTTTATGCATGAAAATGAGCACGGAAACAACCCTATTTAGGGTTGGCACAACCCTAAAGTGTAAACCCAACAGTGTAAAATACCCTACCACCCGCTCTTTGTGTGTTAAGGGGGCCCACCTCGTTTTTTTTTCTTCTTCTCTTTCTTCCTCTCTCTCTGGGTTGTATCGATTGAGTCACATTCAGCCTACTGTTTTAAGACGTTTATCCCCATCCAAGTGTCGATATTTTCCTGGCGAGCGGTAGCGAGCCAAAATTTTTGTATATAAATGTTTTTGACAGCAGTCTAAATTTATACATTTTTCGATAGCAAA
Organism: Paralithodes platypus; assembly: GCA_032716605.1. Lineage (NCBI taxonomy): Eukaryota > Metazoa > Arthropoda > Malacostraca > Decapoda > Lithodidae > Paralithodes > Paralithodes platypus. Next base: position 11,652,732 of record CM064522.1, on the reverse strand, counting down.
ATTTCTCCGGCGAAGCCGGATTTCTCCTTACAATGCTAGCTCGATATCGCTCGCCAGGAAGAAATCGACACCTGGATGGGTATAAACGTCTTAAAACAGTAGGCTGAATGGGGCCGAATGGATACAAGCCAGAGAAAGAGATAAAAGGACAGAACAAATGCAGATCCCCCGCCTTAACCCTCTCACGATCATATGACAAAGAGGTTGCCAGATTAGCAATAATAAATAGAGTTCTCCCACTCTTATAATTACCTCACCAAAATTAGTTTTCTGCCCAGCTAACTCAAAGACAACTGCAGAGGTTAAAGTAACTAAACTAAAAGTTTATAAATACCCCTGATGGTAACAAAGGCTTTAAAGTATCCCTAATAGGCTCAAAATTGCGTCAAGAACGTGAGAGGCTAAGACTATAGCGCAGACACTATTTTAATGTCGCCGCCATTTGTTACTCCTGCGTTTCCAGACATGCATCTAAGTCAGAGCTCTACAGGTAACTTGTTTCTACGCACTCTATAGTCTTTTCCAGCGTATTTATTTATGCGTAATGCTGTCCCAGGGCAGGTGTGCGGGGGTCAAAAGGTCATCATAAGTCCAGGGGGCGTATTCCGTGGGGGATTAGGAGGACCCCTCAGTAGTTTGCGGGCAGGTGAATCGACTTCTTGGTGGAAGAGGGGCGTAAGCGTCCCTGCTTAGTGTGGCGATGTTGGTCCTTCTGTACCTGACTGCACACTATCTTCTTTCTGGCAGCCTTGTGGTGTTTTTGTGATGTGGTGATGGTCTTGCCTGGTGTTGTTGGTATATCTGGTGTGATGGTGGCAATTCTGGCATCTTGTCTGTTGTTAGGTAGTGTTGTACAGGGTTTGTTTGAGCGGCTAGATGTGATGGTTTTATTTCCGATGGTATTTCTCTCACTTGGTTTATCTGCGTGGTGATTCACTGTGCTGGGGATGAGTTTTCCTTCTCGGTGTATAGGCTCTGCTTTGCGTGTTTATTTCTGTATTCTTTGTTGGTGACGTGGGGTAATTTAGGTATCCTGGTCATCGTGTTGATCTTGTTCTTTGTATTCTTCTCCTTCGTTGTGTTTATTTCTGCTTTAGTTATTCCTTCTTCTTTCCTACTCCATTTTCCTTGCTGTGATGGAATGGGGCTGTTGTTTGTTTTGGTCTCTCCTTCTTCGCCTTGCTTCCTTGTGTTTGTTATGGGGGTCTTCGTCAATCTGGATATTTTAACACCTTACGAGCGGCCTATTATGTGTACCGCACAGCGGGGTGTTTTTAGCCAAATAGGGCTGTTTACGTGATCATTTTCATGCCTAAATAAGACCCAGAACGTAAAACAAGTACCTATCCCTGAAAGGGCATAAACAGAGCTTTCGAATGACACCATAACGATCCTTGTATGATGGATAGTTTTGTTGCAATAACCGTGCAACGCGAGTGCAAAAAGCAGGTAATTCGGTACTTTCAGTACATAATTGAGTATGTAGCGAGTGAGAGAGGGAGGAGGGAGCTGAGATTTGTGTCAGTAGGTTCGCCGCGGTGGTCTGGAGCAGTCATACGCTCGCTAGTCTCCTGCCACCACTTGTCTCTCTCTCTCAGCCACATTACGTGCTGAAATTGCCACTCGAGTTATGTCGAGCGCCGCCACATAGTCCAGTTAAAAAACATTATTTTTGCTGGACATCCTTGTTGAGAACACAATTTTTTGTTTGGTACTATCTCTGTCTAAAGAAAATCCATTTTCACGGGTCTCACTACGAAATTCACCTCAAATATCCCCATTAAATGTTAAAGTAAACTTATCACTTCAGTAATAAGGACTTATGACATTTGTTTATTATATATTGCTTTATGTATTTAACTCGAAGTCATGTTTTTTGTTAGATAGAGATATATAGCAAGCTATGGACGTGTAGTGATGCTAGATATATTAATTATACTGTAGAAAACCTGATATGATAAATGATAAGGCTCAACTACCTGTTTGTGCTCAGGTATAGGATAGATATTCAAATACCTGCAAGATAGATGTGTGCTTTGATATGTTTCAATTATTTAAAATATTCTCTACCGAGTTTCTGTAAGTCCTATAATGTTTTAATAGTTATATTATTCTTAATATTTACCATTTGTTTTAACTGTCTTGATAGCGTAATGCATGTGAGTATCCTAGGTTCGAGTCCTTGGAGTGCCACATGTATTTGTTGATTTCATTAATTGAGTTTAGATGTAAAGTTGGTTGGTGGAAAAAGCATAATAATGATGCCTGTTCGCGATCAATTACTGTCTGAATAAAACACTCTACTGCATTCAAGTGCATTGTCTGATGAGAATAGTATTGGATGTTTCTGTTAAATAGAACATTTCAAGTTATTTAAATTTGTTACACAACTACAATATATTTGATATAAGTATCTCACCACTAATATAAAAAAACAATAACAATGTGATTGCATGTTGGCATCATGTATACGTAGTAAACGTTTCCTCAATATATCTCATCACTAATATGTCTTAAGGTAGCTCAGACGGTATTGTGCAGCATAATTTACTGGTTCGGCTCAATGGTTTAAGGAGGGGGTTTAGTTTGCTCTCTAAACCTCAATCAAACTTAAAAGAATACCCACAAGATATATAAATTTGTACATTTTACTTTTATAATTACAGGCTGGCTATCGCTCGCCAGGAAAAAAATCGACAGCTAAATGGCACGAAAGGTCTTAATATTGGCAAATAAATGGGGCAAAAAGGTCTGAATATCGGCAAATTAAGGGGGCGAATGTCTGGAAATCTCATAACTAATAGGGCTAAACATGAGGGAGGAGGAGGACTCGAAAAACCAACTGCCTCCCTTTAAGTTGGCCACCCCAGAAATAAAAAGGAAAAGTGGGGAAAGGGCCTGAATAAATACATACATACATACATACATACAATATGAATAAAGCAATAACAATGTGGCTGAATGTGTATATCCTGATATAAATGTATCCTTGTAGACTAAAGTGGATCAGAGTTCAGCAAAACACACCATTACTGTAAAGAATGAAGCGATGCATCACGATGAAGGCAGATGTTCCCAAATGTTTTCTTAACCCTTAACTGGCGGCGCGCGACATATTTCGAGTGAAATAAATTTGGACTATGTGGCGGTGCACGACAGCTGTCGAGTGCCATTTTCAGCACGTAATGTTGCTGAGAGAGAGAGCTGAGCGGTGGGACGAGCGTAGTAACCTTATGACCGCTCCCTACGACCACCGCGGGTGTAGTGAACTGTATTCTAACTTCCTCCCCCTCTTCTCACTCGCTACATAGGGAATTATGTACGGAAATTACCTTATTTTAGGTTTTTTGCACTCGTGTTGCACGATCGTTGCAAGAGAACCAGTGGTCGTACAAGGATGGTTCGGGTGTCATTGGAAAGCTCTGTTTACGCCCTTTCAGGGATAGATACTTGTTTTACGCTCTGGGTCTTGTTTATGCATGAAAATGAGCACGGAAACAACCCTATTTAGGGTTGGCACAACCCTAAAGTGTAAACCCAACAGTGTAAAATACCCTACCACCCGCTCTTTGTGTGTTAAGGGGGCCCACCTCGTTTTGTTTTCTTCTTCTCTTTCTTCCTCTCTCTCTGGGTTGTATCGATTGAGTCACATTCAGCCTACTGTTTTAAGACGTTTATCCCCATCCAAGTGTCGATATTTTCCTGGCGAGCGGTAGCCAGCCAAAATTTTTGTATATAAATGTTTTTGACAGCAGTCTAAATTTATACATTTTTCGATAGCAAAATTTCTCCGGTGAAGCCGGATTTCTCCTTACAATGCTGGCTCGATATCGCTCGCCAGGAAGAAATCGACACCTGGATGGGTATAAACGTCTTAAAACAGTAGGCTGAATGGGGCCGAATGGATACAAGCCAGAGAAAGAGATAAAAGGACAGAACCAATGCAGATCCCCCGCTTTAACCCTCTCACGATCATATGATGAAGAGGTTGCCAGATTAGCAATAATAAATAGAGTTCTCCCACTCTTATAATTACCTCTCCAAAATTAGTTTTCTGCCCACAGCTAACTCAAAGACAACTGCAGAGGTTAAAGTAACTAAACTAAAAGTTTATAAATACCCCTGATGGTAACAAAGGCTTTAAAGTATCCCTAATAGGCTCAAAATTGCGTCAAGAACGTGAGAGGCTAAGACTATAGCGCAGACACTATTTTAATGTCGCCGCCATTTGTTACTCCTGCGTTTCCAGACATGCATCTAAGTCAGAGCTCTACAGGTAACTTGTTTCTACGCACTCTATAGTCTTTTCCAGCGTATTTATTTATGCGTAATGCTGTCCCAGGGCAGGTGTGCGGGGGTCAAAAGGTCATCATAAGTCCAGGGGGCGTATTCCGTGGGGGATTAGGAGGACCCCTCAGTAGTTTGCGGGCAGGTGAATCGACTTCTTGGTGGAAGAGGGGCGTAAGCGTCCCTGCTTAGTGTGGCGATGTTGGTCCTTCTGTACCTGACTGCACACTATCTTCTTTCTGGCAGCCTTGTGGTGTTTTTGTGATGTGGTGATGGTCTTGCCTGGTGTTGTTGGTATATCTGGTGTGATGGTGGCAATTCTGGCATCTTGTCTGTTGTTAGGTAGTGTTGTACAGGGTTTGTTTGAGCGGCTAGATGTGATGGTTTTATTTCCGATGGTATTTCTCGCACTTGGTTTTATCTGCGTGGTGATTCACTGTGCTGGGGATGAGTTTTCCTTCTCGGTGTATAGGCTCTGCTTTGCGTGTTTATTTCTGTATTCTTTGTTGGTGACGTGGGGTAATTTAGGTATCCTGGTCATCGTGTTGATCTTGTTCTTTGTATTCTTCTCCTTCGTTGTGTTTATTTCTGCTTTAGTTATTCCTTCTTCTTTCCTACTCCATTTTCCTTGCTGTGATGGAATGTGGCTGTTGTTTGTTTTGGTCTCTCCTTCTTCGCCTTGCTTCCTTGTGTTTGTTATGGGGGTCTTCGTCAATCTGGATATTTTAAAAAACATTATTTTTGCTGGACATCCTTGTTGAGAACACAATTTTTTGTTTGGTACTATCTCTGTCTAAAGAAAATCCATTTTCACGGGTCTCACTACGAAATTCACCTCAAATATCCCCATTAAATGTTAAAGTAAACTTATCACTTCAGTAATAAGGACTTATCACATTTGTTTATTATATATTGCTTTATGTATTTAACTCGAAGTCATGTTTTTTGTTAGATAGAGATATATAGCAAGCTATGGACGTGTAGTGATGCTAGATATATTAATTATACTGTAGAAAACCTGATATGATAAATGATAAGGCTCAACTACCTGTTTGTGCTCAGGTATAGGATAGATATTCAAATACCTGCAAGATAGATGTGTGCTTTGATATGTTTCAATTATTTAAAATATTCTCTACCGAGTTTCTGTAAGTCCTATAATGTTTTAATAGTTATATTATTCTTAATATTTTACCATTTGTTTTAACTGTCTTGATAGCGTAATGCATGTGAGTATCCTAGGTTCGAGTCCTTGGAGTGCCACATGTATTTGTTGATTTCATTAATTGAGTTTAGATGTAAAGTTGGTTGGTGGAAAAAGCATAATAATGATGCCTGTTCGCGATCAATTACTGTCTGAATAAAACACTCTACTGCATTCAAGTGCATTGTCTGATGAGAATAGTATTGGATGTTTCTGTTAAATAGAACATTTCAAGTTATTTAAATTTGTTACACAACTACAATATATTTGATATAAGTATCTCACCACTAATATAAAAAACAATAACAATGTGATTGCATGTTGGCATCATGTATACGTAGTAAACGTTTCCTCAATATATATCTCATCACTAATATGTCTTAAGGTAGCTCAGACGGTATTGTGCAGCATAATTTACTGGTTCGGCTCAATGGTTTAAGGAGGGGGTTTAGTTTGCTCTCTAAACCTCAATCAAACTTAAAAGAATACCCACAAGATATAAATTTGTACATTTTACTTTTATAATTACAGGCTGGCTATCGCTCGCCAGGAAAAAATCGACAGCTAAATGGCACGAAAGGTCTTAATATTGGCAAATAAATGGGGCAAAAAGGTCTGAATATCGGCAAATTAAGGGGGCGAATGTCTGGAAATCTCATAACTAATAGGGCTAAACATGAGGGAGGAGGAGGACTCGAAAAACCAACTGCCTCCCTTTAAGTTGGCCACCCCAGAAATAAAAAGGAAAAGTGGGGAAAGGGCCTGAATAAATACATACATACATACATACATACAATATGAATAAAGCAATAACAATGTGGCTGAATGTGTATATCCTGATATAAATGTATCCTTGTAGACTAAAGTGGATCAGAGTTCAGCAAAACACACCATTACTGTAAAGAATGAAGCGATGCATCACGATGAAGGCAGATGTTCCCAAATGTTTTCTTAACCCTTAACTGGCGGCGCGCGACATATTTCGAGTGAAATAAATTTGGACTATGTGGCGGTGCACGACAGCTGTCGAGTGCCATTTTCAGCACGTAATGTTGCTGAGAGAGAGAGCTGAACGGTGGGACGAGCGTAGTAACCTTATGACCGCTCCCTACGACCACCTCGGGTGTAGTGAACTGTATTCTAACTTCCTCCCCCTCTTCTCACTCGCTACATAGGGAATTATGTACGGAAATTACCTTATTTTAGGTTTTTTGCACTCGTGTTGCACGATCGTTGCAAGAGAACCAGTGGTCGTACAAGGATGGCTCGGGTGTCATTGGAAAGCTCTGTTTACGCCCTTTCAGGGATAGATACTTGTTTCACGCTCTGGGTCTTGTTTATGCATGAAAATGAGCACGGAAACAACCCTATTTAGGGTTGGCACAACCCTAAAGTGTAAACCCAACAGTGTAAAATACCCTACCACCCGCTCTTTGTGTGTTAAGGGGGCCCACCTCGTTTTTTTTCTTCTTCTCTTTCTTCCTCTCTCTCTGGGTTGTATCGATTGAGTCACATTCAGCCTACTGTTTTAAGACGTTTATCCCCATCCAAGTGTCGATATTTTCCTGGCGAGCGGCAGCGAGCCAAAATTTTTGTATATAAATGTTTTTGACAGCAGTCTAAATTTATACATTTTTCGATAGCAAAATTTCTCCGGCGAAGCCGGATTTCTCCTTACAATGCTAGCTCGATATCGCTCGCCAGGAAGAAATCGACACCTGGATGGGTATAAACGTCTTAAAACAGTAGGCTGAATGGGGCCGAATGGATACAAGCCAGAGAAAGAGATAAAAGGACAGAACAAATGCAGATCCCCCGCCTTAACCCTCTCACGATCATATGACAAAGAGGTTGCCAGATTAACAATAATAAATAGAGTTCTCCCACTCTTATAATTACCTCACCAAAATTAGTTTTCTGCCCACAGCTAACTCAAAGACAACTGCAGAGGTTAAAGTAACTAAACTAAAAGTTTATAAATACCCCTGATGGTAACAAAGGCTTTAAAGTATCCCTAATAGGCTCAAAATTGCGTCAAGAACGTGAGAGGCTAAGACTATAGCGCAGACACTATTTTAATGTCGCCGCCATTTGTTACTCCTGCGTTTCCAGACATGCATCTAAGTCAGAGCTCTACAGGTAACTTGTTTCTACGCACTCTATAGTCTTTTCCAGCGTATTTATTTATGCGTAATGCTGTCCCAGGGCAGGTGTGCGGGGGTCAAAAGGTCATCATAAGTCCAGGGGGCGTATTCCGTGGGGGATTAGGAGGACCCCTCAGTAGTTTGCGGGCAGGTGAATCGACTTCTTGGTGGAAGAGGGGCGTAAGCGTCCCTGCTTAGTGTGGCGATGTTGGTCCTTCTGTACCTGACTGCACACTATCTTCTTTCTGGCAGCCTTGTGGTGTTTTTGTGATGTGGTGATGGTCTTGCCTGGTGTTGTTGGTATATCTGGTGTGATGGTGGCAATTCTGGCATCTTGTCTGTTGTTAGGTAGTGTTGTACAGGGTTTGTTTGAGCGGCTAGATGTGATGGTTTTATTTCCGATGGTATTTCTCGCACTTGGTTTTATCTGCGTGGTGATTCACTGTGCTGGGGATGAGTTTTCCTTCTCGGTGTATAGGCTCTGCTTTGCGTGTTTATTTCTGTATTCTTTGTTGGTGACGTGGGGTAATTTAGGTATCCTGGTCATCGTGTTGATCTTGTTCTTTGTATTCTTCTCCTTCGTTGTGTTTATTTCTGCTTTAGTTATTCCTTCTTCTTTCCTACTCCATTTTCCTTGCTGTGATGGAATGGGGCTGTTGTTTGTTTTGGTCTCTCCTTCTTCGCCTTGCTTCCTTGTGTTTGTTATGGGGGTCTTCGTCAATCTGGATATTTTAACACCTTACGAGCGGCCTATGCGGTTTATTTATGTGTACCGCACAGCGGGGTGTTTTTAGCCAAAATAGGGCTGTTTACGTGATCATTTTCATGCCTAAATAAGACCCAGAACGTAAAACAAGTACCTATCCCTGAAAGGGCATAAACAGAGCTTTCGAATGACACCATAACGATCCTTGTATGATGGATAGTTTTGTTGCAATAACCGTGCAACGCATGACCTGCAAAAAGCAGGTAATTCGGTACTTTCAGTACATAATTGAGTATGTAGCGAGTGAGAGAGGGAGGAGGGAGCTGAGATTTGTGTCAGTAGGTTCGCCGCGGTGGTCTGGAGCAGTCATACGCTCGCTAGTCTCCTGCCACCACTTGTCTCTCTCTCTCAGCCACATTACGTGCTGAAATTGCCACTCGAGTTATGTCGAGCGCCGCCACATAGTCCAGCTTTATTTAACTCGACTTATGTTGCTCGCCGCTAAATAAGGGTTAAAAAACATTATTTTTGCTGGACATCCTTGTTGAGAACACAATTTTTTGTTTGGTACTATCTCTGTCTAAAGAAAATCCATTTTCACGGGTCTCACTACGAAATTCACCTCAAATATCCCCATTAAATGTTAAAGTAAACTTATCACTTCAGTAATAAGGACTTATCACATTTGTTTATTATATATTGCTTTATGTATTTAACTCGAAGTCATGTTTTTTGTTAGATAGAGATATATAGCAAGCTATGGACGTGTAGTGATGCTAGATATATTAATTATACTGTAGAAAACCTGATATGATAAATGATAAGGCTCAACTACCTGTTTGTGCTCAGGTATAGGATAGATATTCAAATACCTGCAAGATAGATGTGTGCTTTGATATGTTTCAATTATTTAAAATATTCTCTACCGAGTTTCTGTAAGTCCTATAATGTTTTAATAGTTATATTATTCTTAATATTTTACCATTTGTTTTAACTGTCTTGATAGCGTAATGCATGTGAGTATCCTAGGTTCGAGTCCTTGGAGTGCCACATGTATTTGTTGATTTCATTAATTGAGTTTAGATGTAAAGTTGGTTGGTGGAAAAAGCATAATAATGATGCCTGTTCGCGATCAATTACTGTCTGAATAAAACACTCTACTGCATTCAAGTGCATTGTCTGATGAGAATAGTATTGGATGTTTCTGTTAAATAGAACATTTCAAGTTATTTAAATTTGTTACACAACTACAATATATTTGATATAAGTATCTCACCACTAATATAAAAAAACAATAACAATGTGATTGCATGTTGGCATCATGTATACGTAGTAAACGTTTCCTCAATATATATCTCATCACTAATATGTCTTAAGGTAGCTCAGACGGTATTGTGCAGCATAATTTACTGGTTCGGCTCAATGGTTTAAGGAGGGGGTTTAGTTTGCTCTCTAAACCTCAATCAAACTTAAAAGAATACCCACAAGATATAAATTTGTACATTTTACTTTTATAATTGCAAGCTGGCTATCGCTCGCCAGGAAAAAAATCGATACCTAATGGGTACGAAAGGTCTAAATATTGACAAAGAAATGGGGCGTAAAATCCTAAAATTGTCAAACTAATGGACCAAACGTCTTAAAATCTAAAAAAAACAATAGGGCTAAACACGAGGGAGAAGGGGGCCTAAAAAAAGCAGCCCATCCCCCTTAATGATTTAGTGTTGTTTTCGTTCATAATAACTAAATTTAACCCCTTCTGTACTGATGACGTCTATTTAATTATATTTCAGCTACATTTACACAATTTTATGAAGCTTAGGAAGGATATATGGCAGCTCAAAGGATGAGTTGAGATAGTCTGTAGCCTTTTTATTGGTAGGCGTCCTTCCTAAGCTGAATACAATCGTCTAACAGTTGCCAAAATGCAATGAAAAGGACGTCATCGGTACAGAAGGGGTTAAGGGGGGATTGGCGTATATATTTGATAATTTATGTATTTATATATTATTGTATTAGTTTCCTCCTTAGACCTCCGTCAAGCTTAAACAAAACACCCTCCTTCGAAGGTAAATTTGAATTTTTTTCGATAGAAAAATGTTAGGGCCGAAGGCCGGTTTCTCTTAAATTACAGGCTCGCTATCGGTCGCCAGGAAAAAATCGACGCCTAACGGGTACGAAAAGTCTTGATATTGCCAAAGAATCAGGGCGAAGGGTCTTAAAAACACCAAACTAATGGGCCGAACGTCTTATAATTTGAAAACTATTGGCGCTAAGCATGAAGAAGAAGGGGGGACCAGAAAACGACCCTCTCCCCTTAAGACATTGCTTTTCCTCTGTCATTGTGATATCGCTCATCAGATAAATGTTGTAGGTTAACCCTTTGAGTACCATCAACGTGTGGTATATTTTATTCTAGCTATATGTAGACGATATTATGCAGCTTAGGAAGGATATGTTGTAGTTAAAAGGGTTGGTAGAGATAGTTTGAAGCCTTATTATTGCTGAAGGTCCTTCCTAAGCTTAATCAAATCGTTTTATAATTGCCAGAATAGGATGAAAAGGACGCCCCTGGTGCTGCATGGGAGATTTTCAATTGAGGGATTTTTATTCTTGCTGTACAACAAAACTACTATTATAAAGCCGGAGTCACACGAGCCCTTTTTCGAGCAATTGTTACGGGCAATTATGGTCTGGAAGCTTAAAAAAATACGCTTTATCAGAATTCATCCACCTAACATAATCTACCTTCAGTCTAATTGTCGATACCAGTGCGAAAATGTCCCGGAAAAACACGAGAACAAACTTGCTCATGGAAAATTGCTGGAAAAAGCGCTCGTGTGACACCGGCTTTAGTGAAGACAATTTGGATAACAGGCTCACAAATGGGTTCCCATATACTGTCCGGTTTATTTTTGTACAGTCGCGCTATTAAGGGGAGGAAGTTGGTTTGTCGAGTCCTCCTCCTCCTCTATCTATCCAACTATCTCCACCAACCCTTTTGACTACAACATATCCTTCCTAAGCTTCATAATATCGTCTACATATAGCTAGAATAAAATATACCACACGTTGATGGTACTCAAAGGGTTAACCTACAACATTTATCTAATGAGCGATATCACAATGACAGAGGAAAAGCAAAAGTATTTTTGTGATTTTCAGGCTTTAATTATACCATTTTGCTAACATAAATTTGTGTGATTTTCAGGCTTATTGTGATTATATCGTCATGGCGCCGCAACAAACCTGCACGAGTTGTTCCGGTAAATTTAGCCCTACCATGTTTGTTGATACTGATGTCCAAATTTGTAGATTTTGCCAGCTCCGAGAGAAGATTGCGGATGAATTGAATGCAGCTCACCGCAAGATCGATGCCCTGACTACGAAGCTTGAATCCCTTCAAGAATTTGCCACACTCAACGTAGGATTGCCCTCGGCCCAAGAAACCACTACGATGTCAACAGCCATTCCAGTGCATACAGTACCGGTACCGGTACCCACACCAGCAGCTACCTTAGATGTTGCAGAAAATAATAATGACTCTACTCTCACTCCCCCCCAGGACAACTTTCAGTTAGTGAGAAACAATGTGCATCCCAGTACCAGTACCAGGAAGGTCATCCCGACAACATGCCAAAACCGCTTCAAAATTCTTGCTATTGACGAGGAAGAGGAAACGGAAGAAGTTCGGCTTGTGGGCGACTCCATGGTCCGTGGCCAACTAACCGAGTTCTGTGCCAGGGAACCCAGGACCAGAAAGCGATTCTGTATCCCAGGTGGCGGCTGTGGAAGAGGTTTCCAGGCTCGTCCCCGCAAGCACTACGTACGTCATCCACGTTGGATCTAACGATGTCCAACGGACGCGGTCAGAGGAACTACTTTGCAATTACCGGCGGCTGATCAGGTCCTTCAAGGAAAAATCTAATAGAATCTTAATTTCAGGAATTGTTCCCAGGATTGATGTAGAAAACTGATTTAACAACATAGCTACCAGTACAAATCGCCGACTAGCCAAACTCTGCAGGGAGGAGGACATCGGCTTTGTCGACACGTGGGATAATTTTTACTATGATAAATCTTTGTTTTCAGGAGATGGTGTACATCTCAATGAAGTAGGAGCTGCACGTCTTGGTTGTCTGCTGAACGATGCAGTTAAGGATTTCCGTTCAAAAAACGGGGTCAACCGGGGGTATCCAGACAGGGTAGTGTAAGTCAAATACGAACTGAAAATTCAGACAATGCACAATCAGTAACATCCAACTCTAATACTCTTAAGGTGTTTTATGTAAATGCTCGTAGCATACGCAATAAATTTTCAGATCTAGAGGGAATCGTGTTTACAGAACATTATGATGTAATCGGCATTACAGAATCTTGATTAAATACGGAAGACAGAGACTTTTTAGCCGAATATACGCTTCCTGGTTATACAATGTTTGAGAAAAGTCGGATCAATAGAAATGGAGGAGGAGTTCTGTTTTTTATAAAGGAAAGTCTTAATCCCGTCTTAACCCTTAATTAGCGGCTCACCACATAAGTCGAGTTAAATAAAGCTGGACTATGTGGCGGCGCTCGACATAGGTCGAGTGGCAATTTCAGCACGTAATGTTGCTGAGAGAGAGAGACAAGTGGTGGCAGGAGAGTAGCGAGCGTATGACTGCTCCAGACCACCGCGGCGAACATACTGACACGAATCCCAGCTCCCTCCTCCCTCTCTCACTCGCTATATAAGGAATTGTATCGGGAAAGTGGCTAATTACATGCTTTTTGCACTCGCGTTGCACGGTTATTGCAAGAAAACTAGCCATCATAAAAGGATCGTTATGGTGTCATTCGAAAGCTCTGTTTATGCCCTTTCAGGGATAGGTACTTGTTTTACGTTCTGGGTCTTATTTAGGCATGAAAATGATCACGTAAACAGCCCTATTTTGGCTAAAAACACCCCGCTGGGCGGTACATATAAATAAACCGCATAGGCCGCTCGTAAGGTGTTAATGTCGTTACCTCAAATTGCGAATATAGACATATCTTACGTACTATTAAATAATAAACGAGGAACTAAAATAACACTAGCTTTATTATACAGACCCCCAGCTCAATCAGTGCAAACTGACAGTGAAATTTATGAACAAATTGCAGAAATAACTAACATACAAGATACCGTAATTCTTGGCGATTTCAACTTACCCGTGACTAAATGGGGCGATATTCTTACTTCACACTCTGGACACGACCTCTATGCTAACTTGCAAGAGAGTTCACTTTTTCAATTTGTACAATCTCCGACCCGTGGTAATAATGTGCTTGACCTTGTACTCGCAACAAAAACAAAAATTTATAAACAATTTGAATGTTGGTGATGAATTCAGTAACAGCGACCATCGTCATATAACTTTCACTTTAAAGTTTACTAATAACAAATCAAATAGCAGCATTGAGAAAGTCCCTAATTTCAAGAAAGCAAATTTTCATAAACTTAAATCAAAGCTTAAAGAAACTGACTGGAGCTTTCTGACTAACAATAACGACATAAATACATCTTGGGAGTGTTTCACAACCACTTACCTTAACCCTTAATTAGCGGCTCACCACATAAGTCGTATTTAATAAAGCTGGACTATGTGGCGGCGCTCGACATAGGTCGAGTGGCAATTTCAGCACGTAATGTTGCTGAGAGAGAGAGACAAGTGGTGGCAGGAGAGTAGCGAGCGTATGACTGCTCCAGACCACCGCGGCGAACATACTGACACGAATCCCAGCTCCCTCCTCCGTCTCTCACTCGCTATATAAGGAATTGTATCGGGAAAGTGGCTAATTACATGCTTTTTGCACTCGCGTTGCACGGTTATTGCAAGAAAACTAGCCATCATAAAAGGATCGTTATGGTGTCATTCGAAAGCTCTGTTTATGCCCTTTCAGGGATAGATACTTGTTTTACGTTCTGGGTCTTATTTAGGCATGAAAATGATCACGTATACAGCCCTATTTTGGCTAAAAACACCCCGCTGGGCGGTACATATAAATAAACCGCATAGGCCGCTCTTAAGGTGTTAAGGCAGTGCAAGACTGCATACCATCTAAAATACGGCGTCCAGGCCATAATGATAAGCCCAAATGGTGGAATAAAGATATTTCAGACTGTCTGCTTGCTAAAAAATTTGCTAATGATAGATTAAAATCCTCACAAAATGACGAAGAATGGGTGAAATTTTTAGAGCTACGACGCAAAGCCAAAAAGTTAATTAAGCAATGTAAAAAGACCCTGGAGTTACATGTTGCGAATCAAAGTAAAACAAACCCCAAAGAATTCTATAGTTATATCAGAAAGAAAAAAGTAGTTACTGTTGGACCGTTAGTCGATGAAAATGGAGAATACACCAAAGACGAAGTACAAATGAGTAATGCCCTCAATACCTTCTTTGCATCAGTTTTTACAACCGAAGACCTCAGTGATATCCCTACACCATCGCCGATTCAGATTGATAATTCAGATGTTCTAAGCAATATCACCGTTACAGAGAGAGAAGTATTAAATTATTTAGATAAACTCAAGGTAAATAAAATGCCTGGACCTGATACAATCTCGCCTAGAGTTCTAAAGGAAGCTAAGGATGAGCTCTCCAAACCACTGACATTACTATTCAATGAATCCTTGCAGTCTGGGACTATTCCTGATCAGTGGAAGCTAGCCAACGTAACACCGATATTAAAAAAAGGCAGCAAATCCCTACCCAGTAACTATCGTCTAATTAGCTTAACCTCAATTGTATGTAAAATGCTAGAAACGGTCATAAGAGACAGACTCATAAATCACTTAGAGGCAAATAACTTACTTAAAGATACTCAACACGGCTTTCGTAAAAAACGTTCCTGTTTAACAAACCTCTTAGACTTCTTCCACGATATCCTCAACCTCTACGATGAGAGTAAAGCTGTAGATATTATATACCTTGATTTTCAAAAGGCCTTTGACAAAGTTCCCCACAAACGTTTACTGCTAAAACTAAAAGCGCATGGAATAGAAGACAATAGAGAGAGAGGTTCTGGAAGTGTTAGTGAATGCCAGGCTGGATGTATGTGGAATGACAGAGACCAAATGGAAAGGTTCAGATGTGAGAGAGTGGGAGTGTGGAATGGGTGTGTGTGCTGGAGTGAGTGAAGGAACAGCGAGAGAAGGTGCATGTTTGTTTGTAAGTAGCAAATGGAAGGAATGTGTAAGAGAGTATGGGTCTGTGGGTTCAAGGATTGTGTGGGTGAGAATGAAAGTAGGAATACAAACGTGGGTGATTGTATGCGTGTATGCCCCGACAGAGGATATACTTGAAAGAAAGAAAGAGGAGTTCTGGATGAATGTGGAGGCGTGCCTGGAGAAGTTTGACAAGAACGAAAGAATATTTCTGATTGGGGATATGAATGGTAAGGTGGGTGATAGGAAAGTTGAGGGAGTGGTGGGAGGGTGGGGGGTACCATCAGAGGTGAATGGGAATGGTAGTGCACTTGTGGACGTATGTGTGGGGAGGAGGCTGTGGATAGCCAACACCTTCTTCCGACACAGAATGATCCACAGGTACACATGGAAACGGATGTTGACGATGAAGGATAAGACAGTGGTGGAACGAAAGTCATTGATTGATTATGTATGTGTGGATGAACGAATGAAGAAATCTGTGATGGATGCTAGGGTGTATAGGGGTATTGGAGGGGGTCTGTCTGATCATTATGTAGTGGTAGCTAAGGTTAGGATACAAAAGAAGTGGGTGAGGAGAGCGGGAGGGAGGCGAGAGGAGGGTGGAATGGTGAGGAGGGTGGAAAGGTTGCAGGAGGAGGAAGTCAGGGAGGAGTACAGGAGAGCAGTGGAAAGACGACTAGGTGGGTTCGACCTGGAAGTTATGGAGGAAGTGGAGGAGATGAGCAAGGTGTTTAAGGATGAGATCTGTGCAGCATGTGAGGAGGTGTGTGGAGTGAGGAGAAGAGGGAGGGGAGTGAAAGGTACAGCATGGTGGACAGAAGAGGTAAGAATAGCTGTGGAAGAAAAGAAGAAAGCATATAGAGAGTGGTTGGGTAGTAGAGGGAATGAAGATTCCGAGAGACAGAAACGAGCGAGGTACGTGGAGAGTAAGAGGGTGGTGAAGAGAGTAGTGAAGGAAAGTAAGAGAAGAGTAGATGAGGAATTTGGAAGGAATCTGAGTGTAAAATGGAGGGAGAGTAAGAAACTGTTCTGGAAAGAAGTCAAGAAAGTTAGGGAAGGTAGCAAGGGAAACAGTAAGGGTGTGAAAGATAAGAATGGGATAATGCTAGCCGAGAAGCAAGAGAGAGTCGAAAGATGGAGGGAGTACTTCAGTGAGTTGCTAAATGAAAGGAATGAAGAGCCAGCAAACATAGCTGGATATGGTATGGGAGGGAGAAGAAGAGAAGTAGTGGAGGAGGAGGTGGGGATCAGGAGGTCAGAAGTGTGGGAAGCCATGAAAAGAGTGAAGTTGGGGAAAGCACCAGGAACAGATGGAGTGTGTGGGGAAATGTTGAGGTATGGTGGTGAGATAGTGATAGAATGGGTATGGAAAATGTGCAAACTAGCATGGGAGAAGGGGAGTGCACCCGATGACTGGAAGACTGGCATAATAGTCCCCCTATATAAGGGCAAAGGGGAAAGAGGAGTGTGTGGTAACCACCGAGGAATATGTCTTCTAAGCGTAGTAGGGAAGGTATACAGTAGGGTAGTGATTGAGAGAGTGAGAGTGAGAACGGAGAAATGGATAGGCGACGAGCAGGGAGGTTTTAGGAAGGGAAGAGGATGTGTAGATCAGATTTTTACCCTGAATTGTGTTGTGGAGAAGTATCTGGAGAAGAAACAAAAGGTGTATGTTGCCTTTATGGACTTGGAGAAGGCCTATGACAGAGTGGATAGAGAAGGTTTGTGGAAAGTACTTAGAATATACGGAGTAGAGGGCAAGTTGCTGAAAGCAGTGAAGAGCATGTATGAGGGTGCAAAGGCGGCAGTACGTGTGGAGAGTGAGCAGAGCGAGTTCTTTGACCTGAATGTTGGTTTGAAACAGGGGTGTGTGATGTCCCCGTGGTTGTTTACTGTATATATGGATGGAGTTATGAAAGAAATACTATCAAGAGCAGTGGATGTTGGTGTATCGCTGAAAAGGGAGGGAATTGAGTGGAAGCTACCTATACTGCTGTTTGCGGATGATACAGTTCTGATGAGTGATAATGAATGGGAGTTGCAGGGTCTGGTAAATGAGTTTGGAACAGTGTGCGAAAAACGGAATTTGAAGGTAAATACGGGGAAGAGCAAGGTTATGGTCTTCGAAAGGGGTGAAGTCACAGAGTGTGAGGTGAAGCTGAACGGTCAGGCTATGGAGATCGTCAACTCTTTTAAGTATCTGGGCAGTGTGTTGAGTAAAGATGGGACTATGGATGAAGAGGTGCGGGAGAGGGTACAACAGGGGAAGAGGGTTGTAGGAACGCTAAAAGCAGTAACAAGAAATAGGGTGGTCAGTATGGAAGTGAAGAAGTCCTTGCATGACAGTGTGGTAATCCCGACACTGACTTACGGAAGCGAAGCATGGACGTTGGTTGAGAGACTCAGACCAAGAGTGAGAGCAGTGGAAATGAATTACTTAAGGAGTGCGTGCGGAGTTACATGGAGGGATAGACAGACTAATGAGGAAGTAAGAAGGAGGTGTGGTGTGGAGGTAGATGTGCTGGAAAGTGTGAAAAGGAACAACTTGAGATGGTTCGGCCATATGGAACGTATGGAAAGCGAGAGAATGACTAAGAGGGTGTACGAGAGCGAGGTGGAGGGACAGAGGGGGAGAGGTAGACCGAATATGAGGTGGAAGGATGGAGTGAGGAACTACATGAACGAAGGCGGTGCTGGTTGGGGGGAGGGGCGTCGACTGACTGGGGACAGAGGTGCATGGGGGCGGTTCGTTCGTGGCCACCCCTTCGGGGATCACGGCGTCAGGCAATAGATAGATAGATAGATAGAATAGAAGACGGTGTGTTGAAATGGATAGAAAATTGGCTCAGCGACAGAAAGCAAAGAGTATTCATAAACGGTAAGGCATCTAAATGGACCAATGTAAGTAGCGGGGTACCCCAGGGATCGGTACTAGGACCAATTCTCTTTCTAATTTACATCAACGACATAGATGAGGGTCTCACCTGTACAATCTCAAAATTTGCTGACGATACAAAAATTGCAAATAGCGTACTCTCAAAAGAACAAGTTGACAATATGCAACACAATCTAGATAAATTGATATGTTGGGCCCAAATTTGGCAAATGAGTTTCAATGCGGATAAATGTAAAGTACTACATATCGGATACCTAAATGAGAAAGCAAACTATTCGATGAATGGCACTCAGCTTAAGAATGTAAACAGAGAAACCGATCTGGGAGTAACAATATCGAGTAACCTAAAACCGAGTCAACAATGTTCAGAAGTTGTTAAGAAGGCAAACATAATAATTGGCTTTATAGGCAGGTCATTTGAGCATAAATCCAAAGAAGTTATCCTAACCCTTTACAATTCCTTAGTCCGCCCTCTTCTGGAATACTGCGTTCAATCCTGGTGCCCTTATTACCAAAAAGATATAAACAAGCTAGAACGAGTTCAACAACTCAAAATTACCAAAAGTTACCAAAATTATACCTAGCCTAAAGAACAAACCATACGAAGAGCGTCTTAGAGAATTAAATCTATTTCCTTTAACTCAGCGCAGATTAAGAGGTGACTTAATTCAAGTGTTCAAAATCATCAAAGGCATCGACAATATGAACTGTAGTAAGTACTTCACTATCGACCAATCTAATTACACGCGGGGAAACGGTTGCAAAATGATTGGTAAATCTTTTAACTCGCACGAATCTAAGAATTTCTTCTTCAATCGAGTTGTCAACTTGTGGAATGGGCTTCCCCGAGACGTTATAGACTGCAGCACCGTTGATTCATTTAAACTCCGCTTAGACAAATATCTCGCATCAAACCCGCGACTGACTGCATTTGTAAATGAATAACTTTATTTTATCCCCCCCTCAGTTACTAACCCATCTGTCCCCTACTAACTTCCTAATCCTGCCACGGACATTAGTTCCAGGGCAGTAGTTCCCTTTCCAATGTTCCCTTACCCACTATAAACCACTGTTTGGACACTTGATCCTCATTTTTTTGGAGGACAAGCAGCCTAGAAGGGTCACTAGACCTGTTGTTGCTTGATTTGCTTTGTACTCCTTTGTACTCCTCCTCCCTCATGTTTAGCCCTAATAGTTATGAAATTTCAAGACATTCACCTCATTTGTTTGGCGATTTTCAGACCTTTTTACCCCATTCCTTTGCCAATATTAAGACCTTTCGTGCCATTTATGTGTCGAATTTTTCCCGGGCGAGCGATAGCGAGCCTGTATTTGAAGATGAATCGGCCTTCGGCCGGGACATTTTTCTACTGAAAAATATACAAATTTATATTGAAGGGGGGCCTTGTGTTTTTTTGTTTAAAGTTTGATAGAGGTTTAGAGAGCAAAGTAAACCCCCTCCTTAAACCATTGATCCGAACCAGTAAAATATGCTGCACCATACCGTCTGGGCTCCCTTAAATATGTGTTGATCAATAATTGGTATCAGGAATATTTACACATGATTTCTTCTTTTTGAGTGAGATATGCCTACATGTTCCTACACCTTCCCACCCTATTCAACATCTGACAGACATTAATACAGCACAGAGCGAGCCAAACGTAATGAGAGCTGTAAAGTGACTCATAATAATTCGCGGAACCTCAATGTTTTCTGTATGCAAATATAGCTACCTGGATGGATCTTTAGGTGAAACTTGCTTATCAATAAATAGTATGTATTGTTTTGTAGTTGATGTATAGAAAACTAAGTTGATCTGTTCGTTTCCAGAGATATACTTGCATACTTAGAAGTAGGTGAGGTCTACGAATGTGTATGAGTGACTGTACAGTGGTGCTAATAAGTCATGCCTCAGCTGTCATTACGTTTGGCTCGCTCTGTGCTGTATTAATGTCTGTCAGAAGTTGAAGATGGTGGGTAAGTGTAGGAACATGTTTGAATATTACACTCAAAAAGAAGAAACCATGTGTAAATATTGCTGACACCAATTATTGATCAAAACATAATTGGTGCCGATACATCACTTATTAGGCCGACTGTACAATGCCACTGAGGACAACATATATACTGGTAAACATCGATTATTTCTCAATCTTTGTCTGGCTAAGTTAACCCGTTGACGATCTAAGATGCCTTTTTATTTTGCTAATCATTAGACGATTTTATGCAATTTAGGAAGGATCTGTGGGAATTAAAAGGGTAAAGACAATCTCCATTAAGGGGAAACGGTCGTTTTTCTGGTCACCTTTCTCCCTCGTGTTTAGTCCCATTATTTGTTATATGTTTAGACGTTCGGCCCATTGGTTTGGCAATTTTAAGACATTTCGTCCCATTTTGTTATACATTTTAAGACCTATCGTGCCATTTAGGTGTCGATTTTTTCCTGGCGAGCGAAAGCGAGCCTGTAATTATAAGAGTCACCGGCCTTCGGCCGAGATATTTTTCAACCGAAAAATGTACAAAATTATCTTGAGGGGGGGGGGGGGGCGTCTAGGAGATGTTTTTCTAAGTTTGAGGGATGTCTAGCAAGGAAACTAAGAATTTATGAATGAGTTAATTTATAGGCCAAAAAAGCAGTCAGTGTTTCCTTAACCCTCTGACAGCCATATACCCTTCTTGATCAGAATGTAATCATCTAATAAAAACCAAAATAAACTGTCAAAGCGGTATTATGTATAGGTATTATGTATATGTATACAACGTACCTTGAATTGGGTTCACTGTCACTTGTTTGGCTTTAGGGACACACCCGTTACAGGCAGCCTGCCTTTAGTCTCCTTCACACGTAAAGACAAAATATATATATATATATATACTGTATATATATATAGTATTTATATACAGTGAACCTCCGTGAGAGGGTTCATTTCCATCCATTTAATTAACCTGATGTCAGTACTGTGTCGCTCCCCAGGTAGGTCCCCCTCCAGCCTTCATGTTACCGTCAGTGACCACCCCTCCTGACACACCACTATACCACTGACACTACTCTGTTTATACCACACACACCCTATACCACTGACACTACTCCGTTTATACCACACACACACACACACCCTATACCACTGACACTACTCTGTTTATACCACACATACACAGACACACACACACACACACACGCACCTATACCACAGACACACACACACACACCTATACCACTGACACTACTCTGTTTATACCACACACACAGATACACACACACACACACCCTATACCACTGACACTACTCTGTTAATACCACTGTTACGACTGAGGTTTAAATATATCAGGGCTCTTATTCATTGGACTAGTAATGGCATAAATGCTACAACGGAAAGCGCTAGATCCAACCTCTGATGTATATTCCCAGTGAACAAAGAACACAAATACTCTCAAGAGTTCTATATGCAATAGTAGGTTATCAAACTCCCAATAAATGTGCGTCTACTCTAAACTTAATGTTAGGTGAAAACAGCCTATTACTACCTATAACCGAAGGTGCTTGGTTATGGTATGCAAAGTAAGGTGGTAAGGGAAGTTACAGCTTACGTTACTTTAATCAATAAATATCAGGCACTCCTGCATGAAAGAAAGTGCACTAAAGTCCTTCAACAACAACAAGGAATCTTCTTTAAATGTTAGATGCTATCAAGATGCTCGAATCGGAAATGGAACCCAAAAAAGGCAGGCAGCGGAACAATGCTCGTGCAGGCAATCAACCGAGCTTAGAACAGTGCAGAATGGTCTAGGCAAAAAGCCCTCATTCGTGCATGCTCTATTCCCAATGGCACACAGACTAGAATTTACCCAATCAACTCCAGTTCTCAGGTATGTTGTGCAGCTTTTAACTAAAACCAGCACCCATTGGAAACAATACCTTATAATATCAGACTCCTAGTCTAGCATTATCTAATCCAGCAGAACACTAATAATTATAGGAAGCGGTACTGAACAATATGAATGCCAACCAATGCTTCGTGATCAACTTATCTTAACAACTAAACATACATGGGTTATATAAGACCTTAACGCACAATACAACTGGCCAGCATGAAGCTGATTATGCAGAGTTAACCAGAGGGGGTATAATATTAATAAAAGGTGGTGAAAGATATGGAAAATGAGAGAGATAGGCAGAGGAAAAGGTTCTCAGGTGCGGTGAGGGGGACAGGTATCAAAGGGATAAGAGGGATGCATTCTAGAAACCAGATCTGAGGGAGAGAGTGGTAAGAAAGCTGTATATATACTAGCACTAGCTCGAACCGCGTAGGAAAAGCGGTAACAAGTCCTCTAGCCAATCCAAAAGCCAACCATGATGTCACCAAGCATGGTAAAAAACTCCTCCAACCAATCCCCAAGAGGCCAGCCAGCCGTGACGTCATCGAGCCTGGTAAAAACACTGCGCGCCTCCCTGCACTCTGTTCTACTCTCTCTCTCTCTCTCTCAAATCTTATCATTACTACTTCATGATAAAACATATACTTTGCAATTAAATATATAAAGCCTTGACATGGGCGAAAACAAAGAGCCTTTCTGGACTGCCCATGACACGAGCTTTCATATGAAATAAAGCACACAATAATACATCAACTGTAGCCACATCCACTGCCCTGGCGATCCTAGCGAGTCACTGTAGGACAAGCCATGCGGTTCTAACGGAGTGGTTAATGTCACACCACACACACACACACACACACACACACACCTATACCACAGACACGCACGCACACACACACACACACACACACACATACACATATATATATATGTGTCTATAGTGTATACTGTTTGTGGTTCGAGCCCGGCTGAGAGTATCAGGTAGGATAAGAGAAGAGCATATATGCATGTAATGTGCATATATTTATGTATATGTATGTCTGTGTGTATGTGCTGTCAATGGTTCGAGCCCGGTTGAGAATATAAGGTATATAATATATATATGTACTGTACGTGTATTTATATGGTCATATGCACATATGTATGTAAATATGCGTACATATGAGCGAGAACATATTGCTCACTAGCGCAACTTCTGATTATAAATCTATGCATAAGCATTATCTATTATTAAGTGTTCGCGTATCTTCATCCATGTATTTCCACCCTTAACAATAGAACGCCCAGCTCTTCCATATTTCGCCTTCTTTCACACACACACACACACACACACACACACACACACACACACACACACTCACACACAGCCCGTAGCCTAGTAGGTAGAGCTCTCGTCTCACACACGAGGGGTCGGGGGTTCAATCCCAGACCGGGCGGAGACAAATTGGGCTTGTCTCCTTTCATGTGTTAGCCTCAGTTCACCTAGCTGTAAATAGGTACCTGGAATAAGTGGACGACGTTGTGACGTCCCATCTGGGGTTGGCAAAAATGGTACAAGGCAAGATGGGTATCATATGGTTCACCTAAGCTGATGGCTACCTAAGCCTTCGGGCGAGACGGTACCGTCTATAGTGAGAATGGTACCAAACAGATCCACCCTAAGCCTTCGTTTCCAATGTCGCCAATTGGCTAAACTACAGACTACACACACATCCACAGCCATTCCAACAGTACATAAAACACTTAACATGCATTTCACGCAATACATTCCCAGTTAAGGAGGCGTGATAATAATGAGCTTAGCTCGCATTGCGTGGATTCCCCTTGACGAACAAGTAACTGAGTAACTGAGTAACTGAGTAACACACACAGAATATAAGGTATATAATATATATATGTACTGTACGTGAATTTATATGGTCATATGCACATATGTATGTAAATATACGTACATATGAGCGAGAACATATTGCTCACTAGCGCAACTTCTGATTATAAATCTATGCATAAGCATTATCTATTATTAAGTGTTCGCGTATCTTCATCCATGTATTTCCACCCTTAACAATAGAACGCCCAGCTCTTCCATATTTCGCCTTCTGTCACACACACACACACACACACACACACACACACACACACACACACACACACTCACACCTACACTACCGAGGATTAACCTCCCATTGTAGTACCTGCACCCTCTTTACCCTGACCATACCAAAACAGTTTCTGTATGTATGTATGTTTGTGTGCATACGTGAGCGTTTGTGTATACGGACATGTGCACACTTACTGCATGTTCTTATGTTCCTATATATGTATGTATATGTATTGCGCACGTACGTGTATATACGTATGTTCTGTATATGAGTAAGTAAATAAATGTGTATATGTACTGTATATCACTTACTCTCATGGTTATTTTATGATAATTTGTATTCTGCACATGCATCATTATTATATTTATTTATTTTGTTTGTAAACTAAGCTTACCATCATCATATCTGTACATCTCATGTTCATCCACTAAATTGTAAAATGTGTATTTTCAGCTCATGAGGCTGCCATTCTTTAATAAACCGTTTATTATTATTATTATTATTTATTACACCGCTATACCACTGACACTACTCTGTTTATACCACACACACACACACACACACACACACACCTATGCCACTGAAACTACTCTATTTATACCACACACACCTATACCACAAACACACACACACACACACCGCTATACCACTGACACTACTCTGTTTATACCACACCCACACACACACCTATACCACTGACACTACTCTGTTTATACCACACACACACACCTATACCACAGACACACACACACACACCTATACCACTGACACTACTCTGTTTATACCACACACACACAGACACACACACCTATGCCAATGACACTACTCTGTTTATACCACACACACACACACACCGCTATACCACTGACACTACTCTGTTTATACCACACACACACACACACTCACACACGCCTATACCACTGACACTACTCTGTTTATACCACACACACACACACCGCTATACCACTGACACTACTCTATTTATACCACCTGTGGTTCCTGTGGTTGTAGTTGAGGGCTGTCAGTTAGCGCCCCGTGGTCCACGCCGTTGCGGCGCCTCCACTGTACATCCCATCTACCCTCCTCTGTGCCAGCTGGTCAAGAATGCTGTTGCTGGCAGCACCGAGGTAGTAGTGGGGTAAGATTGGTTGGTCTGGCAGTGATGACAGGAAATCATCCAAGTCCTTTTTTAATTTTTCAACGGTTGGGTAGTTTTGGTTTCTTATTTCTTTTGGCAGTGCATTGTAGAGCTTCGGACCCCATGTAGCGAAGGCATTTTCTTTAAGTGTCTTAACTCTTGTCAGTGCTCTTGAGTTAATTGACCTGATAATACACATACGGCCCAGTCGTTGGTTTTCTTTTATCTCTATCAACTCCTTTTCTTCCTCCCCCAGCAGGTTTGGGGCTAAGTTGTTGAGAATTTTCCAGGTATAAATGATCCAGTATCTTTCTCGGCGTCGTTCTAGAGAGTACAAGTTTAGAGACTTAAGTCTTTGCCAGTAGTCTTCCTCCTTCACAGACACTATTTTACTAGTGAAGGAGCGCTGGATGCCTTCCAATGCTTGTTTCTCTCGTGACTTCCAGGGATTCCATAACTGGCAACAATATTCCAAGAGTGGTATTACCAAGGCCTCATACAGGGTTAACATTGGTTCTTTTTCACGAGTTCTGAAAATACGCAATACCCAGCCAACCTGGGCTCGTGTCTTTTGTACTACTGTTATGATATGGGTAGTGAAGGTGGCATCATTACTGATTGTTACCCCTAGGTCTAGCAATTTGATATTGCACTTTATTCTTTGGCCATCATGTGCCGAATAGTGGACTTCTTCTATTTTGTTTGTACCATATCTAACCAGTTCAAATTTGTTATTATTGAAAGACTATTATTTGTTTCGGCCCATGTATATAGCTTGGTAAGGTCAGATTTTAATTTGTCCACATCTTCCATTGATTTAGTTTCTTTCATTACTCTGGCATCATCAGCAAAAGATGAGACTTTTGAGTAGAGTGTACCTTGGTCAATGTCGGATATGAGTATGAGGAACAGCAGTGGCCCCAGTACAGAACCTTGAGGGACACCACTGTAGACATTTGAGTCATGGGAAATGACACCACCTGCAGCAACACATTGCTTTCTCTCGTTCAGGAAGTTATGGATCCAAACTCCAAGGCGACCTACTATTCCTAGATTGCGGACTTTATGTAATAGGATTCCGTGGTCCACCTTGTCGAAGGCCTTACTGAAGTCCAAGTAGATTACATCGATGTTGCTGCCATTCTCTAGTGTACTAACAATTTGTTCATTATGGGCAAGGAGCTGGGACAAACATGATCTACCTTGTCGAAATCCGTGTTGGCTATCATTCATTTTATTGTTTTGTTCAAGGTAGTTTGTAATATTCTTGACAATAATTTGCTCAAAAGTTTTAATGATATGGGATGTGAGGAACACACACACACACACCTATACCACTGACACTACTCTATTTATACCACACACACACACACACACACACCACTATACCACTGACACTACTCTGTTTATACCACACACACACACACACCTATACCACTGACACTACTCTGTTTATGCCACACACAGACACACACACACACCTATACCACTGACACTACTCTGTTTATACCACACACAGACGCACACACACACACACACACACACCTATACTACTGACACTACTCTGTTTATACCACTCACACACTAAGACACACACACACCCACACACCTATACCACTGACACTACTCTGTGTATACCACACACAGACACACACACACACACACACACCCTATACCACTGACACTACTCTGTTTATACCACACACACATACACACACACGCACACCTATACTACTGACACTACTCTGTGTATACCACACACAGACACACACACACACACCTATACCACTGACACTTGTGACGTCTACCAGCGTTGGCAGAATCGCCTTTCGTTAGCCACTAGCGCTCGCCAGGGACATCGAAATGGGCTACAGTTATCAGAGAATGTTGTTCTTTCTTTCCTAGTAATCGCATTGTCACAGACAGTCCAGTGGTGGTCTTTGTTTTCGTCTGTGACAACGGGTTATATTTTATATCAACAGTAATGATAATAGTACCAGCGTGTGAATGAGAAAGACTTTCAGAGCGAGGAGGTAGTAAGTGTCTGTATGTACGGGTGCATTCCTGCCTCTCGCTCGCCATTGGACGGCGTGTCTTGCTGTGTCATATGACGCCTGCTGTCTTGTGACGTCTCGGCCCGTGATTGGCCGACCATCGCGCCTTTGCGGTCTCCTGTGTAACTTACCTCCTCCATGAGGGTCCCCAGGAGCTGTCCACGTCAGGACATGCTTGACGCGCGTGCTTCTAACATCCCTTTGCATACTCTCTCCCGATCACCACCTTTATCACTGTTTCTCTCACTTGATTCTCTCTTTCCATACTCTAACCTTTATTAACTGCACAACACTCCCCTTGGGTTCTGCATACGGTTTTCAAAGCCGGCCCATTGTATTGCATGCGCCGTCCTCAGAGATATTTACATGTACTTAGAATAGGTTTGAGGGTTCTTAGTTAGTATAGGTTAAGAACTTTGTGTGTCTCCATTATTAATTTAGTGTTTCTGCTCTTTTATTTAATGCTAGACTGGGATAAGGTAACTGTAGTCGTTGTCTCCGATGTGTGTACGGTTTGATTATACCTACACGACTTCGACCGGTCCTGTGGTAGCCTAGGTTGTCTTTTCGGTTGCGTCCTTTGCAAGTGCTGCATTGTGTTGACTGAGGGTTTTGGCCTGTACCAGTTCCACCCTTTGCTGCCTCTTTGCTTGGCTTTAGAGGGTCGCCAGGATAGAACCAGATACTTGTGATCTGGATCTATCGAGAGAGCCCCCTAGTCAATTAACGTAACTTAACACCTTAAGAGCGGCCTATGCGGTTTATTTATATGTACCGCCCAGCGGGGTGTTTTTAGCCAAAATAGGGCTGTTTACGTGATCATTTTCATGCCTAAATAAGACCCAGAACGTAAAACAAGTATCTATCCCTGAAAGGGCATAAACAGAGCTTTCGAATGACATCATAACGATCCTTTTATGATGGCTAGTTTTCTTGCAATAACCGTGCAACGCGAGTGCAAAAAGCATGTAATTAGCCACTTTCCCGATACAATTCCTTATATAGCGAGTGAGAGAGGGAGGAGGGAGCTGGGATTTGTGTCAGTATGTTCGCCGCGGTGGTCTGGAGCAGTCATACGCTCGCTACTCTCCTGCCACCACTTGTCTCTCTCTCTCAGCAACATTACGTGCTGAAATTGCCACTCGACCTATGTCGAGCGCCGGCACATAGTCCAGCTTTATTTAACTCGACTTATGTTGCTCGCCGCTAATTAAGGGTTAAAGGATGCAGTCTTAAGGACATCGCTAGGCTACGAGCCTGTCTTGCTCAACCCCAGTTCCTTACCTAGAGTATCCCAGCTAGACATTATTAATCGAGTAGACACTTGTTAGTATTTAATATAAGCTCTTTGATATGTGCGCATTATTATTCACAGCATTTATTAGTCTAGGTTGTTGCTGAGCCGCACAACCATAGCAGACTGTTTCGTTGATGAGGAAGTACTTCTTTTAGTGTCGAGCATTGCTACCGTTGCGCATTTATAGTATTCTCGTGTCAGTTAACATTATATGTCCTATCTTTTAGTGTATTCGATTTACACGTGTGGTGTCCTGCCTCCTGCCTTTATATAGTTCTAAATCAGTACGAGCATCTTATGAGCATCAGACTTTATCAGAAGTTTCCAGGTCTATGCTGTAGGAATATACTTCACTTTCTTTCAGATAGGAGTGAAGAGTTTATTGTTGTTTAGAGTAACTGTATTGAAGCATCTTTTTATTGTATTAAATCTTGCAGTGATTTAATTGATCTTTCCATAGATTCTTTTTATGGATTTTAATGTAACTTGCATCTTGTTTGTTATCAGGCTATACCAGTGCAGGTTAGCGTGAAGTAGAGTACATTTATGCCCAATTAAGAATACCCCGCTATCGCAGATTAACCCTGGAGGGTATAGGTGTTTTGTTCGCCGGCATATAAGTTCGAGGGTTTGGATCTAGCGTACCGTTGTTGCATAGTGCCCTATTACTAGTCCAATCATTGAGTGCCCTTGTTTTATTCGTAGTCCCGGTCGTAACACCCTACTCTGTTCATACCACACACAGACACACACACACACACACACACCTATACCACTGACACTACTCTGTTTATACCACACACACACACACACACACCTATACCACAGACACACACACACATCCACACACCTATACCACTGACACTACTCTGTTTATACCACACACTCACCCTATACCACTGACACTACTCTGTTTATACCACACACAGATACGCAAACACCCACACACACACAGACACACCCACACACACACACCCATACACACACACACCTATACCACTGACACTACTCTGTTTATACCACACCCACACACCCACACCCACACACACACACCCCTATACCACTGACACTATACTCTGTTTATACCACACCCACACACACACACCTGGTCCTGGTGATAAGTTGAGGACGTCTGGTCGTCCCTCGGTCATGCTGATGCACCACCGCCAGTAGTAGTCATCCACCGCTCTTCCCCGTCCCCAGTGGAAGCCACGGGGGCAAGGGGACCAGTAGATGGACTGTCCATGGTAGACAGATCGGTAATAAAATTACCGTCTGCCCTCATCAGGGCAAGCTGATCAGGAATGCTGTTACTCAGTGCCCTGATGTCGTAGTTGGGCATTTTTGGCTGGTCAGGGACACTTTTGAGGAACCTGTCCAGCACCCTCTTGAACTGGTCAGCCGAGGAGCACTCTGCATCACGCACATATCTTGGCAGCGCGTTAAAGAGTGTTGGGCCCCGGTATGATATTGAGGTCATTCTCTGAGTCACCACTCTGGCCAAGGCTCAATTATTGATGTTTCCCAATTCACAGAGCTTGCCTCGCCTCTTGCTGATTTTCTCACTTATTTTCGACTCATTGTTTAAGTTTGGGACATGGCCATTTAGCATTTTCCAAACGTAGATTATGGTGTACCGCTCACGCTGTCGCTCTAACGAGTACAATTCAAGTGCTTTAAGTCTTCCCCAGTAGTCGAGATGTTGCATGGAGGAGATCTTGTTTGTAAATGTACGTTGGACGCCTTCAAGTGATTGTCGTTCTCCAACCCTCCACGGGTCCCAGAGTTGGCAACAGTACTCGAGGATTGGCATTATTAGAGATTTGTATAATATTATCATTGATTTTTCTTCCCTTGTGGCAAACGTCCGTAGAATCCAACCCATTTGATTGCGAGCAGAACGGACTATGTCTTGGATGTGTTTGGTAAATGTTGCATCACTGCTTATTGTTACCCCTAGATCTTTAATATTGGCCACTGAATTGATACTGTTTCCATCATAGGTTGAGTACACAGTATTTTCTTTTAGTTTGATATCAGGTCCATATCTAATGAGGTCAAATTTGCAGCTATTAAAAGACATGTTATTATTTTCCGCCCAGTGGTACAGCACATTCAGATCCTGCTGGAGTGATGCTGCATCGTTCTCATTCTTCACTCTTCCAGACACACGTGTATCGTCGGCAAAAGATGAAACTCGAGCCATCTGAACCTCAGCATCTATGTCTGACAAGAGTATTAGGAACAATATTGGTCCAAGAACAGAACCTTGGGGAACTCCACTGGTCATGTTTGAATCTGTAGACACACATCCACCAACTGCTACAGACTGGACTCTATCTCTGAGGAAGGCACTTATCCAACGTCCTACGTGTCCACTGATCCCGAGTTTCCGAATCTTATGGAGGAGGACGTCATGGTCGACTTTATCAAAGGCCTTCTCGAAGTCAAGGTACACCACATCCAGGTTGGCTCCATCCTCCAGTGTTTGCAGAATATAGTCATGGTGCTCCAGCAATTGAGACAAACAGGACCTCCCCCCTCTGAAGCCATGTTGTCCATTGTTCATCTTATTGTTGTTTTCTAAGAAAAACACTATTTGCTTACTGATAACTTTCTCAAATATCTTAATAATGTGAGAAGTCAGTGCAATTGGTCGGTAGTTCTTGGGTAGGGATCTTGGTCCTCCTTTGTAGATTGGGGTAATCATTGCAGTCCTCAATAACATTGGTATAGTTCCCTCTCTCATAGATGCCTTCCACAGCATGTATAGTGGGACTGAAATCTCTGAAGCGACTCTTTCAGGAGGATTGCTGGAAATTGATCGGGTCCAGCCGCAGCGTTTGCTTTAAGCTCACCTATTGCTTCAGCAATATCACTTGGTTGGAAGTAGATGTCCTCCAGTTGAGGTGGCTGCCCAATAGAATTGAAGAAAATATCTGGGTCATTGATTCTGTGCATCTCTTTTGGCTGACTAAATACTTTTTCGTATTGACCTCTCAGTGTCTCGCAGATCTGTTGTGGATTGCTGATGACTTCTCCATCTGTGGCAACGAGAGGACCAATACTTGCTTTCACTGTGGCTCGTTTCTTAACATACTTGAAGAAATACTTATAGTTTGTCCGAATGGCTTCAACCGCAGATTTCTCATCTTTGGCTCTTTCGTTCCTGTGGGACTCCCTCAGCTGTTCCTCCAGTTGTTTCACCTTGTCCTGCATGCTTCTTCTGTCATGGTCATTGTTACAAGTTTTTATTCTGGAGTTTAGTTTGCTCCTTTTCCTCATGATTGTTTTCCTCTCACGTGGGATGGTTGCTTTGTAGCAGGCCTTCCGGAGAGGAGTATACTTTTTTACAATCTTGAGGGTAGTTGAGATGATTGTGTTGTACTTTTCATCAACTGAAGCACTTTCAATTTCAGTCTGCCAATCAACTTCACCCAGCTCACATTTAATACTGGACCAGTCAACTTTGTTGTTGAAGAAATTCAGGTCTCCAAAATTTATTTCTGGCTTTGCAGTTGGTTCCATGACTTGAGAGGACTTAATTCTTCTAATGTTGGAGGTAATCTTAATCAGGTTGTAGTCAGAAAGGATTGTCTGCTCTACTACCGCCTCATGGACAAGTTCATCATTGTTTGTAAATACGAGGTCTAAAACATTTTCACCTCTTGTTGGTGAATCAATGACCTGGTTAACCCAGTGAGACCCAGCGTCGCACGTGATGCGTCGGCAGTGATTGATCACCAACTCCCAGAGACGCATCACGTGCGTCCGACATATTAAAATCAGTTACATGGCTCGTAAGGTAGGAAATGGCGGGAGAATAGGAGGGGGAGGTACCGTAGTGTGTGTGGGAGCCGGGCCGGTAGGTGTGAGCGGGCCAAGACAGCCGCGCGGCTGGTGGTGGTGGGCTTAGTGGGGATACTTTACACCCTTAGTTCACCGCCACTTTGAACCTTCATTACTCCGGTCGTATGGGAGCTAGGGGCTTGAGATTTATGTGAGACACTCCTTAGGATGTATGCCGTACAATGCCATACTCAGTTTTCACCCTAGTGCTCCCGGGCGGGTGGTCATGCGGGGGAGACGAACTTTCGACCCCCCCCCCCCCCCGCCCCCAAATGACCGAGGTGATTTTTTTTTTTATTTTTTCTTCATTTCTCACCATTCTCTTCCATTTTGGCTCAACAAATTTTGTTGAGGCTCCCCCCCCCCCAAAAAAAAAATATCCGAGGTGATTTTTTATTTTTATTTTTTTCATTTCTCATCCTTGTCTTCCATTTTGGCAAAAAAAAAAAAAAAGTGAAAATGGCTTGGGACGGGGGTGAACAAAATATTATAACTAGCTGGGGCTCAACGGGTTAAGGCACCACTGCTCAGCAAAGTTAAAAAGCAGCTCTGCCTGGACCCTGTCTTGTACAGTGCCACCGTGCATTGTTCTCATTTCTGGCCAGAACACATGTGGTAAATTAAAATCTCCAACCACAACTACTTCTGGCATTGGGTTTTGGAGGTTTTCAAGTATATAATTTAATTTTTTTATGATGGGCCTGAAGTGTTGTGTCTCGCAAGCAGGTGGCCAGTAGAGGTTTACAAGGACCAGGTTTAAAGATGTAATGTGAAGGGCTAGTACCTCCACAAAGGAGTTTGACTCTCCCAGGAGCACTTTAGTAAGGGAGGCAAACTCCTCCAACACATAAGTTATAACACCTCCTTTTTTTCTATTTAGGCGGTCAACTCTGAATGGTATAAGCTTTTCCATTTGGACTTCTGAGTCTCTAATTGTGTCGTTTAGGTGAGACTCAGTGAGACAAACTGCTAGTGCATTATCTTTAGTCGCAAGTTCAGACAGCATCTGCACTTTCTGGCTGAACTTTCTTGGGAGCAATCCCTCTATGTTTCCCACAATGAGGGTTAATTGCTCCCCAAGTGACCCTACTTCATCATGCAAGGCTGGGCTTGATGTGCCATGTTGTGGTAAGGCACTGTCGGTGACCCTTGCAGTGGTGACCAAGCCATGTGTATTTGCATCATTTTGGCAAATTGGAGCATCTGAGTTTGTAGTTGCTGGATATCTTTCTGTATGCCTAAAAAAGACATATTGTTATTGTTGTTGTTATAGTTGTGGCCTTCATTGCGCCCCTGGGAGAGTGGGCTACCATTATTGTGGCCAGTAGTAGGTTGGGTCCTCCAGAATGAGGTGTCTGGAGGCTGATGTGGAACAATGGCTTCTGTACCATTTATTTCACTGTTTGCACGATAAGTGTCCTTACTAGTACCAGTATTATTCTTTGGAATAAGAGTTTGTGAAAGATTGGTACCTTTTACATGGTTGAATTTACAATCATTATTATGACACTCACCAGTAGAGACAGCCTTTCTGCATAGCAATGGATGGAACCTGGAACACTTTTTGCCCAAACTGCATCCCTTAGCTTTATTCGGTCCATGGTTCAGGTAGCGCCAACATACTTTTGGATGTTCATAATTGCATTCTTTTCCATGACGACCTGTACGGCATCCTCGGAAAACGTTGCGCTGATAGAAGCGGCATTTTGGTGCTGGTCTTTCTTCCAATATCTCCTCTACTGCCTCTTTCCTACTGTCATCTAAGGATAGAGAATTTTGGTTTTGTGGTGGTTCCTTCTGGGGAGATTTGCTTGTAGATGGAAATTCCTCCTGAGGAGATTTGCTTTCCGGGTCAGTACTCTTTGGAGGCGGAGCATTGTCTCGCTCCAATAGTCCAGTGACCCATGCATGTTGCTCATCATTTTTGTCATCTCCTAATTTATCTTTAACACAGCTCTCACAAATATACTGACTTCTTGAGTTAAAGTAGTGAACCAAGCAGTATACTGGAAGATGTGAGCAGGCTGTGTGGACATAGCTGCTACACTTTTCACACTTTAAGCACTCTATCACACACTCTTTGGTGCAGGTTTTACACTTGACACCAGATGGGGGTAGAGCTGTTATGCTAGTCATTTTTTTTTTTTTTTTTTTTTCTAAATTATTGTTACAAACGTCACACACCTAAGTACTATTTACACTAATGCACTTAAATAATGAGGTAACTGGTAAAGGAGTATAGTGGCATTAATTTCTATCAAGATTGTTATCTAATGTTGTTTCTAGACAATTTACCTCATTATTTTATCACTTGTATTACAATATATGTCGCAATTACAGTAAACACACTATATTCACTATAATATGACGATTAAACAAGTGTTGGTAATTACTGTTAAAGAGTATGGTGGATTCGTCCAATAGAGGGCATTGTCCAGGCGAGAGGGCAGAATGTTGTCAGTTTTGTTATCACTTATTTTTCAATAACAACTCTTTCCATTATCTTCCTGTCGGCCTCACACTGTGCTGGGAACACGTATACACAACGAGGTTCACTTGCAATAGCGTAGCCTCTATATTATCAGAGGAATTAGCACAAATATAAGAGCGGTAAGGAGTGTTTATGTTCGTATCCGCGCATGCGCTCCACACACCTATGCCACACTCACACACACACACAGACACACCCACACTCACACACACACAGACACACCCACACACACACACACCTATACCACTGATATTACTCTGTTTATACCACACACACACACACACCCACACACACACCCTATACCACTGACACTACTCTGTTTATACCACACACTCACAGACACACACACACACACCTATACCACGGACACTACTCTGTTTATACCACACACACACACACACACACACACCTATACCACAGACACACACACACACACCTATGCCACTGACACTACTCTGTTTATACCACACACACACACACTCACACACACACACACACATACCGCTATACCACTGACACTACTCTGTATATACCACACACACACACCTATACCACTGACACTACTCTATTTATACCACACACACACACACACACACACCGCTATACCACTGACACTACTCTGTTTATACCACACACACACACACCTATACCACTGACACTACTCTGTTTATACCACACACTGACACACACACCCACACACACTGTCACACACACACACACACACACAGACACACCCATACACACACACACAGACACACCCATACACACACACACCTATACCACTGACATTACTGTTTATACCACACACACACACACACACACCCACACACAAACACACACCCTATACCACTGACACTATACTCT
This sequence comes from Paralithodes platypus, assembly GCA_032716605.1. Taxonomy (NCBI): domain Eukaryota; kingdom Metazoa; phylum Arthropoda; class Malacostraca; order Decapoda; family Lithodidae; genus Paralithodes; species Paralithodes platypus. The sequence continues at coordinate 11,616,631 of CM064522.1, read as the reverse complement.
GTTTATACCACACACACAGACACACACACACACCCTCTACACCTTGCTTTGATCATGAACACAAAACCCAGGCAATCTGCTTAACCTCAGATTCGCTTATTATCACAATTTTTACCCTGCGACAGATCCCCTTTCAAGATAAATTTGTACATTTGTCGGTTCCTTCTAAAATTACAGGCTCGCTATCGCTCGCCAGGAATAAATTGACACCTAAACGGCACGAAAGGTCTTACCATTGACGAAGAAATTGGGCGAAAGGTCTTAAAATCGACATACTAACGGCACGAAAATCTTAAAACCTCAAAACTAATAATTGCTAAACATGCGGGAGAAGGGGTAGTTCCCCCTTAATATTACATTATATACACATAGACCAGAACAACTAAAGAAAATAGGTTCTAGCAGTCAACATTAATCTACAACATTTGCTTGAGTAACGATTTCACAATGACAGGGGAAAAGCAATTTCTTAAGCCAACCAACACAAATATTTCAACGAACAATCTTCCAAATTCTTAAGGGAGGTGACCTGCATTTTTTCTCTCCTTTTCTTTCTTTCCTGGCGAGCGATAGCGAGCCAGCATTGTATGGAGAAATCCGGCTTCGCCGGAAAAATATTTCTATCGAAAAATGTACAAATTTAGCCTGGTGTCAAAAACAATTACAAAAAATATGCTGCCTTGCTGCCGCTCGCCAGGAAAAAATCGACACCTGGATGCGGACAATTTTTTTAAAACAGTAGGTTGAATGGGGCCAAATGGATGCAACCCAGAGATATGGAGAGAGAGAGAAAAAAAACAAAAAAAAAATAAGGTGGGCCTCCTTAACGCAAAATGTTGGACATTACTTCGACACTTATACAATGAAATACAAATAATTTTGGTTACAGTTTCCTGCAGTGAATGGTGGTATAACTATTAGTAAATAACGTTGACACATAGATGTAATAATTGGTAACCTATCCCTTAAGCACTTGTCCGAGTCATTGTTTTTCCTCATCCAATGTCCACCATCCCAAGTTTATAATTTAATAGTGTGGAAGCTAGATGTGCATGCTTTTCCATATTCCATAGATGACTGAAATAAAGTGATTAACAAAAACTATGAGTGTAATGTAAGCAGAGCGGTGTTGGGTGTGTGTGTGTGTGTGTGTGTGTGGTGTAAACAGAGTAGTGTCGGTGGTGTGTGTGTGTGTGTGTGTGTATATTTCTAAGAGTATCTCCCCTTGGCTGGCTATCTCTCAGACAGACCCTCCGGCTGGTGGTGTCAGAAGGGGAAGCTACACAGGGAATTGTCAGGGGTGAGAGTGTGTCAACTGTGGAGAGAGAGAGAGATTATTACATATAGGTACATATACAGTATACACAGGCCACACTGACCCCGAGGTCCTTATTAGGTAGTCCGGCCTTATAAACTTTTTTTTTTTTTTTTTTTTATTGAGAGAGAGAGAGAATCTATAATTTGACGTAAGCCATACAGTTAATTCCAATTGACTTAATATTTATGGCATTATATATTAAAACTTTAGCACTCGCTTTATATGAACCCCCTTCTCCTTCATGTTTAGCAAATTACTTTTGAGGTTTTAAAGACGTTCGCTCCGTTAGTTTTGCAATTTTGAGACCTTTGGCCTCATTTATTTGTCAATATTAAGACCTTTCGTGCCCTTTCGGTGTCGATTTTTTCCTGGCGATCAATAGCGAGCCTCTAATTCTAGATGGAACCGGCCTTGTGCCGGGAAATTTTTCTACCGAAATATGTACAAATTGATCTTGAAAGGGGCATCTAGGGGGTATTTTCTAAGTTTGATGGAGGTCTAGCGAGGAAATAAAAAAATAGATGAATACGTGAATTAATAGAACAAAAGAAAAAAGTTGACTATGTATTTTTGTCTCCCATGTGGCTATAAATAGCGCTACATACGGTCTTGGCCGGTCTGTTGGGTCCTACTCAATGTTGAAAGTGTTATGATACTTGTTATACCAGGTTTTTACTGGGGTTTATTGGTTTACATAGGTAGGTTCTGCTTAACTGGAGAAGCCGAATTCGTATTAGCACATGTACAGAAAGCAATAGAGGCGAATAACAACAACAAGTACATTCATATTATATTTATTCACAATAGGATATAGCATACATAATCATAGAATAATGGTAACGAACAAAATATATATAAGGCGCACGAACGAGGCTCCACTGTTTTCACTCGATAGACTGGTACTTCTACAATCTAGTTTAGTGCTCCCTACGATCGAGGTGTTTGCACTTACACTTGATAATCTAGGTTATTATTATGGACTGTCTTCTAATCGAAGTATTACACTTGTCCTGTATTTATTATTAACCCGTGGAGCCCCGGCTAGTTTTGTAATGTTTGTTCACCAGAACCCGGCCGGTTTTCAAAAAATGGTTTTATTCCAGAAACAATAGCGAATGGGTTAGGAATGAAGGAAAAACCACGAAAAACCGCTCAAAAAGCTTAAAGAATGGTCCTACAGAGCCCCCGAAAACGTATTTTACAAGAGTAAAAAATTGAAGGCAATTACTCCAAAAAAACAGGTTATTGCACGCTCACGCGCACGCACGTGGACTTTGAGAGTTTTCAACCATCGGCACGGTTGCGTGGGATACGTACACAGTTCCCATACAAATCTGAGCCCTCTTGAGTTGCTACACCTGAGGTTATGGTCGGCACAATTAGGGTGACGCGCCAGGCGCGTCTCTGGGGCTGTGCGTTACATACATCGCCGACGCGTCAGACGCGTCGCTGGGGCTGTACGGGTTAAGATATAGAATAAGAATAGCACTTCCTGCAATTGAGGACTTACACTTGTGCTTATTACGTTTATATATTGTTATGCTCTTCTTATCATGCAGGCTCTTCCCACAGTCATATACTGGCTGTGACTGTACTGCCTGTTGTCCGTGACTGTACCACCCTCCCGCCTCGCCTGCCTCGCTCGTTCTCCCGGGTTCATTCTCTCTACTCCTATCAAAGGAAGCCGTCTTGACTCCAGACTGAACCCCCTCAATGAACCGTATGACCCACAATGGCATACGGGACTTCAATAGTTCGTCTCCTCACCACTACGTACCCACTTGCGCTTCTTGGTACATCACACATAAAGAGAGGTGACATAGGGTTTGAGCTGGAGAGCTTACAGTTCATATCTGGTGGTGTTCTCGACGGGTGGTGCTTATTGGATTCTACAAGCCTGGATTGTCCGAAGTCTTCGTCCTCGTCTTCGTCGTCGTCGTCTTCGTCGTCGTCATCTTCGTCGTCGTCGTCGTCATCATCATCTTCGTCAACTGTTTTTTTTGCCGTCGTCGTCGTCGTCGTCGTCTTCGTCGTTGTCGTCTTCGTCGTTGTCGTCTTCGTCGTCTTCTTCATCATCGACATCGCCTTCGTCGATTTTTTCATCGTCATCGTCTTTGTCATCATCTTCATCGCCTTCGTCGATTTTTTCGTCGTCGTCGTCATCGTCATCGCCGTCGCCTTCGTCGATTTTTTCGTCGTCGTCGTCTTCGTCATCATCTTTGTCGTCATCATCGTCATCGTCGTCGTCTTCATCGTCATCTTCGTCATCGTCGTCATTTTCGTCGTCATTTTCGTCGTCATTGTAGTCTTCGTCGTCGTCGTTGTCATTGTCGTCTTCGTCGTCGTCGAAGTCTTCATCGTCGTCGAAGTCTTCGTCGTCGTCAAAGTCTTCGTCGTCGTCTTCGTCATCATCTTCGTTATCTTCGTCGTCTTCGAAATCTTCGTCGTAGTCGAAATCTTCGTTGTCGTCAAAGTCTTCGTCATCGTCTTCGTCATCATCTTCGTTATCTTCGTCGTCTTCTTCGTCATCGTTGTCGCCCATCGTCGATTATTTCGTCATCGTCGTCTTCGTCATAATCTTTGTCGTCTTCATTATCGTCGTCATCGTCGTCGAAGTCGTCGTCTTCGTCGTCGTCGTCTTCATCATCGTCTTTGTCGTCGTCCTCTTCGTCTTCGTCAATTTTTTTGTCGTCGTCGTCTTCGTCGTGTTCTTCGTCATTGTCGTCCCCTTCGTCGAAGACTTCGTCGTCGTGGAAGTCTTCGTCGTCGTCGAAGTCTTCGTGGTGGTCGAAGTCTTCGTTGTTGTCGAAGTCTTTGTCGTCAACATCGTCTTCGTCAACTTTTTTGTTTTGCTGTCGTCGTCGTCGTCGTCGTCTTTGTCGTTGTCGTCTTCATCGTCTTCTTCATCATCGACGTCGCCTTCGTCGATTTTTTCGTCGTCATCGTCTTTGTCATCATCTTCATCATCATCATCGCCTTCGTCGATTTTTTCGTCGTGGTCTTCGTCATCATCTTCGTCGTCTTCGTCGCCTTCTTCGTTATCGTCGTCGCCTTCGTCGATTTTTTCGTCGTCGTTGTCTTCGTCATCATCTTTGCCGTCTTCGTCGTCGTCATCTTCTTCATCATCATCTTCATCGCCTTCGTCATCGTCGTTGTCGTCGTCTTATTAGGCGTCGTAATTTTCGTCGTCATTGTCGTCTTCGTCGTCGTCGTTGTCGTTAGTTGTTTCATCGTCGTCGAAATCTTCGTCGTCGTCGAAGTTTTCATTGTCGTCGAAGTCTTCGTTGTCGTTGTCGTCTTCGTAGTCGTCGTCGTCTTCTTCAATTTTTTGTTGTCGTCGTCGTCTTTGTCAATTTTTTTTTTTGTCGTCATCATCTTCTTCGTCATCGTTGTCGCTTTCGTCTATTATTTCGTGTTCGTCATCATCTTTGTCGTCTTCGTCTTTGTCGTCGTCGAAGTCGTCGTCTCCGTCGTTTTCGTCATCGTCGTCCCCTTCGTCGAAGACTTCGTCGAGGTGGAAGTCTTCGTCGTCGTCAAAGTCTTCGTGGTGGTCAAAGTCTTCGTTGTTGTCGAAGTCTTCGTCCTCATCGAAGTCGTCGTCGTCTTCGTCTTCGTCGTCGTCGTCGTCGTCATCATCGTCTTCGTCAACTTTTTTTTTTTGCTGTCGTCGTCGTCGTCGTCGTCTTCGTCGTTGTCGTCTTCGTCGTCTTCTTCATCATCGACGTCGCCTTTGTCGATTTTTTCGTCGTTATCGTCTTTGTCATCATCTTGATCATCTTGATCATCGTCATCGCCTTCGTCAATTTTTTCGTCGTCGTCGTCTTCGTCATCATCTTTGTCGTCATCATCGTCATCGTCGTCGTCTTCATCGTCATCTTCGTCATCGTCGTCATTTTCGTCGTCATTTTCGTCGTCATTGTAGTCTTCGTCGTCGTCGTTGTCATTGTCGTCTTCGTCGTCGTCGAAGTCTTCATCGTCGTCGAAGTCTTCGTCGTCGTCAAAGTCTTCGTCGTCGTCTTCGTCATCATCTTCGTTATCTTCGTCGTCTTCGAAATCTTCGTCGTAGTCGAAATCTTCGTTGTCGTCAAAGTCTTCGTCATCGTCTTCGTCATCATCTTCGTTATCTTCGTCGTCGTCTTCTTCGTCATCGTTGTCGCCCATCGTCGATTATTTCGTCATCGTCGTCTTCGTCATAATCTTTGTCGTCTTCATTATCGTCGTCATCGTCGTCGAAGTCGTCGTCTTCGTCGTCGTCGTCTTCATCATCGTCTTTGTCGTCGTCCTCTTCGTCTTCGTCAATTTTTTTGTCGTCGTCGTCTTCGTCGTGTTCTTCGTCATTGTCGTCCCCTTCGTCGAAGACTTCGTCGTCGTGGAAGTCTTCGTCGTCGTCGAAGTCTTCGTGGTGGTCGAAGTCTTCGTTGTTGTCGAAGTCTTTGTCGTCAACATCGTCTTCGTCAACTTTTTTGTTTTGCTGTCGTCGTCGTCGTCGTCGTCTTTGTCGTTGTCGTCTTCATCGTCTTCTTCATCATCGACGTCGCCTTCGTCGATTTTTTCGTCGTCATCGTCTTTGTCATCATCTTCATCATCATCATCGCCTTCGTCGATTTTTTCGTCGTGGTCTTCGTCATCATCTTCGTCGTCTTCGTCGCCTTCTTCGTTATCGTCGTCGCCTTCGTCGATTTTTTCGTCGTCGTTGTCTTCGTCATCATCTTTGCCGTCTTCGTCGTCGTCATCTTCTTCATCGTCATCTTCATCGCCTTCGTCATCGTCGTTGTCGTCGTCTTATTAGGCGTCGTAATTTTCGTCGTCATTGTCGTCTTCGTCGTCGTCGTTGTCGTTAGTTGTTTCATCGTCGTCGAAATCTTCGTCGTCGTCGAAGTTTTCATTGTCGTCGAAGTCTTCGTTGTCGTTGTCGTCTTCGTAGTCGTCGTCGTCTTCTTCAATTTTTTGTTGTCGTCGTCGTCTTTGTCAATTTTTTTTTTTGTCGTCATCATCTTCTTCGTCATCGTTGTCGCTTTCGTCTATTATTTCGTGTTCGTCATCATCTTTGTCGTCTTCGTCTTTGTCGTCGTCGAAGTCGTCGTCTCCGTCGTTTTCGTCATCGTCGTCCCCTTCGTCGAAGACTTCGTCGAGGTGGAAGTCTTCGTCGTCGTCAAAGTCTTCGTGGTGGTCAAAGTCTTCGTTGTTGTCGAAGTCTTCGTCCTCATCGAAGTCGTCGTCGTCTTCGTCTTCGTCGTCGTCGTCGTCGTCATCATCGTCTTCGTCAACTTTTTTTTTTTGCTGTCGTCGTCGTCGTCGTCGTCTTCGTCGTTGTCGTCTTCGTCGTCTTCTTCATCATCGACGTCGCCTTTGTCGATTTTTTCGTCGTTATCGTCTTTGTCATCATCTTGATCATCTTGATCATCGTCATCGCCTTCGTCAATTTTTTCGTCGTCGTCGTCTTCGTCATCATCTTCGTCGTCTTCGTCGTCTTCTTCGTTATCGTCGTCGCCTTCGTCGATTTTTTCGTCGTCCTCGTCTTCGTCATCATCTTTGTCGTCTTCGTCGTCGTCGTCTTCTTCATCGTCATCTTCATCGTCTTCATCGTCGTCGTTGTCATCGTCTTCATCGTCGTCGTCATTTTCGTTGTCATTGTCGTCTTCGTCGTCGTCGTTGTCGTTAGTTGTTTCATCGTCGTCGAAATCTTCGTCGTCGTCGAAATTTTCATCGTCGTCGAAGTCTTCGTTGTCGTTGTCGTCTTCGTTGTCGTCGTCGTCTTCTTCAATTGTTTGTTGTCGTCGTCGTCTTTGTCAATTTTTTTGTTGTCGTCGTCGTTGTCTTCGTCGTGTTCTACGTCATCGTTGTCGCTTTCGTCGATTTTTTCGTGTTCGTCATCATCTTTGTCGTCTTCGTCTTCGTCGTCGTCGAAGTCGTTGTCTCCGTCATTTTCGTCATCGTCGTCGTCGTCATCTTCGTCAATTTTGTTGTCGTCGTTGACGTCGTCGTCTTCTTTGTCATCGTCGTCCCCTTATTCGAAGACTTCGTCGATGTCGAAGTCGTCGTACTCGTCGTCGTAGTCGTCGTCGTCGTCATCGTCTTCATCTTCGTAGCTGTCATCGTCGTCGTTGTCGTCTTCATTGTTGTCTTCGTCGTCGTCGTCGTCTTCGTCAATTTTTTATTGTCGTCGTCTTCGTCAATTTTTTGGTCGTCATTGTTGTCGTCTTCGTCGTATTCTTCCTTATCGACATTGCCTTCGTCAATTTTTTCATCGTGATCATCTTTGCCATCATCTTCGTCATCGTCATCGCCTTCGTCGATTTTTTCGTTGTCGTTGTCTTCGTCATCATCTTTGTCGTCGTCGTCTTCATCGTCGTCGTCTTCATCGTCGTCGTCTTCATCGTCGCCGTCATTTTCGTCGTCTTTGTCGTCTTCGTCGTTGTCGTTGTCGTTGTTGGTTTCGTCGTCGTCGAAGTCTTCGCCGTCGTCGAAGTCTTTGCCGTCGTCGAAGTCTTCGTCGTCGTCAAAGTCTTCGTCGTCGTCGTCTTTGTCGTTTTATTCGTCATCGTTGTAGCCTTCGTCGATTTTTTCGTCGTCGTCGTCTTCGCCATCATCTTAGTCATCATCATCGCCTTCGTCGATTTTTTCGTGGTCGTCGTCTTCGTCGTCTTCTTCGTCATCGTCGTCGTCGTCGCCTTCGTTGCTTTTTTCGTCGTTGTCGTCTTCGTCATCATCTTTGTCGTCTTCCTCGTCGTCATCGTCATATTCGTCGTCTTCATCGTCGTCTTTGTCGTCTTTGTCAATTTTTTTGTTGTCGTCGTCGTCATCTTCGTTGTCTTCTTCGTCATCGTTGTCGCCTTCTTCGATTTTTTCGTCTTCATCATCATCTTTGTCGTCTTCGTCGTCTTCTTCATCATCGACGTCGCCTTCGTCGATTTTTTCGTCGTCATCGTCTTTGTCATTATCTTCATCATCGTCATCGCCTTCGTCGATTTTTTCGTCGTCGTCGTCGTCTTCGTCATCATCTTCGTCGACTTCGTCGCCTTCTTCGTTATCGTTGTCGCCTTTGTCGATTTTTTCGTCGTCGTCGTCTTCGTCATCATCTTTGTCGTCTTCATCGCTTTTTTCGTTATCGTCGTCGCCTTCGTCGATTTTTTCGTCGTCGTCGTCTTCGTCATCATCTTTGTCGTCTTCGTCGTTGTCGTCGTCTTTTCATCATCGTCGTCATTGTCGTCTTCGTCGTCGTCGTTGTCATTGTTGGTTTCGTCGTCGAAGTCTTCGTCGTCGTCGAAGTCTTCACCGTCGTCGAATTCTTCGTCTTCCTTTTCGTCTTCGTTGTTATCGTCGTCTTTTTCAATTTTTTGTCGTCGTCGTCGTTGTCGTCTTTGTCAATTTTGTTGTTGTCGTCATCGTCGTCTTCTTCGGCATCGTTGTCGCCTTCGTCGATTTTTTCGTCTTCGTCATCATCTTTGTTGTCTTCGTCGTCGTCGTCGAAGTTGTCATCTTCTTCGTCGTCGTCGTCGTCGTCTTCGTCATCGTTGTCGTCTTCGTCGCTTTTTTTGTCGTCGTCGTCTTCGTCGTCTTCTTCGTGATCGCCGTCGCCTTCGTCGCTTTTTTCGTCGTCGTCGTCTTCGTCATCATCTTTGTCGTCTTCATCGTCATTCGTCGTCGTCTTCATCGTCATCTTCGTCGTCGTCGTCATTTTCGTCGTCATTGTAGTCTTTGTCGTCGTCGTTGTCATTGTCGTCTTCGTCGTCGTCGAAGTCTTCATCGTCGTCGAAGTCTTCGTCGCCGTCGAAATCTTCGTCGTCGTCGAAATCTTCGTCGTCGTCGTCGTCTTCGTCGTCGTCGTCTTCGTCATCATCTTCGTTATCTTCGTCGTCTTCGAAATCTTCGTCGTCGTCGAAATCTTCGTAGTCGTCAAAGTCTTCGTCGTCGTCTTCGTCATCATCTTCATTATCTTCGTCGTCTTCTTCGTCATCGTCGTCGCCCGTCGTCGATTATTTCGTCGTCGTCTTCATCATAATCTTTTTCGTCTTCGTCATCGTTGTCGAAGTTGTCGTCTATGTCGTCGTCGTCCTCTTCGTCTTCGTTGTCGTCGTCTTCGTCAATTTTCTTTTTGTCGTCGTCTTCTTCGTCATCGTCGTCCCCTTCGTCGAAGACTTCGTTGTCGTCAAAGTCTTCGTCGTCGTCTTCGTTATCTTCGTCGTCTTCGAAATCTTTGTCGTCGTCAAAGTCTTCGTCGTCGTCTTCGTCATCATCTTCGTTATCTTCGTCATCGTCGTCGCCCGTCGTCGATTATTTCGTCATCGTCGTCTTCGTCATAATCTTTGTCGTCTTCGTCATTGTCGTCGTCGTCGTCGAAGTCGTCGTCTTCGTCGTCGTCGTCTTCGTCGTCGTCGTCTTCATTATCGTCTTTGTCGTCATCCTCTTCGTCTTCGTCGTCGTCGTCTTCGTCAATTTTGTTGTTATCGTCGTCTTCGTCGTCTTCTTCGTCATCGTCGTCCCCTTCGTCGAAGACTTCGTCGTCGTGGAAGTCTTCATCGTCATCGAAGTCTTCGTGGTGGTCGAAGTCTTCGTTGTTGTTGAAGTCTTCGTCCTTGTCGAAGTCGTCCTCGTCTTCGTCGTCGTCGTCGTCGTCAACATCGTCTTCGTCAACTTTTTGTTTTGCCGTCGTCGTCGTCGTCGTCGTCTTTGTCGTTGTCGTCTTCGTTGTCTTCTTCATCATCGACGTCGCCTTCGTCGATTTTTTCGTCGTCATCGTCTTTGTCATCATCTTCATCATCGTCATCGCCTTCGTCGATTTTTTCGTCTTCGTCGTCTTCGTCATCATCTTCGTCGTCTTCGTCGTCTTTGTCGTCATCGTTGTCGTCGTCTTCATCGTCGTCGTCATTTTCGTCGTCTTCGTCGTCGTCGTTGTCGTTAGTTGTTTCATCGTCGTCGAAATCTTCGTCGTCGTCGAAGTTTTCATTGTTGTCGAAGTCTTCGTTGTCGTTGTCGTCGTCGTCTTCTTCAATTTTTTTTTGTCGTCGTCGTCTTTGTCAATTTTGTTTTTGTCGTCGTCGTCTTTGTCAATTTTTTTTTCGTCTTCGTCGTCTTCTTCGTCATCGTTGTCGCTTTCGTCGATTTTTTCGTGTTCGTCATCATCTTTGTCGTCTTCGTCTTCATAGAAGTCGTCGTCTCCGTCGTTTTCGTCAACGTCGTCGTCGTCGTCTTCGTCAATTTTGGTGTCGTCGTTGATGTCGTCGTCTTCTTTGTCATCGTCGTCCCCTTATTCGAAGACTTCGTCGTCGTCGAAGTCGTCTTCGTCGTCGTAGTCGTCGTCGTAGTCTTCGTCGTCGTAGTCATCGTCTTCGTCTTCGTAGCCATCATCGTCGTCGTTGTCGTCATCGTTGTTGTCTTCATCGTCTTCGTCAATTTGTTTTTGTCGTCGTCTTCGTCAATTTTGTTGTCGTCATTGTCGTCGTCTTCGTCGTATTCTTCCTCATCGACGTTGCCTTCGTCAATGTTTTCATCGTCATCACCTTCGCCATCATCTTCGTCATCGTCATCGCCTTCGTCGATTTTTTCGTCGTCGTTGTCTTCGTCATCATCTTTGTCGTGGTCATCGTCGTCTTCATCGTCATCTTCGTCGTCTTCGTCGTCGTCGTTGTCGTCGTCTTCATCGTCGTCGTCATTTTCGTCGTCATTGTCGTCTTCGTTGTCGTCGTTGTCGTTGTTGGTATGTCGTCGTCGAAGTCTTCGTCGTCGTCGAAGTCTTTGTCGTCGTCGAAGTCTTCGTCGTCGTCGAAGTCTTCGTCGTCGTCAAAGTCTTCACCGTCGTCGAAGTCTTCGTCATCCTTGACGTCTTCGTTGTCATCGTCGTCTTCTTCAATTTGTTGTCGTCGTCGTCGTTGTCGTCTTTGTCAACAAAAATTGTTGTCGTCATCGTAGTCTTCTTCGTCATCGTTGTCGCCTTCGTCGATTTTTTCGTCTTCGTCATCATCTTTGTCGTCTTCGTCGTCGTCGTCGAAGTCGTCATCTTCTTCGTCGTCGTCGTCGTCGTCTTCGTCATCGTCGTCGTCATCTTCGTCATCGTCGTCGTCTTCGTCTATTTTTTTTGTCATCTTTGTCGTCGTCGTCTTCTTCGTCATTGTCGTTCCCTTCGACGAAGACTTCGTCGTCGTCGAAGTCTTCGTCGTCTTCGACGTCGTCGAAGTCGTCTTCGTCGTCGTCGTCGTCTTCATCATCGTCGTCGCCCGTCGTCAATTTTTTCGTCATCATCTTTGTCGTCTTCGTCATCGTCATTGTCGTCTTCGTCGTTGTCGTTGTCGTTGTTGGTTTCGTCGTCTTTGAAGTCTTCGCCGTCGTCGAAGTTTGTTTTCGTCGTCAAAGTCTTCGTCGTTGTCGTCGTCGTCGTCTTCTTCAATGTTTTGTTGTCGTCGTCGTCTTTGTCAATTTTGTTGTCGTCGTCGTCGTCGTCGTCTTCGTCGTCTTCTTCGTCATCGCGTTCGCCTTCGTCGATTTTTTCATCGTCGTCGTCGTCTTCGTCATCATCTTAGTCATCGTCATCGCCTTCGTCGATTTTTTCGTCGTCGTCGTCGCTTTCGTTGCTTTTTTCGTCGTTGTCGTCTTCGTCATCATCTTTGTCGTCTTCCTCGTCGTCGTCGTCGTCTTCATCGTCATCTTCGTCGTCTTCATCGTCGTCGTCGTCATTGTCGTCGTCGTCAACTTCTTCAATTTTTTGTTGTTGTCGTCTTCGTCGTCTTTGTCAAAAAAAAATTGTCGTCGTCGTCATCTTCGTTGTCTTCTTCGTCATCGCTGTCGAAGTCGTCATCTTCTTCGTCGTCGTCGTCTTCGTCATCGTCGTCGTCTTCGTCTATTTTTTTTGTCATCTTTGTCGTCGTCGTCATTGTCGTTCCCTTCGTCGAAGTCTTCGTCGTCTTCGACGTCGACGAAGTCTCCTTCGTCGTCGTCGTCGTCTTCATCATCGTCGTCGCGCGTCGTCAATTTTTTCGTCATCATCTTTGTCGTCTTCGTCATCGTCATTGTCGTCTTCGTCGTTGTCGTTGTCGTTGTTGGTTTCATCGTCTTTGAAGTCTTCGCCGTCGTCAAAGTTTTTTTTCGTCGTCAAAGTCTTCGTCGTCGTCGTCGTCGTCGTCTTCTTCAATTTGTTGTTGTCGTCGTCATCTTTGTCAATTTTGTTGTCGTCGTCGTCGTCTTCTTCGTCATCGTCGTCGTCATCGCTTTCGTTGCTTTTTTCCAATCTTGGTAGATTGGGAGGTCAATCCACGGAAGAGACGCCGTCACTTGAGATCTAGAAAATATATAAGTTAAAGGAATAGTCAGAGTAAGCTATGGGTATGGCAGAGATTGCTCAGCTCTCACTCTGATAGACCAGCCCATCACCACAAGACTAGAACCCAATCCTCTCAGCATCAGCTAGGAAAGGCCCTAGAAAGCCACCTTTAGGGGGGGGATAGCTCCCCTATTTCAACCCCACCCGCCCTCGTCGTCGTCGTTGTCGTTGTTGGTTTCGTCGTCGTCGAAGTCTTCGTCGTCGTCGAAGTCTTCGTCGTCGTCGAAGTCTTTGTTGTCGTCGAAGTCTTCACCGTCGTCGAAGTCTTCGTCATGCTTGTCGTCTTCGTTGTCATCGTCGTCTTCTTCAATTTTTTTTCGTCGTCGTCGTTGTCGTCTTTGTCAATTTTGTTGTTGTCGTCATCGTCGTCTTCTTCGTCATCGTTGTCGCCTTCGTCAATTTTTTCGTCTTCATCATCAACTTTGTCGTCTTCGTCATCGTCGTCGAAGTCGTCATCTTCTTCGTCGTCGTCGCCGTCGTCTTCATCATCGTCTATATTTGTTGTCATCTTTGTCGTCGTCGTCGTCTTCATCATCGTCGTTGCCCGTCGTCAATTTTTTCGTCATCATCTTTGTCGTCTTCGTCATCGTCATTGTCGTTCTCTTCGTCGAAGACTTCGTCGTCGTCGAAGTGTTCGTCGTCTTCGACTTCGTCATCGTCGAAGTGTTCGTCGTCTTCGACTTCGTCGAAGTCGTCTTCGTTGTCGTCGTCGTCGTCGTCTTCATCATCGTCGTCGCCCGTCGTCGATTTTTTCGTCATCATCTTAGTCATCGTCATCGCCTTCGTCGATTTTTTCGTCGTCGTCGTCGCTTTCATTGCTTTTTTCGTCGTTGTCGTCTTCGTCATCATCTTTGTCGTCTTCCTCGTCGTCGTCGTCGTCTTCATCGTCATCTTCGTCGTCTTCATCGTCGTCGTCGTCGACTTCTTCAATTTTTTGTTGTCGTCGTCTTCGTCGTCTTTGTCAAAACAAAATTTGTCGTTGTCATCTTCGTTGTCTTCTTCGTCATCGTTGTCGAAGTCGTCATCTTCTTCGTCGTCGTCGTCTTCGTCATCGTCGTCGTCTTCGTCTATTTTTTTTTGTCATCTTTGTCGTCGTCGTCTTCTTCGTCATTGCCGTTCTCTTCGTCGAAGCCTTCGTCGTCTTCGACGTCGTCGAAGTCGTCTTCGTCGTCGTCGTCGTCTTCATCATCGTCGTCGCCCGTCGTCAATTTTTTCGTCATCATCTTTGTCGTCTTCGTTATCGTCATTGTCGTCTTCGTCGTTGTCGTTGTCGTTGTTGGTTTCGTCGTCTTTGAAGTCTTCGCCGTCGTCGAAGTTCTTTTTCGTCGTCAAAGTCTTCGTCGTCGTCGTCGTCGTCGTCTTCTTCAATTTTTTATTGTCGTCGTGGTCTTTGTCAATTTTGTTGTTGTCGTCGTCGTCGTCATCTTTGTCGTCTTCTTCATCATCGTTGTCGCCTTCGTCGATTTTTTCGTCGTCGTCGTCGTCTTCATCATCATCTTAGTCATCGTCATCGCCTTCGTCGATTTTTTCGTCGTCGTCGTCTTCTTCGTCATCGTCGTCGTCGCTTTCGTTGCTTTTTTCCAATCTTGGTAGATTGGGAGGTCAATCCACGGAAGAGACGCCGTCACTTGAGATCTAGAAAATATATAAGTTAAAGGAATAGTCAGAGTAAGCTATGGGTATGGCAGAGATTGCTCAGCTCTCACTCTGATAGACCAGCCCATCACCACATGACTAGAACCCAATCCTCTCAGCATCAGCTAGGAAAGGCCCTAGAAAGCCGCCTTTAGGGGGGGGATAGCTCCCCTATTTCAACCCCTTTCGGGGTTGGGCACCCGCCCTCGTCGTCGTCGTTGTCGTTGTTGGTTTCGTCGTCGTCGAAGTCTTCGTCGTCGTCGAAGTCTTCGTCGTCGTCGAAGTCTTTGTTGTCGTCGAAGTCTTCACCGTCGTCGAAGTCTTCGTCATCCTTGTCGTCTTCGTTGTCATCGTCGTCTTCTTCAATTTTTTGTCGTCGTCGTCGTTGTCGTCTTTGTCAATTTTGTTGTTGTCGTCATCGTCGTCTTCTTCGTCATCGTTGTCGCCTTCGTCAATTTTTTCGTCTTCATCATCATCTTTGTCGTCTTCGTCATCGTCGTCGAAGTCGTCATCTTCTTCGTCGTCGTCGCCGTCGTCTTCGTCATCGTCGTCGTCTTCGTCTATATTTTTTGTCATCTTTGTCGTCGTCGTCTTTTTCGTCATTGTCGTTCCCTTCGTCGAAGACTTCGTCGTCGTCGAAGTGTTCGTCGTCTTCGACTTCGTCATCGTCGAAGTGTTCGTCGTCTTCGACTTCGTCGAAGTCGTCTTCGTTGTCGTCGTCGTCGTCGTCTTCATCATCGTAGTCGCCCGTTGTAGATTTTTTCATCATCATCTTTGTCGTCTTCGTCAACGTCGTCGTTGTCTTCGTTGTCTTCATCATCGTCTTTGTCGTCGTCGTCTTTGACGTCTTCGTTGTCGTTGTCGTCGTCATCGTCGCCTTCTTCGTCAATTTTGTTATTGTCGTGGTGGAAGTCTTCGTCGTTGTCGAAGTCTTCGTCGTCGTGGAAGTCTTCGTTGTTGTCGAAGTCATCTTCGTCTTCATCGTCGTCGTCTTCGTCTTCGTTGTCATCGTCGTCTTCGTCAATTTATTTTTGTCGTCGTCGTCGTCTTCGTCAATTTTTTTTTGTCGTCGTCGTCTTCTTCATCATCGACGTCGCTTTCGTCGATTTTTTCGTCGTCATCGTCTTTGTCATCATCTTCATCATCGTCATCGCCTTCGTCGATTTTTTCGTCGTCACCGTCTTCGTCATCATCATTATCGTCTTCGTCGCCTTCTTCGTTATCGTCGTCGCCTTCGTCAATGTTTTCGTCGTCGTCGTCTTCGTCATCATCTTTGTCGTCTTCGTCGTCGTCGTCTTCCTCATCGTCATCTTCATCATCTTCGTCGTTGTCGTTTTCGTAGTCTTCATCATCGTCGTCATTTTCGTCGTCATTGTCGTCGTTGTCGTTGTTTGTTTCGTCGTCATCGAAGTTTTTATCGTCGTAGAAGTCTTCGTTGTCGTCGTCGTCTTCTTCAATTTTTTGTTGACGTCGTCGTCGCCATCTTTGTCAATTTGTTTTGTCCTCGTCTTCGTCTTCTTCGTCATCGTTGTCGCTTTCGTCTACGTTTTCGTCTTCGTCATCATCTTTGTCGTCTTCGTCTTCGTCGTCGTCGTCGTCGAAGTGTGACGTTAACCACTCCGTTAGAACCGCATGGCTTGTCCTACAGTGACTCGCTAGGATCGCCAGGGCAGTGGATGGGGCTACAGTTTGTGTATTAGAGCGTGCTTTATTTCATATGAAAGCTCGTGTCATGGGCAGTCCAGAAAGGCTCTTTGTTTTCGCCCATGTCAAGGCTTTATATATTTAATTGTAAAGTATATATTTTATCATTAACTAGTAATGATAGGATCTGGGAGAGAGAGAGGGAGTAGAACAGAGTGAGAGGGGGCGCTCAGTGTTTTTTGTCCCGCTCGATGACGTCACGGCTGGCTGCCTCGCGGGGGTTGGTGGAGAGAGGCCCTTACCATGCTGTAAGCTTTGCTAGTGGTTAGATGACTTGTAACCGCTGTTTTCCCACGCGGCTCGAGCTAGTGCGAGTATATATACAGTTCCTCGCCACTCTCTCCCTCAGATCTGGTTTCTAGAACACACCCATCTTTTTTCCCTTGCTATCTGTCCCCGCTCCGTACCTGAGAATCTTTTCCTCTGCCTATCTCTCTCATTTTCCATATCCTTCACCACCTTTTATTAATATTATACCCCCTCTGGTTAACTCTGCAAAATCAGCTTTATGCTGGCCAGTTGTATTGTGTGTTAAGGTCTGATATAGCCTATGTATGTTAGTTGTTAAGATAAGTGGATCACGAAGCATTGGTTGGCATTTATATTGTTTAGTACTGCTTCCTTTAGTTATTAGTGTTCTGCTGGATTAGATAATGCTAGACTAGGAGTCTGATATTATAGGTATTGTTTCCTATGAGTGCTGGCTTCAGTTAAAAGCTGCACGACATACCTGAGAACTGGAGTTGATTGAGTAAATTCTAGTCTGTGTGCCATTGAGAGTAGAGCATGCACGAATGAGGCTTTTTGCCTATACCATTCTGCACTGTTCTAAGCTCGTTGTTTGTCTTTGAGGTACGCCAGGAGAACGCTTAATACTTCGGTATTAAGGTTTCTCAAGAGAGCTACCCTTCCCTATAACGTAATATTTGACGAACAGACTTGAGATTTGCACTAGGCTATGCGGCATGCCATGCGCACCAGTATCTCGTATCATTGACTCTAGCTAGACTTTATCAATCATAGTAGACATTAAGTATATTAAACCAATTACTCTTTTTATGCATACCCGTTTATGATTACACAAGCATTTCGCAGCCTAGTTTGATGTATTGAGACACAAACGACTTAGGCTCTTTTTGTTGATAGGAATACTGCATTGTCGTGGCGATTATTATTATTGTTGTTGTGTTTAGGATATTCTTGGCTCCGACGGCATTATATATTCTGCCTTTTTGTGTGCATAGCCTGCACGAGCATTGTTCCGCTGCCTGCCTTTTTGGGTTCCATTTCCGATACGAGCATCTTTATAGCATCTAACATTTAAAGAAGATTCCTTGTTAGTGTTGAAGGACTTTAGTGCACTTTCTTTCATGCAGGAGTGCCTGACATTTATTGATTAAAGTAACGTAAGCTGTAACTTCTCTTACCACCTTACTTTGCATACCATAACCAAGCACCTTCGGTTATAGGTAGTAATAGGCTGTTTTCACATAACATTAAGCCTAGAGTAGACGTACATTTATTGAGAGTTTGATAGCCTATTATTGCATATAGAACTCTGTAGAGTATTTGTGTTCTTTGTTCACTGGGAATATACATCAGAGGTTGGAGCTAGCGCTTTCCGTTGTAACATTTATGCCATTACTAGTCCAATGAATAAGAGCCCTGATATATTTGAACCCCAGTCGTAACAAATGGCGACCTTACCTAGGATTTGGTGAACCTACATTTATTAGCAGGGAATATTTGTTGTTTTGGAGAATATTTTGCGGGGATCAGCAAAAATAAATTTTTGTGTGTATATCGAGGTATAGAGTTTGTGGTGCTTCTTTTCTGAATATTGTGGTGAGAAATTTTTGTGAGCATCATGTCTTATACCGGATAAGAGGAGAATGGAGACACAGTACGTAATGTCGAAACTGAGGAACAGCAGCATGATGAAAGGGTTAATCGGGTGAACTGTGAGGAGGATGCTAGGATATTTTTGCAATGGCCTGTTACTGCCGAGCGGTTGGAGGGTATGGATCGGTTCGGTCTTCAATGCCTGGCCACAGCTATCGGTCATGCGGTTACTAGCAGCATGACCAAGGATAACTTGATAACGTGTGTACTGGGCAGGGTGACTGGTGAGCGAGATGGGTTGAGTGCTCAGAGCCCTTCGGCCAAGCTTCCCCTACACTCGACTCCCAGCCATCCCAGTGGTTTGCTGACCCCGGGTACGCTTCCACAGGTGGGTGGTGACTGGCAGGGTGGGTTGCCCCTGGGGGGACCACCGGTAATTTCAAACATTGTAGCACCTTCACCTCCTCAAGGGTTATCTCCAGAATTATTGCTTCAGCTCGAATTAGCTAAGATCGAAGAGAGAAAGGCTATCAGGTTATGTGAGCTTCAGCATCAGCAGCACATAGAGCTAGCAAAAATCCAAGCGGATTTAGAGTCGACTAGGTACTGTGCCGACATGGACGTAGAGAAATCGCGAGTAGAGGCAACGGGACAGCGACTTGGGGCTGGTAACCGTGTTCATGAGCAGTCTCTCTCGCACTTATTGAAACTGGTTCCGGTGTTTGATGAGAGTGGTGTAACAGAATTTTTCACACGCTTTGAGAAGAAGTGCCAGGAACACCAGTGGCCAGAGAATAAATGGGCAGCACTTGTATCCTCTAGATTAATAGGCAAGGGTCTTAAAGCCTACGATGCGTTACCTTTGGAGTTATGTATTGTGTATGAGGATCTCAAGGAGGCTGTCCTGAGGGCTTACGAACTGCAACCAGAAACGTACCGTTTGAAGTTCCGGGGTGTAACTAAGGGAAGAGATAGCACCTTTTTGGAACACGCCCGGGACTTGTCCGATGCTATGGGGAACTGGCTCCGATCTGAGAAGGTAACAACGTTTGATGGAGTTAAGCAGTTGATGATGTTGGAGCAGTTCTTTAAGAGCACGGGCGGTGATCTAACTTTGAACTTAAAGGAGAAAAACCCAAGAACTCTAGTAGAAGCAGCAGAAATGGCTGATCTACGGCTGTCGTTGATTCGGGGTTGCGGGTCCTCACAGAAGTACGATGCAAGTGCTAGGGACCGTTATCCTCCCCCTCCCCGTAGCAATGACACATTTAAACCAAAGAGCAATGAAACTAAAACTGAAGCCAAACCTACCACCACACCGTATGTGAAAAGTCAGGGGCCTTTTACATCACAGTATAAGCCGAAACCGAAATTTATGTGTTTTAGGTGCCACCAGGAGGGTCATAAGGCAAATGAGTGCCCTAGTCGACCTCCTCCGGCAGCCGTGTCTTTTGCTCACGGCATTGGAGTGTTCAAGAGGACATCGGAGTTTGTTAGAGGCATTTCTTCCGAGGTAAATACACTGCCAGTGCAGAAGGATCCGGAAGGCTTATTCCCTGTCCGTGATGCCTTTAGTGACCACAGGGGACTCGGTTGTGTGGAGTGGGGGGGTAGAAGACATGAGGTGAGAATTTTGCGTGACACTGGGGCATCGCAAACACTGTTGAGAAATTTCACTGGCAAACCTGTCAATACGGCGCGGGTGGTTGTGGTTCAGGGAGTTAATGCGACAAGGTCATACCCGCTTGTAAGAATGAAGGTGGAAGTTGATGGTGTGACTCGTGACCTGGATGTAGGAATTGTGGAGAAGTTACCTGTTGGGAGCGTCGACCTCCTTCTTGGCAACGACTTTGCGGGGCCTACTTCTGAGGCTCCACCCTTAGTCGTTGTCGAGAAGCCGGCCGACGTGAGTAGGGAGGAGCAGGAGTGGGTTGGGAAGTGTCCGGGGCAGCCTATGGAGTGTGTTGTCACCGGAGATTCTGCATCCAGGGAGTCACATTCTGGTCAACAATCTTTAGATCAGCGGAGGAAGGGTACCGAGAAGGGGTTGAAAGTTGATGCGGTTGAGAGTTTAGTGTCAAAGGACCTTCTCGGGGACTCATTATTAGGACCACATTTCGAGTCTGGAGAGGACCCAGTAACTGTTCCTGAAGGGGCAGAGGATGGGCTTAAAAAGACGAAAGAGTTGAAGGAGGACAGTGATGCACAGTCGGGAGTTGTAGCAACAAGGTACCCTGACGCATACCCTATGAGAAATGGGTCGGCGAAAACGGTGGTCCGAAGCTTGCTAGTGTATTTTTCCCGGTATGGTTACCCGCAGGGGATTCAGTCAGTCCGGGGACCCAACTTCACTTCTAGCCTCTTTGTACAAGCAATGCCGCAGCATGAGATTGTTGGGGTTGTGTCATCTGCATATCATCCGGAGAGCCAGGGTGTGTTAGAGCGATGGTACTCAGCCTTGAAATCTGTGCTTCGTTGTTGTTGCTTTGAGGGTGGGAGGGATTGGGACCTTGGCCTGCCATGTGTTTTGTTTGCTGTGTGAGAGGTACCTGGGGAGAGTTTGTGATTCAGCCCTAATGAGCTCGTCTTTGGACACCGTGTCAGAGGGCCTCTCCATATGGTTGAAGAAGTATGGGAGGGCGCAGAAAAACCTTGTTCTATGCTCAAGTGTGTCCTCAACAGTCGAGAACGGATGTTGCGTAGTCTGGAGTTGGCTGGCCGTAATTTGACTAGCTCTCAGGCCCTCAGGAAGGACAGGTACGACCTCAAGGTTGAACTCAGGGAGTTTCACGTGGGTCAGGAGGTGTTGATTCTACTGCCCCTTGTAGGTCACCCCTTATCCGCGAAGTACGCTGGTCCTTATAGGGTGGTGGAGGAGCTATCGGACCTGGTTTACTTGGTAGCCACTCCAGACAGACGGAAGCGCAATCAGTTATGTCATGATAATCCCGTGAAGGAGTATGGGAGGCACCCCCCTGAGCCTCTCACTGTGCCTGTGATGACGTTTAGCAGTCAAGGTGGAGAAGGAGAACGGGACAGTCAAGCTCAGGTGGAGGATAACTGGAAGGATAAGAAGTTCAAATGGGCGCCTGAGTGTGAGAAGGTGTTTAGGGAAGTAAAACACCTGTTGTGCACTCACCCGATCCTCAGGGCCCCTGACTTTAGCCTACCTTTCCAACTAGCAACGGAGGCTAGTGATGTGGGGGCTGGTGCCGTCCTTGTGGAAAAGGACGATGATGGGCTGGAGTATCCTGTTAGTTTCTGCTCGGAGAAGTACAATTCGGCCCAGGGGGACTGCTCTGTTGTCAAGGAGGAGCTGCTGGCGGTTGTACTTGCTCTGAGGCATTTCGAGGTCTGTGTTCCAGCCTATGGTCCGGTCGTTGTAGTTTACCCAGATCATCACCCTCTCAAGTTCTTGGACCAGTTTCACAATCGGAATATGAGGCTGACCAGGTGGTCACTAAGGTTATTGGTATATAACCTGGACATACGCCATATTGCCGGTTGTGACAACGTGGTTGCAGATGGTCGTTCAAGGGTATATGATCCTGGGTAGATTGACACACGGGTAGCCTCCTGCTTTAGTTTGAATAGTATTTTGCGCTTGGTGCTTGTTGGCTCGCGGTTGTAGCCCAGCGTATTGGGTCGTAAAGCAGGAGTTGAGCGTTTGGTATAGAAGACAAAACTAGGCTTGCCCCTATAGTGCAGCCGAAATAAACAAATTATAAACATAAAAATCAAATAAAAACTTTCTTTGATAGTTGAATTTTTCAGTATGTTATAGCAGTAATTCTGAGTTGCACTCCTCTCAGAATGCTGGGCTAGAGAAGCTCGCTCTTGAGGAGCATAACTACATATAATTTAACCTATTGTGTTGGGGAGGGTTATAATTTTGAAATTTTTTTTGTTGAAGAACTGTGCCAGATATTTTACTGCCGCTGGGTGATGGGAAGTGGAGATATAGCATGGGTTCTAACCATCAGATTTTTGTGAGCCTTGGGGCCTCTGAGAAAAATCTTGGGGGGGTGTGACGTTAACCACTCCGTTAGAACCGCATGGCTTGTCCTACAGTGACTCGCTAGGATCGCCAGGGCAGTGGATGGGGCTACAGTTTATGTATTAGAGTGTGCTTTATTTCATATGAAAGCTCGTGTCATGGGCAGTCCAGAAAGGCTCTTTGTTTTCACCCATGTCAAGGCTTTATATATTTAATTGTAAAGTATATGTTTTATCATTAACTAGTAATGATGGGATCTGGGAGAGAGAGAGAGAGTAGAACAGAGTGAGAGGGAGCGCGTAGTGTTTTTGTCCCGCTCGATGACGTCACGGCTGGCTGCCTCGTGGGGGTTGGTTGAGAGAGGTCCTTCCCATGCTGTAAGCTTTGCTAGTGGTTAGATGACTTGTAACCGCTGTTTTCCCACGCGGCTCGAGCTAGTGCGAGTATATATACAGTTCCTCGCCACTCTCTCCCTCAGATCTGGTTTCTAGAACGCATCCATCTTTTTCACTTGCTACCTGTCCCCTGCTCCGTATCTGAGAATCTTTTCCTCTGCCTACCTCTCTCTTTTTCATATCTTTCACCACCTTTTTATTAATATTATACCCCCTCTGGTTAACTCTGCAAAATCAGCTTAATGCTGGCCAGTTGTATTGTGCGTTAAGGTCTGATATAACCCATGTATGTTAGTTGTTAAGATAAGTGGATCACGAAGCATTGGTTGGCATTCATATTGTTTAGTACTGCTTCCTTTAATTATTAGTGTTCTGCTGGATTAGATAATGCTAGACTAGGAGTCTGATATTATAAGGTATTGTTTCCTATGAGTGCTGGCTTTAGTTAAAAGCTGCACGACATACCTGAGAACTGGAGTTGATTGAGTAAATTCTAGTCTGTGTGCCATTGAGAGTAGAGCATGCACGAATGAGGGCTTTTTGCCTATACCATTCTGCACTGTTCTAAGCTCGTTGTTTGTCTTTGAGGTACGCCAGGAGAACGCTTAATACTTCGGTATTAAGGTTTCTCAAGAGAGCTACCCTTCCCTATAACGTAATATTTGACGCACAGACTTGAGATTTGCACTAGGCTATGCGGCATGCCATGCGCACCAGTATCTCGTATCATTGACTCTAGCTAGACTTTATCAATCATAGTAGACATTAAGTATATTAAACCAATTACTCTTTTTATGCATACCCGTTTATGATTACACAAGCATTTCGCAGCCTAGTTTGATGTATTGAGACACAAACGACTTAGGCTCTTTTTGTTGATAGGAATACTGCATTGTTGTGGCGATTATTATTATTCTTGTTGTGTTTAGGATATTCTTGGCTCCGACGGCATTATATATATTCTGCCTTTTTGTGTGCATAGCCTGCACGAGCATTGTTCCGCTGCCTGCCTTTTTGGGTTCCATTTCCGATACGAGCATCTTTATAGCATCTAACATTTAAAGAAGATTCCTTGTTAGTGTTGAAGGACTTTAGTGCACTTTCTTTCATGCAGGAGTGCCTGACATTTATTGATTAAAGTAACGTAAGCTGTAACTTCTCTTACCACCTTACTTTGCATACCATAACCAAGCTCCTTCGGTTATAGGTAGTAATAGGCTGTTTTCACATAACATTAAGCCTAGAGTAGACGCACATTTATTGAGAGTTTGATAGCCTATTATTGCATATAGAACTCTGTAGAGTATTTGTGTTCTTTGTTCACTGGGAATATACATCAGAGGTTGGAGCTAGCGCTTTCCGTTGTAACATTTATGCCATTACTAGTCCAATGAATAAGAGCCCTGATATATTTGAACCCCAGTCGTAACAGAAGTCATCGTCTTCGTCATCGTCGTCGTTGTCGTCGTCGTCGTCGTCTTCGTCAATTTTGTTGTCGTCGTTGTCGTCGTCGCCTTCGTCGTCTTCTTCGTCATCGTCGTTCCCTTATTCGAAGACTTCGTCGTCATCAAAGTCTTTGTCATCGTCGAAGTCGTCTTCGTCGTCGTAGTCGTCGTCTTCGTAGTCGTCATCGTCGTCGTCGTCGTCGTCGTTGTCGTCATCGTCGTCGTTGTTGTCTTCGTCGTCTCCGTCAATTTTTTATTTTTTGTCGTCATCGTCGTCTTCGTCAATTTTGTTGTCGTCATCGTATTCTTCCTCATCGACATTGCCTTCGTCAATTTTGTCATCGTCATCGTCTTCGTCATCATCTTCGTCATCGTCACCGCCTTCGTCGATTTTTTCGTCGTCGTTGTCTTCGTCATCATCTATGTCGTCTTCGTCATCGTTGTCGTCGTCTTCGTCGTCGTCATTTTCGTCGTCTTCATCGTCGTCGTCATTGTCGTATTCGTCGTTGTCGTTATCGTTGTTGGTTTCGTCGTCGTCGAAGTCTTCGTCTTCGTCGAAGTCTTCGTCGTCGTCGAAGTCTCGTCGTCGTCGAAGTCTTCGTCGTCGTCGTCTTCGTCGTCGTCGTCGTCTTCTTCAATTTCTTGTTGTCGTCGTCGTCGTCGTTTTCGTCAATTTTGTTGTCGTCGTCATCGGCGTTTTCGTCGTCTTCGTCATCATTGTCGCCTTCGTCGATTTGTTCATCGTCGTCGTATTCGTCATCATCTTAGTCATCGTCATCGCCTTCGTCGATTTTTTCGTCGTCGTCGTCTTCGTCGTCTTCTTCGTCATCGTCGTCGCCTTCGTCGATTTTTACGTCGTCGTCGTCGTCTTCTTCAATTTTGTTTTTTTGTCGTCGTAGTCGTATTCGTCAATTTTGTTGTCGTCGTCGTCGTCTTAGTCGTATTCTTCCTCATCGACGTTGCCTTCATCGTTTTTTTCATCGCCATCGTCTTCGTAATCATCTTCGTCATCGTCATCACCTTCGTCGATTTTTTCGTCGTCGTTGTCTTCGTCATCATCTTTGTCGTCTTCGTCGTCGTCTTCATCGTCATCTTCGTCGTCTTCGTCGTCGCCGTTGTCGTCGTCTTCATCGTCCTCGGCATTTTCGTCACCATTGTCGTCTTCTTCGTTGTCGTTGTCGTTGTTGGTTTCGTCGTCGTCGAAGTCTTCGTTGTCGTTGTTGGTTTCGTAGTCGTCGAAGTCTTCGTTGTCGTCGAAGTCTTCGTCGTCGTCGTCGTCGTCTTCATCTTTGTCGTCTTCTTCGTCATCGTTGTCGCCTTCGTCGATTTTTTCGTCGTCGTCGTCTTCGTCATCGTCATCGCCTTCGTTGATTTTTTCGTCGTTGTCGTCTTCATCATCGTCATCGCCTTCGTCGATTTTTTCGTCGTCTTCGTCGTCTTCTTCGTCATCGTCGTCGCCTTCGTCGATTTTTCGTCGCTCTCGTCTTCGTCATCATCTTCGTCGTCTTCATCGTCGTCATCGTCGTCTTCATCGTCGTCGTCGTCTTCATCATCGTCGTCATTTTCGTCTTCGTCGTCATCGTTGTCGTTGTCGTCTTCGTCATCATCTTCGTCGTCTTCATCGTCATCGTCGTCGTCTTCATCGTCGTCGTCGTGTTCATCATCGTCGTCATTTTCCTCTTCGTCGTTGTCGTTGTCGTCTTCGTCGTCGTCGTCGTCGTTGTCATTTTCGTCGTCATTGTCGTCTTCGTCGTCGTCGTCGTCTTCTTCAATTTTTTGTTGTCTACGTCGTCGTCGTCTTTGTCAATTTGTTTTTTGTCGTCTTCGTCATCGTTGTCGCCTTCGTCGATTTTTTCGTCTACGTCATCATCTTTGTCGTCTTCGTCGTCGTTGTCGAAGTCGTCGTCATCATCGTCGTCGTTTTCGTCATCGTCGTCGTCTTCGTCGTCGTTGTCGTCGTCGTCATCGTCTTCGTCAATTCTTTTGTCATCGTTGTCGTTGTCGTCTTCGTCGTCCCCTTCGTCGAAGATTTCGTTGTCGTCGAAGTCTTCGTCGTCGTCGAAGTCTTCGACGTCGTCAAAGTCTTCGTTGTCGTCTTCATCGTCGTCGTCGTCTTCTTCAATTTTTTGTTGTCGTAGTCGTCGTCGTCTTTGTCAATTTTTTATTTTGTCGTCTTCGTCATCGTTGTCGCTTTCGTCGATTTTTTCGTCTTCGTCATCATCTTTGTCGTCGTCGTCGTCGTCATCGAAGTCTTCGTCTTCGTCTTCATCTTCGTCTTTGTCGTCGTTTTTGTCGTCGTCGTCGTCGTCGTCGTTGTCGTCGTCGTCGTTGTCGTCTTCGTCGTCGTCTTCGTCAATTTTGTTGTCGTCATCGACGTCGTCTTCTTCGTTATCGTCGTCCCCTTATTCGAAGACTTTGTCGTCATCGAAGTCGTCTTCGTCATCGTCGCTGTCGTCTTCGTCTTCGTTGTCATCGTCGTCTTCTTCAATTTATTTTTGTCGTCGTCGTCGTCTTCGTCAATTTTTTTTTGTCGTCGTCGTCGTCTTCTTCATCATCGACGTCGCCTTCGTCGATTTTTTCGTCGTCATCGTCTTTGTCATCATCTTCATCATCGTCATCGCCTTCGTCGATTTTTTCGTCGTCACCGTCTTCGTCATCATCTTCATCATCTTCGTCGCCTTCTTCATTATCGTCGTCGCCTTCATAAATTTTCTCGTCGTCGTCTTCTTCTTCGTCATCATCTATGTCGTCTTCGTCATCGTTGTCGTCGTCTTCGTTGTCTTCGTCGTCGTCATTTTCGTTGTCTTCATCGTCGTCGTCATTGTCGTATTCGTCGTTGTCGTTATCGTTGTTGGTTTCGTCATCGTCGAAGTCTTCGTCGTCGTCGAAGTCTTCGTCGTCGTCGAAGTCTTCGTCGTCGTCAAGTCTTCGTCGTCGTCGAAGTCTCGTCGTCGTCGTCGTCGAAGTCTCGTCGTCGTCGAAGTCTTCGTCGTCGTCGTCTTCGTCATCGTCGTCGTCTTCTTCAATTTCTTGTTGTCGTCGTCGTCGTCGTTTTCGTCAATTTTTTTGTCGTCGTCATCGTCGTTTTCGTCGTCTTCTTCGTCATCATTGTCGCCTTCGTCGATTTGTTCATCGTCGTCGTATTAGTCATCATCTTAGTCATCGTCATCGCCTCCGTCGATTTTTTCGTCGTCGTCGTCTTCGTCGTCTTCTTCGTCATCGTCGTCGCCTTCGTCGATTTTTACGTCGTCGTCGTCGTCTTCTTCAATTTTGTTTTCTTGTCGTCGTAGTCGTATTCGTCAATTTTGTTGTCGTCGTCTTAGTCGTATTCTTCCTCATCGACGTTGCCTTCGTTGCTTTTTTTCATCGTCATCGTCTTCGTCATCATCTTCGTCATCGTCATCGCCTTCGTCGATTTTTTCGTCGTCGTTGTCTTCGTCATCATCTTTGTCGTCTTCGTCGTCGTCATCGTCGTCTTCATCGTCATCTTCGTCGTCTTCATCGTCGCCGTTGTCGTCGTCTTCATCGTCCTTGGCATTTTCGTCGCCATTGTCGTCTTCGTCGTTGTCGTTGTCGTTGTTGGTTTCGTCGTCGTCGAAGTCTTCGTTGTCGTTGTTGGTTTCGTCGTCGTCGAAGTCTTCGTTGTCGTCGAAGTCTTCGTCGTCGTCATCGTCGTCTTCATCTTCGTCGTCTTCTTCGTCATCGTTGTCGCCTTCGTGGATTTTTTCGTCGTCGTCGTCTTCGTCAACGCCTTCGTCGATTTTTTCGTCGTCGTCGTCTTCATCATCGTCATCGCCTTCGTCGATTTTTTCGTCGTCTTCATCGTCTTCTTCATCGTCGTCGTCGTGTTCATCATCGTCGTCATTTTCGTCTTCGTCGTCGTCGTTGTCGTTGTCGTCTTCGTCGTCGTCGTCGTCGTTGTAATTTTCGTCGTCATTGTCGTCTTCGTCGTCGTCGTCGTCTTCTTCAATTTTTTGTTGTCGTCGTCGTCGTCGTCTTTGTCAATTTGTTTTTTGTCGTCTTCGTCGTCTTCTTCGTCATCGTTGTCGCCTTCGTCGATTTTTTCGTCTACGTCATCATCTTTGTCGTCTTCGTCGTCGTTGTCGAAGTCGTCGTCTTCGTCGTCGTCGTCTTCGTCGTCTTCGTCATCGTCGTTTTCGTCATCGTCGTCGTCTTCGTCGTCGTTGTCGTCGTCGTCATCGTCTTCGTCAATTCTTTTGTCATCGTTGTCGTTGTCGTCTTCGTCGTCCCCTTCGTCGAAGATTTCGTCGTCGTCGAAGTCTTCGTCGTCGTCGAAGTCTTCGACGTTGTCAAAGTCTTCGTTGTCGTCGTCGTCTTCTTCAATTTTTTGTTGTCGTAGTCGTCGTCGTCTTTGTCAATTTTTTATTTTGTCTTCGTCATCGTTGTCGCTTTCGTTGATTTTCTCGTCTTCGTCATCATCTTTGTCGTCGTCGTCGTCTTCTTCGTTATCATCGTCCCCTTATTCGAAGACTTCGTCGACATCGAAGTCGTCTTCGTCATCGTCGTCGTCATCTTCGTCATCGTCGTCGTCTTCGTAAATTTTTTGTTGTCGTCGTCGTCTTCGTCTTCGTAAATTTTGTTGTCGTCGTCGTCGTCTTCTTCCTCATCGATGTTGCCTTCATCGATTTTTTCATTGTCATTGTCTTCGTCATCATCTTCGTCATCGTCATCGCCTACGTCGATTTTTTCGTCGTCGTTGTCTTCGTCATCACCTTTGTCGTCTTTGTCGTCGTCTTCGTCGTCGTTGTCGTCGTCTTCATTGTCGTCGTCATTTCCGTCGTCATTGTCGTCTTCGTCGTTGTTGGTTTCGTCGTCGTCGAAGTCTTCGTCGTCGTCGTCGTCGAAGTCTTCGTTGTCGTCAAAGTCTTCGTCGTTGTCGTCGTCTTCTTAAATTTGTTGTTGTCGTCGTCGTCGTTGTCTTTGTCAATTTTGTTGTCGTCATCGTCGTTTTCTTCGTCATCGTTGTCGCCTTTGTCGATTTTTTCGTCGTCGTCGTCATCGTCATCATCTTAGTCATTGTCATCGCCATCGTCAATTTTTTCGTCGTCGTCGTCTTCGTCATCTTGTTCGTCATCGTCGTCGCCTTCGTTGCTTTTTTTGTCGTTGTCGTCTTCGTCATCATCTTTGTCGTCTTCATCGTCGTCATCGTCGTCTTCATCGTCGTCATCGTCTTCATCATCGTCGTCATTTTCGTCATTGTCGTTTTCGTCGTCTTCGAAGTCTTCGTCGTCGTCAAAATCTTCGTCGTCGTCGAAGTCTTCGTCGTCGTCTTTGTCATCATCTTTGTTATCTTTTTCGTCATCGTCGTCGCCCGTCGTCGATTTTTTCGTCATCGTCATCCTCTGTCATCATCTTTGTCGTCTTCGTCATCGTCGGCGTCGTCGTCGAAGTCGTCTTCTTCGTCGTCGGCGTTTTAGTCGTCGTCTTCGTCGTCGTCGTCGTTGTCGTCATCATCGTCGTCGTCGTCTTCGTCAATTTTTTTGTCGTCGTCGTCTTCGTCGTCTTCTTCGTCATCGTCGTCCCAGTCGTCGAAGTCTTCGTCGTCGTCGTCGTCGAAGTCATCGTCGTCGTCGAAGTCTTCGTCGTCGTTAAAGTCTTCGTCGTCGTCGAAGTCGTCTTCGTTGGCATCGTCGTTGTCGTCGTTGTTGTCTTCGTTGTCGTTGTCGTCCTCGTTAATTTTTTTGGTTGTCGTCGTCGTCGTCTTCGTCAATTTTGTTGTCGTTGTCGTCGTCGTCTTCGTCGTCGTCGTCGCATTTGTCGTCTTCTTCGTCATCATCGTCTTCTTCTTCATCATCGTCGTCTTCTTCTTCGTCGTTTTCATTGTCGTCTTCGTCCTCATTGTGTTCGTCGTCGTCGTCGTCGCCATCTTCGTTGTTTTCGTGGTCGTCGTCTTCGTCGTCGTCGTCGTTGTGATCTTCGTCATCTTCGTCGTTGTTGTCATCTTCGTTGTCGTCGTCGTCGTCATCTTCCCTGTCATCGTCGTCGTCGTCTTCGTCTTCGTCCTCGTCGTCTTCGTTGTCGTCGTCGTAGTCGTCGACTTCGTCATCTTCAACGTCGTGTTACGACCGGCACAACGAAATAAACAAGGGCACTTAATATTGGACTACAAGATAGGCTAGATCTGCAACAACGGTACGCTAATTCTAAACCCTCGAACTATTAAGCCGGTGAACAAAACACTTAAACCCTCCAGAGTTAATCTACTGGATAACGGGGTATCAATTTACTGGGTTAAGTGTACTTCTACAAAGGCTTCCGGTGATGGCAAAGCCTACTCACAACAAGAGTAATTAAGTTAATAAAAAGCTCTCAAGTAATAACAATGCTTAAATAAACTATGACAAGATTAAATGAAAGGTTATATGCTTACGTTATCTTTAGTGTGAGTCTGGACTCAACACTAAAACTCTTCAATGCTCTATTGTTACACTGGCCAGCTTGCCAGAATGTACTCATAGCTCGCTAGCGCTCGCCAGGGCAGTGAAATGGGCTATAATAATCGTAGAACGATGTTCTTTCTTTCTTAGTGTTCATGTTGTCACAGACAGATCAGTGGTGATCTTTATTCTTGTCTGTGACACTTGGAAGTATTTTATATCATTGATAGAGTAAAAGATATGTAGTATGAACTGTAAGGAGAAAGAGAGCGAGCAGCGAGGTGGTAATATTATGTGCGTGTGTATGTACGTGTGACTCCCTCGCTCGGCTGGCATTACGCGTCATATGACGCCTGCTCTTCATGACGTAGTCGTCTGTGATTGGAGGCCGCTGTCCTAGTAAGGTGGTGCGGGGCTCCTACCCGCGTGTCTCCGTCAGAGCTTGGCATGGTGTGCTTGGTCCTAGACGTCCCTTGCAATCTGTCCCCAATCTAACCCCCTGTACTACTGTTTCTCTCTCTGAACTTCTTCTTTTCCAATACTTCTTATCTTTACTCAATTACTTATCCCTTCTGGTTCTGC
Source organism: Paralithodes platypus (assembly GCA_032716605.1). NCBI lineage: Eukaryota > Metazoa > Arthropoda > Malacostraca > Decapoda > Lithodidae > Paralithodes > Paralithodes platypus. The sequence continues at coordinate 11,586,001 of CM064522.1, read as the reverse complement.
ATACGACTTCCATAGTTGGCCAGTCATATTACCAGCACCAGTTCGCCATATATGTTTTGCACTAGCTTTAGGGATTATTAGAGTCATAGTCACATGGTATCATAGTATTGGGGTGCTTCTAATTATTGAGTTGTTCTTTCCTACTATTTAATGCTAGACAGTGGAGGGTATCCTTAGTCGTTGTCTGAGTTATGTATGTGGCAAGTCTGTTACGACCGGGACTCGTATAAAACAAGGGCTCTTAATCATTGGACTAGAAAGGCACACAGCCACAACGGTAACACTAGATCCAACCCTCGAACTTATAATGCCGGCGCACAAAAAACACCTATACCCTCCACAGTTAAATCTGCGATAGCGGGGTATCCTCTTACTCGGTATAAGTGCACTACTACTACAGGCTGATGATCTCTGATACAGCCTGATCACAACAACATACAATTACGTTAACAATGTATACAAGGAAAAGATAGAGAGCTTAATTAAATCACTGGAATGATTTAATGCTAACAAGAAGAAGGTATAATTAAAGTTACTCTAAACAATAATAAACTGTCACTCCTATATTAAAGAAAGTGAATGAAAGTCCTAAAGCATCGAACAGGAATCTTCTGAAGAAAGTCTGATGCTGCTTAAGATGATCAAATCGTGGATTCGAATCCACGGACTGCCACATGTGTTTGTAAATTTCATTAATCGATTTTAGGAGTATAGTTGGTTGTTGGAAGGAACATAATAATTGATATTGGTTCAGGGGTAATTTATCGAGAGGACTTCCCTAGTGGTTAAGGCCCCATTAATTGCTCTTTCCATTCACATATGCATAGCCTACGTGAGTTGCAGTTGGGATGTGTGTACATGCTTAGATTGATATGCAGGATTCGAAGTTGCATAATAAATCGTAGGCAGTGTCCACCATTCTTTAACTGTCTTCGTGGTGCGATGCATAAGGTGTTGATTTTCGGTGTAAGCATCCTGGATTCGAATCCACGGACTGCCACATGTGTTTGTAAATTTCATTAATCGATTTTAGGAGTATAGTTGGTTGTTGGAAGGAACATAATAATTGATATTGGTTCAGGGGTAATTATCGAGAGGACTTCCCTAGTGGTTAAGGCCCCATTAATTGCTCTTTCCATTCACATATGCATAGCCTACGTGAGTTGCAGTTGGGATGTGTGTACATGCTTAGATTGATATGCAGGATTCGAAGTTGCATAATAAATCGTAGGCAGTGTCCACCATTCTTTAACTGTCTTCGTGGTGCGATGCATAAGGTGTTGATTTTCGGTGTAAGCATCCTGGATTCGAATCCACGGACTGCCACATGTGTTTGTAAATTTCATTAATCGATTTTAGGAGTATAGTTGGTTGTTGGAAGGAACATAATAATTGATATTGGTTCAGGGGTAATTTATCGAGAGGACTTCCCTAGTGGTTAAGGCCCCATTAATTGCTCTTTCCATTCACATATGCATAGCCTACGTGAGTTGCAGTTGGGATGTGTGTACATGCTTAGATTGATATGCAGGATTCGAAGTTGCATAATAAATCGTAGGCAGTGTCCACCATTCTTTAACTGTCTTCGTGGTGCGATGCATAAGGTGTTGATTTTCGGTGTGAGCATCCTGGATTCGAATCCACGGACTGCCACATGTGTTTGTAAATTTCATTAATCGATTTTAGGAGTATAGTTGGTTGTTGGAAGGAACATAATAATTGATATTGGTTCAGGGGTAATTTATCGAGAGGACTTCCCTAGTGGTTAAGGCCCCATTAATTGCTCTTTCCATTCACATATGCATAGCCTACGTGAGTTGCAGTTGGGATGTGTGTACATGCTTAGATTGATATGCAGGATTCGAAGTTGCATAATAAATCGTAGGCAGTGTCCACCATTCTTTAACTGTCTTCGTGGTGCGATGCATAAGGTGTTGATTTTCGGTGTGAGCATCCTGGATTCGAATCCACGGACTGCCACATGTGTTTGTAAATTTCATTAATCGATTTTAGGAGTATAGTTGGTTGTTGGAAGGAACATAATAATTGATATTGGTTCAGGGGTAATTTATCGAGAGGACTTCCCTAGTGGTTAAGGCCCCATTAATTGCTCTTTCCATTCACATATGCATAGCCTACGTGAGTTGCAGTTGGGATGTGTGTACATGCTTAGATTGATATGCAGGATTCGAAGTTGCATAATAAATCGTAGGCAGTGTCCACCATTCTTTAACTGTCTTCGTGGTGCGATGCATAAGGTGTTGATTTTCGGTGTGAGCATCCTGGATTCGAATCCACGGACTGCCAAATGTGTTTGTAAATTTCATTAATCGATTTTAGGAGTATAGTTGGTTGTTGGAAGGAACATAATAATTGATATTGGTTCAGGGGTAATTTATGGAGAGGACTTCCCTAGTGGTTAAGGCCCCATTAATTGCTCTTTCCATTCACATATGCATAGCCTACGTGAGTTGCAGTTGGGATGTGTGTACATGCTTAGATTGATATGCAGGATTCGAAGTTGCATAATAAATCGTAGGCAGTGTCCACCATTCTTTAACTGTCTTCGTGGTGCGATGCATAAGGTGTTGATTTTCGGTGTGAGCATCCTGGATTCGAATCCACGGACTGCCACATGTGTTTGTAAATTTCATTAATCGATTTTAGGAGTATAGTTGGTTGTTGGAAGGAACATAATAATTGATATTGGTTCAGGGGTAATTTATCGAGAGGACTTCCCTAGTGGTTAAGGCCCCATTAATTGCTCTTTCCATTCACATATGCATAGCCTACGTGAGTTGCAGTTGGGATGTGTGTACATGCTTAGATTGATATGCAGGATTCGAAGTTGCATAATAAATCGTAGGCAGTGTCCACCATTCTTTAACTGTCTTCGTGGTGCGATGCATAAGGTGTTGATTTTCGGTGTGAGCATCCTGGATTCGAATCCACGGACTGCCACGTGTTTGTAAATTTCATTAATCGATTTTAGGAGTAAAAGTGGTTGTTGGAAGGAACACAATAATTGGTAATGGTTCAGGGGTAATTTATCGAGGACTTCCCTAGTTAAGCCCCATTAATTGCTCTTTCCATTACATATGCATAGCCTACGTGAGTTGCAGTTGGGTGTGTACATGCTAGATTGATATGCAGGATTCGAAGTTGCAAATAAATCGTAGGCAGTGTCCACCATTCTTTAACTGTCTTCGTGGTGCGATGATAAGGTGTTGATTTTCGGTGTGAGCATCCTGGATTCGAATCCACGGACTGCCACATGTGTTTGTAAATTTCATTAATCGATTTTAGGAGTATAGTTGGTTGTTGGAAGGAACATAATAGATATTGGTTCAGGGGTAATTTATCGAGAGGACTTCCCTAGTGGTTAAGGCCCCATTAATTGCTCTTTCCATTCACATATGCATAGCCTACGTGAGTTGCAGTTGGGATGTGTGTACATGCTAGATTGATATGCAGGATTCGAAGTTGCATAATAAATCGTAGGCAGTGTCCACCATTCTTTAACTGTCTTCGTGGTGCGATGCATAAGGTGTTGATTTTCGGTGTGAGCATCCTGGATTCGAATCCACGGACTGCCACATGTTTGTAAATTTCATTAATCGATTTTAGGAGTATAGTTGGTTGTTGGAAGGAACATAATAATATAAAGCAGGAACAAGATATGACAAGTGTAGGGACATACAGTGTTAACTGGCACTGGAATAACGATAAATGCGCAATAGTATTATCTCCAACAACAAAATAAGTACTTCCTCAGGCAACGCAAAAGCCTGCTCAGGTTGTGCAACTCAACAACAACCAAGGCTTACAATCAATGTGAATAAAAATGCTGCATACATAACATAAGAGTTTATAATCTTAATCGGGTGTCTGCTAGGCGAATAAAGTCTAGCTGGGATGTCGTAGGCTAGGAAACAATGGCTGAGCAAGCGGCTCGTAGCTTAGCGAGGTCCTTAAGACTGTACGGCCAAATTACGTTAAATGACGGGGTGCTCTCTTGAGAGATCCAGATCGCTAGTATCTGGTTCTCTCCTGGCGACCCTCTTCAAGTCAAAGCAAAACGAGTTAGCACAGTGTTGGGTGGCAGAGGCAAAAACCCTCACTCGCAACACAGTGCTAAACTCACAAGGTACACAGTCAGAAAGACAACCTAGGCTTCCCACGTATCCGTTGCGATTGTACAAGTTCAACAAAACCTGGTACACATCGGAAATCACAACAATAGCCTCACCCCAGTCTAGCATTAAATAGCCCAGCAGACAACCAAGAAATAGGTAGGGAGACACCGCGAGTGTGTCGAACCTCTACAGACAAAATGTTAACCCCTCCAAAATGTCTAACTAAGCATGAAATATCTGAGAGCTTCAGCATATAATACGATGGCCGATATATGAAATCGTCCAGAACCAAAGGGGAGTTATGATGTTAAATAGATTAGAAGAATAAGAGGTAAGAAGTTGAGAGAGAGAGAAAGTGTTCTATAGGTGGAAGTCGGGGACAGATGGCAAGGGAGGTGTGAAGGTTATGCTGGTCAAGCAAGCTCTGAGCAAGGAAGGCACAAAGGCAGCAAGGAGTGCGGGGGAACTACCTCCTGCTGCGGCAGGAGGGCGGCAAAGTGGCCAGCCACTCAGAGTGCCCGGCCGGGGCATGACGTCACCGAGACAACGCGTAACACTACGCACACAACCCTCTGCCTCCTGCACTTACTCACTCACACTCTCTAGCTGTATCATTCAGTCTTATACATTAAACTTATAACTGATGATATAAAATATAATGCATTGTCACAGATGAAAATAAAGACCACTTCTATACTGCCTGTGACATGACGATTCACAAGAAAGAAAGTATAACATTCTCTGATAACTGTAGCCCATTTCACTGCCCTGGCGAGCGCTAGTGGCTACCGGGAGGCGATTCTGCCAACGCTGGTAGGCGTCACACCCCGCCCAAGATATGGGACGCTCAACATTAGGCGAGCACCATGTCTGACAAGGCAGAACGCCGACAAGACCTGCCACAACCAGCCACTCCGCCAGAAATGAAATGCAAAGCTCAATCATAATCAAAACAACATTTTAGCATAAATCAAATCTTATAACCCCTCCCAAACATAATGGTATAATTTTAGCCTGCTATGCTCCCAGAGCGAGCTTCACAGAGCCCACCCTCCTAAGTGAAAGACAGGTTCAACTTAGAACTTTAGATATAACATTGGCAACTTACAATTAACTATCAAAAGAAAGAGTTTTTTATGTGATTTTTTTTTATTTAATTTTAATGTTGTTTTTGACGGCTGCTCTACAGGGGCAAGCCTGATTTTTTTTCCACTCTCAACACACACTGACTGAACGGCGAGGGATCTCCTGCAAACAAACCCTCCCGTGACAAACAATCAGCCAAAACATTATCAGTGCCCTTAGCATGCCACACATCCAACTTGTGTTCCGGCAGCAAAACAACACCTGACACTAATAACCTGCCCAGTTCATCACAAGACTGGCACTTCTCTTCGCTCTTTCCGGCAACGGGGCCTGCCAATAACCTTTCACTAGTTCTACCTTCGTGATGAGCGAGGCAGCCCCGATGCGGTCTATGGTATCGTCAACTCTAGGTAATGGATAGGCGTCTGTCAGGGATAATGCTTCCACACTCTTGCAATCACCATACACACGGATCTTGCCACTCAACTCCGGTTGCAAACTCACTGGCAACGACCACTTACGATATCCCTTATCCCTCAGACCCTTGGGTAATGGATAGGTGTCTGTCAGGAATAATGCTTCCACACTCTTGCAATCACCATACACACGGATCTTGCCACTCAACTCCGGTTGCAAACTCACTGGCAACGTCCACTCACGATATCCCTTATCCGTCAGACCCTTTTTCCACATGTCGTCTAGCTCTGTTTTCACGACAGGCTGTTGAGCAGGATTTATACAGTAGGGAATTAAACTGAGCCTTGCACTGTCTCCAGCCTTCATGTCGGATTCTACTTCGTACATCAGGTCTGGAGAAGCAACAAACATGCGGATGCACTGCCACAGCCTAGTAAACAACTTATCTCGCAGAACAACATGCCTAGTGCCCTACCACAACCCAGCCGAGACCGCAGCTTCTAACCTGTAGTCTCCCTGCTTCTTCACCTTCGTCCCTAGAACAGCCAGGTCATGAGAGGGACAATCAGTACCACCTGTGCAGTCACTCCCATAGTTCATTATTGCTAAGGCTTCCCCACTGATACCGTACATGCGCACCCCCGCATTCCTTGCAACTACATCTGCCTGCGCAGCATCACCGCTTTTAGCGACATGGCCAGATACAGTCGGTCTATGGCAGGGCTGTTGCATTCGACTAGAGCAGCATTGGGAGGCTATGTGACGACCGGGCACATCCACTCCACAGCCAACCTCACCAATCTGCTCAATGTCCTCCTTCTGACCACCACCCTTGGCAGCCATGGGTCGACCCTGACCTGACAACCATGTCCAAGCCTCGTCGACCACCCTGAACCACCGAAACAACGAGGCTAACGGTCTATAACCATTCAAGTGACCTGCCCGCGGAATATCTTGCACCACCTGAGTTGTGAGGCTCGGGTGCTTGGCACGACCAGTGGGGTATGAACCGAGCTGGTGCTGGAGCACTGCACACTGCGGCTCAGGCAGGTGCTCTAGTGCTTCCACAGCCACCAGACTCGTGTCCCCCGCCCACTGCTCCGCCGAGACATGACAATCCCAACTCTCCTCCACCTGTGCCCCACTGCCCCCTCTCCTTCTCCACCTTGGCTGCTGCAGACCAACGCAGGGACAGTAGGCTGCTCAGGTGGTTGCCTCACAAACTCCTCCAACAGGTTCACATGACATGTTTCCCCGTCCTCGTGTTCGATAGCCCCGTTCCCACAACTCTCCTCCAACTTGGAACTACTAAGTCGCGGAGAGCCATCACGCCCAACCATGTCACTAGGGGTGACAGGTTCTGGGGCCACTCCGGAGCTCACCTCTGAGTCAAATACTAAGCCGCTAAGGAGAGCCGCTGGAGCAAAACTCCCAAAACTCCCAACTTTAGCTTGCTCCTTCCGACCGTTCCTCTGCTGGTCTGAAGACTGAGGAATAGGCTGTGACACTTTCGATGCAAGAGATCTTGTAACAACGCATGCCATAGGTTGTACTTGACACCGCTCTACCCACTCCTGTTCCTCCCTATTCACGTCGGCCGGCTTCTCGGCAACGACTAAGGGTGAAACCTCAGAAGTAGGCACCGCAAAGTCGTTGCCGAGAAGGAGGTCGACGCCCCCAACAGGCAAGTTCTCCACAATTCCAACATCCAACTCTCGTGTCACACCATCTACCTCCAGGTCCATCCTGACCAACAGGTATGACCAGATAGCATTGATACCTTGCACCACAACCACCCGTGCCGCGTTTATTGGTCTACCAGTAAAGTTCTTCATCAAAGTCTGAGAGGCACCCGTGTCTCGCAACAGCTCAACTCCATGCTTCTTACCAGCCCACTTCACGCAGCCACACCCTTGATGGTCGCAAAAGACATCGCGGACAGGGTTCGACCCTTCCGGATTCTTCTCCACTGGCTGTGTCCCAAGCCTCTGACGTTATACCACGGGCAAACTCAGACGACTTCGGGGACACCCCAATGTTGCGAGCCAAAGACACAACTTCATTAGGTAGCTTGCTTGGACAGGCTCTTGCAAAATGCCACTCTTTATGACAATGGAAGCACTCTAGCTTTCCCTTGGGCTTCCCTTGAGGTGAGGAAGGACCCGGACCCTTTCGAAACGGGACGGTACTAGGTTTATGGTCAGTTTTGGTGTCGTTGCTCTTGTACTTAGTGTACTTATGTGTATCAGTGTTTCGGGGAGGGGGAGGGTTACGCTCCTTATTGCCTGCATCTCTTCTCTGTGCAGAACCGCACCCACGAATCAAAGATAACCGAAGGTCAGCCATCTCTGCTGCCTCCTGAAGAGTTTTCGGGTTTTTTTCTTTAAGATTCAACGTCAGATCGCTACCCGTACACTTGAAAAATTGTTCTAGAAGCATCAGCTGTTTCAACTCATCAAACGTCGATGCCTTCTCAGAACGCAGCCAGTTTCTAAATGCATCTGACAGATCCCGGGCATGCTCAAGAAAGGTGCACTCACGACCCTTCGTTACACCCCGGAACTTCAATCTGTACGTCTCTGGTTGTAACTCGTACGCCCGCAGAACAGCTTCCTTCAATACCTCATAATCGACGCAAGGCTCCAAGGGCAACGCATCATAGGCCTTGAGTCCTTTGCCAACCAACCTAGAGGAAACAAGGGCTGCCCACTTAACCTCGGGCCATTGGTGCTCCCGGCACTTCTTCTCAAAACGCATGAAAAATTCGGTGACACCCGACTCGTCAAATACAGGGACTAACTTAAGAAGGTGCGATAAAGACTGATCAAGACCTCGATTCCCAGAACCGAGACGTTGCCCTGTTGACTCCACCCGAGACTTCTCAAGATCTATGTCTGCACAGTACATGGCCTTTCTCTCCTCAGACTGAATCTCAGCCTCACGCCGCCGTTGCTCGAGCTCAGCCTCATGCCTTCGTTGCTCAAGCTCAGCCTCATGCCTTCGTTGCTCAGCCTGCATTTTAGCCATCTCAAGCTGGAAGAGCATATCTGCAGTTAAACCTTGAGGAGGAGGAGATGCAACAATTGGAGACCCCCCCTGTGATCCACCCGGGGGCAAACCATGCTGCCAGTGACTATCGGCCTGCGGGAACGTCGGATCCGGTGTTCTAGAGAGCACGATGGGAGTAGAGTGGAGGGGGGGCTTGGCCGAAGGTGCCAAAGCACCACCCTGTGCACCACACACCCCGCCCAGCACACATGCCACCAGGTCACTTCTCGTCATGCTGCTAGTGCCAACATGCCCCATGACCGTGGCGAAACACTGGAGACCATACCGATCAATCCCTGCCACCCGGTTAACAGTAATAGGCATTTCCAGAAATTTCCTTGCATCCTCCTGACTAGTTATTACTCTCATGTCATCTAACAAACCCAGCCTCTGCACCTCAGAGCCTGCTTCCCGTACTGTGTCCTCACTGTACACTGATCCGTCGTCCGACATAGTGTCCACCGAAAATTCTCAACGTTTATAAAAAAAAGGAAGTACCTAAACTCTCATGTAGCACTATTCACTCAAAAATGCTTGAAGACTCTTAAGTGTTATACTACTTGCCAAAAAAAATCCGTGTCCACTATATTCCTTCAAACAAAAAAACAAATGACCACAACACTCCTTCAATATTTCTCTAAGTTCACAAAATCCTGAGCAAGGTCGCCATTTGTTACGACCGGGACTCGTATAAAACAAGGGCTCTTAATCATTGGACTAGAATGGCACACAGCCACAACGGTAACACTAGATCCAACCCTCGAACTTATAATGCCGGCGCACAAAAAACACCTATACCCTCCAGAGTTAAATCTGCGATAGCGGGGTATCCTCTAACTCGGTATAAGTGCACTACTACTACAGGCTGATGATCTCTGATACAGCCTGATCACAACAACATACAATTACGTTAATAATGTATACAAGGAAAAAGATAGAGAGCTTAATTAAATCACTGGAATTATTTAATGCAAACAAGAAGAAGGTATAATTAAAGTTACTCTAAACAATAATTAACTGTCACTCCAATATTAAAGAAAGTGAATGAAAGTCCTAAAGCATCGAACAGGAATCTTCTGAAGAAAGTCTGATGCTGCTTAACACCTTACGAGCGGCCTATGCGGTTTATTTATGTGTACCGCACAGCGGGGTGTTTTTAGCCAAAATAGGGCTGTTTACGTGATCATTTTCATGCCTAAATAAGACCCAGAACGTAAAACAAGTACCTATCCCTGAAAGGGCATAAACAGAGCTTTCGAATGACACCATAACGATCCTTGTATGATGGATAGTTTTCTTGCAATAACCGTGCAACGCGAGTGCAAATAGCAGGTAATTCGGTACTTTCAGTACATAATTGAGTATGTAGCGAGTGAGAGAGGGAGGAGGGAGCTGAGATTTGTGTCAGTAGGTTCGCCGCGGTGGTCTGGAGCAGTCATACGCTCGCTAGTCTCCTGCCACCACTTGTCTCTCTCTCTCAGCCACATTACGTGCTGAAATTGCCACTCGAGTTATGTCGAGCGCCGCCACATAGTCCAGCTTTATTTAACTCGACTTATGTTGCTCGCCGCTAATTTAGGGTTAAGATGATCGAATCTGATTTTGAACTGTTATATAAAGCAGGAACAAGATATGACAAGTGTAGGGACATACAGTGTTAACTGGCACGGGAATAACGATAAATGCGCAATAGTATTATCTCTAACAACAAAAGAAGTACTTCCTCAGGCAATGCAAAAGCCTGCTCAGGTTGTGCAACTCAACAACAACCAAGGCTTACAATCAACGTGAATACAAATGCTGCATACATAACATAGGAGTTTATAATCCTAATTGGGTGTCTGCTAGGCGAATAAAGTCTAGCTGGGATGTCGTAGGCTAGGAAACAATGGCTGAGCAAGCGGCTTGTAGCCTAGCGAGGTCCTTAAGACTGTACGGCCAAAATACGTTAAATGACGGGGTGCTCTATTGAGAGATCCAGATCGCTAGTATCTGGTTCTCTCCTGGCGACCCTCTTCAAGTTGTTACGATCCAGGTTCTCAAAGACACAGGGCTCTTCAACATTGGACTAGATAATGGCAAAATGCAATAACGGTAACACTAGATCCAACCCCAGCCTTAACCCGTTGAGCCCCGGCTAGTTATAATATTTTGTTCACCCCAGTCCCAAGCCATTTTCACTTATTTTTTTTGTTTGCTAAAATGGAAGACAAGGATGAGAAATGAAAAAAAAAAAAAAAAAATCACCTCTGACATTTTTTTTTTGGTGGGGGGTTGGGTGTGGGAGCCTCAAAACAATTTGTTGAGCCAAAATGGAAGAGAATGGTGAGAAATGAAGACAAAAATAAAAAAAAACTCATTTCTGTCATTTGGGGGGCGGGGGGGGGGGGTTTCAATAGTTCGTCTCCCCCGCATGACCACCCGCCCAGGAGCACTAGGGTAAAAACTGAGTATGGCATTGTACGGCATACATCCTAAGGAGTATCTCACATAAATCTCAAGCCTCTAGCTCCCATACGACCGGAGTAATGAAGGTTCAAAGTGGCGGTGAACTAGGGGTGTAAACTATCCCCACTAAGCCCACCACCACCAGCCGCGCGGCTGTCTCGGCCCGCTCACACCTACTGGCCCGGCTCCCACACACACTACGGTACCTCCCCCTCCTATTCTCCCGCCATTTCCTACCTTACGAGCCACGTAAGTGTTTTTTATATGTCGGACGCACGTGATGCGTCGCTGGGAGTTGGTGATCAAAGACTGCCAACGCAACACGTGCGACGCTGGGTCTCACCGGGTTAAACACTGGAAAACAAAACACCATTACCGCCCTGAGTCGTGCCTGGACAACGAGGTATCCTATGACTCGGTAACTGGTGCACACACACTAGGCTGACGCTCGATGAAACAGCCTATTCTCAAACAGTAAAAGATTACTCGATTAGGTTACACAAAGAAAAGTTAGTTAACGTGATTAATTAACGTTACGGTAGATACTCAAATAACTGGCACTCCTGTATTAAAGAAAGTGCAATGCTAGTCCTGCAACATCAACTGGAAACTTCTGAAATAAGTCTGATGCTGGGAAGATGTTCGTAAAGAATCTTGAACAATTATAATGCAGAATACGGGTCACAATAAATACTAGGACATATAGTAATACTAGGCAGGCGAATAATAAAGACTGCGCAAAGGTAGTAATGCTCGACAACTAAAGAAATGATTCGTGACACAACGCAACAGCCTACTAGGGTTGTGCAACTCAACAACAACCTCGGCTCAAAAGTGCAGTGAATAATAATGTTGCATACATATAAAAATGGGGGGCTTATCTCTAACCAGTGTCTGCTCAGTTAACAAAGTCTGTTACGACTGGGGTTCAAATATATCAGGGCTCTTATTCATTGGACTAGTAATGGCATAAATGCTACAACGGAAAGCGCTAGCTCCAACCTCTGATGTATATTCCCAGTGAACAAAGATCACAAATATTCTACAGAGTTCTATATGCAATAATAGGCTATCAAACTCTCAATAAATGTGCGTCTACTCTAGGCTTAATGTTATGTGAAAACAGCCTATTACTACCTATAACCGAAGGTGCTTGGTTATGGTACGCAAAGTAAGGTGGTAAGAGAAGTTACAGCTTACGTTACTTTAATCAATAAATGTCAGGCACTCCTGCATGAAAGAAAGTGCACTAAAGTCCTTCAACACTAACAAGGAATCTTCTTTAAATGTTAGATGCTATAAAGATGCTCGTATCGGAAATGGAACCCAAAAAGGCAGGCAGCGGAACAATGCTCGTGCAGGCTATGCACACAAAAAGGCAGAATATATAATGCCGTCGGAGCCAAGAATATCCTAAACACTACAATAATAATAATCGCCACGACAATGCAGTATTCGTATCAACAAAAAGAGCCTAAGTCGTTTGTGTCTCCATACATCAAACTAGGCTGTGAAATGCTTGTGTAATGATAAATGGGTATGCATAAAAAGAGTACTTGGTTTAATATACTTAATGTCTACTATGATTGATAAAGTCTAGCTAGAGTCAATGATACGAGATACTGGTGTGCATGGTATGCTGCATAGCCTAGTGCAAATCTCAAGTCTGTGCGTCAAATATTACGTTATAGGGAAGGGTAGCTCTCTTGAGAAACCTTAATACCGAAGTATTAAGCGTTCTCCTGGCGTACCTCAAAGACAAACAATCGAGAATAGAACAGTGCAGAATGGTATAGGCAAAAAGCCCTCATTCGTGCATGCTCTACTCTCAATGGCACACAGACTAGAATTTACTCAATCAACTCCAGTTCTCAGGTATGTCGTGCAGCTTTTAACTAAAGCCAGCACTCATAGGAAACAATACCTTATAATATCAGACTCCTAGTCTAGCATTATCTAATCCAGCAGAACACTAATAATTAAAGGAAGCAGTACTAAACAATATGAATGCCAACCAATGCTTCGTGATCCACTTATCTTAACAACTAACATACATGGGTTATATCAGACCTTAACGCACAATACAACTGGCCAGCATGAAGCTGATTTTGCAGAGTTAACCAGAGGGGGTATAATATTAATAAAAAGGTGGTGAAAGATATGAAAAAGAGAGAGGTAGGCAGAGGAAAAGATTCTCAGATACGGAGCAGGGGACAGGTAGCAAGTGAAAAAGATGGATGCGTTCTAGAAACCAGATCTGAGGGAGAGAGTGGCGAGGAACTGTATTTATACTCGCACTAGCTTGAGCCGCGTGGGAAAAAAGCGGTTACAAGTCCTCTAGCCACTAGCAAGGGAGCTAACAGCATGGGAAGGACCTCTCTCAACCAACCCCCACGAGGCAGCCAGCCGTGACGTCATCGAGCGGGACAAAAACACTACGCGCTCCCTCTCACTCTGTTCTACTCTCTCTCTCTCTCCCAGATCCCATCATTACTAGTTAATGATAAAACATATACTTTACAATTAAATATATAAAGCCTTGACATGGGTGAAAACAAAGAGCCTTTCTGGACTGCCCATGACACGAGCTTTCATATGAAATAAAGCACACTCTAATACATAAACTGTAGCCCCATCCACTGCCCTGGCGATCCTAGCGAGTCACTGTAGGACAAGCCATGCGGTTCTAACGGAGTGGTTAACGTCACACCCCCCCAAGATTTTTCTCAGAGGCCCCAAGGCTCACAAAAATCTGATGGTTAGAACCCATGCTATATCTCCACTTCCCATCACCCAGCGGCAGTAAAATATCTGGCACAGTTCTTCAACAAAACATTTTTCAAAATTATAACCCTCCCCATCACAATAGGTTAAATTATATGTAGTTATGCTCCTCAAGAGCGAGCTTCTCTAGCCCAGCATTCTGAGAGGAGTGCAACTCAGAATTACTGCTATAACATACTGAAAAAATTCAACTATCAAAGAAAGTTTTTTATTTGATTTTTATGTTTATAATTTGTTTATTTCGGCTGCACTATAGGGGCAAGCCTAGTTTTGTCTTCTATACCAAACGCTCAACTCCTGCTTTACGACCCAATACGCTGGGCTACAACCGCGAGCCAACAAGCACCAAGCGCAAAATACTATTCAAACTAAAGCAGGAGGCTACCCGTGTGTCAATCTACCCAGGATCATATACCCTTGAACGACCATCTGCAACCACGTTGTCACAACCGGCAATATGGCGTATGTCCAGGTTATATACCAATAACCTTAGTGACCACCTGATCAGCCTCATATTCCGATTGTGAAACTGGTCCAAGAACTTGAGAGGGTGATGATCTGGGTAAACTACAACGACCGGATCATAGGCTGGAACACAGACCTCGAAATGCCTCAGAGCAAGTACAACCACCAGCAGCTCCTCCTCGACAACAGAGCAGCTCCCCTGGGCCGAATTGTACTTCTCCGAGCAGAAACTAACAGGATGCTCCAGCCCATCATCGTCCTTTTCCACAAGGACGGCACCAGCCCCCACACCACTAGCCTCCGTTGCTAGTTGGAAAGGTAGGCTAAAGTCAGGGGCCCTGAGGAACGGGTGAGTGCACAACAGGTGTTTTACTTCTCTAAACACCTTCTCACACTCAGGCGCCCATTTGAACTTCTTATCCTTCCAGTTATCCTCCACCTGAGCTTGACTGTCCCGTTCTCCTTCTCCACCTTGACTGCTAAACGTCATCACAGGCACAGTGAGAGGCTCAGGGGGGTGCCTCCCATACTCCTTCATGGGATTAACATGACATAACTGATTGCGCTTCCGTCTGTCTGGAGTGGCTACCAAGTAAACCAGGTCCGATAGCTCCTCCACCACCCTATGAGGACCAGCGTACTTCGCGGATAAGGGGTGACCTACAAGGGGCAGTAGAAACAACACCACCTGACCCACGTGAAACTCCCTGAGTTCAACCTTGAGGTCGTACCTGTCCTTCCTGAGGGCCTGAGAGCTAGTCAAATTATGGCCAGCCAACTCCAGACTGCGCAACATCCGTTCTCGACTGTTGAGGACACACTTGAGCATAGAACAAGGTTTTTCTGCTCCCTCCCATACTTCTTCAACCATATGGAGAGGCCCTCTGACACGGTGTCCAAAGACGAGCTCATTAGGGCTGAATCCCAAACTCTCCCCAGGTACCTCCCGCACAGCACACAAAACACATGGCAGGCCAAGATCCCAATCCTTCCCACTCTCAAAGCAACAACAACGAAGCACAGATTTCAAGGCGGAGTGCCATCGCTCTAACACACCCTGGCTCTCCGGATGATACGCAGATGACACAACCCCAACAATCTCATGCTGCGGCATTGCTTGGACAAAGAGGCTAGAAGTGAAGTTGGGTCCCTGGACTGACTGAAGCCCCTGCGGGTAACCATACCGGGAAAAATACACTAGCAAGCATCGGACCACCGTCTTCGCTGACCCATTTCTCATAGGGTACGCATCAGGGTACCTTGTTGCTACATCTCCCGACTGTGCATCACTGTCCTCCTTCAACTCTTTCGTCTTTTTAAGCCCATCCTCTGCCCCTTCAGGAACAGTTACTGGGTCTTCTCCAGACTCGAAATGTGGTCCTAATAATGAGTCCCCGAGAAGGTCCGTTGACACTAAACTCTCAACCGCATCAACTTCCACCCCCTTCTCGGTACCCTTCCTCCGCTGATCTAAAGATTGTTGACCAGAATGTGACTCCCTGGATGCAGGATCTCCAGTGACAACACACGCCATAGGCTGCCCCGGACACTTCTCAACCCACTCCTGCTCCTCCCTACTCACGTCGGCCGGCTTCTCGGCAACGACAAAGGGTGGAGCCTCAGAAGTAGGTCCCGCAAAGTCGTTGCCGAGAAGGAGGTCGACGCCCCCAACAGGTAACTTCTCCACAATTCCTACATCCAGGTCCCGAGTCACACCATCAACTTCCACCTTCATTCTTACAAGCGGGTATGACCTTGTCGCATTAACTCCCTGAACCACAACCACCCGCGCTGTATTGACAGGTTTACCAGTGAAATTTCTCAACAGTGTTTGCGATGCCCCAGTGTCACGCAAAATTCTCACCTCATGTCTTCTACCCCCCCACTCCACACAACCGAGTCCCCTGTGGTCACTAAAGGCATCACGGACAGGGAATAAGCCTTCCGGATCCTTCTGCACTGGCAGTGTATTTACCTTGGAAGAAATGCCTCTAACAAACTCCGATGTCCTCTTGAACACTCCAATGCCGTGAGCAAAAGACACGGCTGCCGGAGGAGGTCGACTAGGGCACTCATTTGCCTTATGACCCTCCTGGTGGCAACTAAAACACATAAATTTCGGTTCGGCTTATACTGTGATGTAAAAGGCCCCTGACTTTTCACATACGGTGTGGTGTAAGGTTTGGATTCAGTTTTAGTTTCATGGCTCTTCTGTTTAAATGTGTCATTGTTAAGGGGAGGGGGAGGATAACGGTCCTTAGCACTTACATCGTACTTCTGTGAGGACCCGCAACCCCGAATCAACGACAGCCGTCGATCAGCCATTTCTGCTGCTTCGAATAGAGTTCTTGGGTTTTTCTCCTTTAACACCTTACGAGCGGCCTATGCGGTTTATTTATGTGTACCGCACAGCGGGGTGTTTTTAGCCAAAATAGGGCTGTTTACGTGATCATTTTCATGCCTAAATAAGACCCAGAACGTAAAACAAGTACCTATCCCTGAAAGGGCATAAACAGAGCTTTCGAATGACACCATAACGATCCTTGTATGATGGATAGTTTTCTTGCAATAACCGTGCAACGCGAGTGCAAAAAGCAGGTAATTCGGTACTTTCAGTACATAATTGAGTATGTAGCGAGTGAGAGAGGGAGGAGGGAGCTGAGATTTGTGTCAGTAGGTTCGCCGCGGTGGTCTGGAGCAGTCATACGCTCGCTAGTCTCCTGCCACCACTTGTCTCTCTCTCTCAGCCACATTACGTGCTGAAATTGCCACTCGAGTTATGTCGAGCGCCGCCACATAGTCCAGCTTTATTTAACTCGACTTATGTTGCTCGCCGCTAAATAAGGGTTAAGTTCAAAGTTAGATCACCGCCCGTGATCTTAAAGAACTGCTCCAACATCATTAACTGCTTAATTTCATCAAATGTTGTGACCTTCTCAGATCGGAGCCAGTTCCCCATAGCATCGGACAAGTCCCGGGCGTGTTCCAAAAAGGTGCTATCTCTTCCCTTAGTTACACCCCGGAACTTCAAACGGTACGTTTCTGGTTGCAGTTCGTAAGCCCTCAGGACAGCCTCCTTGAGATCCTCATACACAATACATGACTCCAAAGGTAATGCATCATAGGCTTTAAGACCCTTGCCTATTAATCTAGAGGATACAAGTGCTGCCCATTTATTCTCTGGCCACTGGTGTTCCTGGCACTTCTTCTCAAAGCGTGTGAAAAATTCTGTTACACCACTCTCATCAAACACCGGAACCAGTTTCAATAATTGCGAGAGAGACTGCTCATGAACACGGTTACCAGCCCCAAGTCGCTGTCCCGTTGCCTCTACTCGCGACTTCTCTACGTCCATGTCGGCACAGTACCTAGTCGACTCTAAATCAGCTTGGATTTTTGCTAGCTTGGCTCTCTCTTCTATCTTGTCTAATTCTAATTGCTGCTGAAGCTGAAGCATAGATACCCTTTGTTGCTGTTGAACCTCAGATACCCTGATAGCCTTTCTCTCTTCGATCTTAGCTAATTCGAGCCGAAACAACAATTCTGGAGTCAACCCTTGAGGAGGTGAAGGTGCTACAATGTTTGAAATTATCGGTGGTCCCCCCAGGGGCAACCCACCCTGCCAGTCACCACCCAACTGCGCGTACCCGGGGTCGGCAAACTACTGGGATGGCTGGGAGTCGAGTGTAGGGGAAGCATGGCCGAAGGGCTCTGAGCACTCAACCCCTCTCGCTCACCAGTCACCCTGCCCAGTACACACGTTATCAAGTTATCCCTGGTCATGCTGCTAGTAACCGCATGACCGATAGCTGTGGCCAGGCATTGAAGACCGTACCGATTCATACCCTCCAACCGCTCGGCAGTAACAGGCCATTGCCAAAATATCCTAGCATCCTCCTCACAGTTCACCTGATTAACCATATCATCATACTGCTGTTCCTCAGTTTCGACATTAAGTACTGTGTCTCCATTCTCCTCTGATCCTGTATAAGACATGATGCTCACAAAAATTTCCCACCTCAATATTCAGAAAAGAAGTACCCCAAACTCTTATACCTCAATATACACACACAAATTATCGGAAATACTCAAGGGCTATACTATGTTGCGAAAAAAAAATATTCTTGCTGATCCCCGCAAAATATTCTCCAAAACAACAAATGTTCCCTGCTAATAAATGTAGGTTCACCAAATCCTAGGTAAGGTCGCCATTTGTTACGACTGGGGTTCAAATATATCAGGGCTCTTATTCATTGGACTAGTAATGGCATAAATGCTACAACGGAAAGCGCTACCTCCAACCTCTGATGTATATTCCCAGTGAACAAAGAACACAAATACTCTACAGAGTTCTATATGCAATAATAGGCTATCAAACTCTCAATAAATGTGCGTCTACTCTAGGCTTAATGTTATGTGAAAACAGCCTATTACTACCTATAACCGAAGGTGCTTGGTTATGGTACACAAAGTAAGGTGGTAAGAGAAGTTACAGCTTACGTTACTTTAATCAATAAATGTCAGGCACTCCTGCATGAAAGAAAGTGCACTAAAGTCCTTCAACACTAACAAGGAATCTTCTTTAACCCGGGAGCTGCGGGGAGACTCTTAAGAGTTCCCCCGGCGCACTGCGGGAAGACTCTTAAGAGTCAGAGAAAATAAAAATCAACTTTTGACATCGAAAAAAAAAAAAAAATTTATATTTTTTTTTTTTATTTATTTTTTTTTTTTTGGCCCCTGGGCCATGCAAAATCTCAGTCCTCTACCTCCCCTCCTTCCCCACTTTCCTCCTCTCCTTCAGTTATCACCTATTTTCCCTGTTATTCCCTTATTCTGAGGTATATTTTCGTGCTAACATTAGAAATCCGATTGGAGGGTGTGGTCATCACTGATAGCAAGCGAGTGCAAGAGAGAGAGAGAGAGTATCGATCGACTGTGTCTCAGTGGCCTTGGGGGAAATTGGCGGGAAAGCAGATTGCCTCATCCATACATTATACAACTCGCGGGCTATATCTCCGATTTTGACCATCCAAACGCTGTTTTCACTCGTTTTATTGTTGTTTCAGGTTAATACCTTTATAATCAACCCATAATAGGCGCATATGGATAAATATTAATGCTATTAATGGCACAATGAATATTTTAGTGACGGAAACACCTCAAATACGTCAGCACAGGGGGACGTTTCCAATTACCCCCATGCGCACTTCAGAGGTTAAATGTTAGATGGTATAAAGATGCTCGTATCGGAAATGGAACCCAAAAAGGCAGGCAGCGGAACAATGCTCGTGCAGGCTATGCACACAAAAAGGCAGAATATATAATGCCGTCGGAGCCAAGAATATCCTAAACACTACAACAATAATAATCGCCACGACAATGCAGTATTCCTATCAACAAAAAGAGCCTAAGTCATTTGTGTCTCCATACATCAAACTAGGCTGCGAAATGCTTGTGTAATGATAAATGGGTATGCATAAAAAGAGTACTTGGTTTAATATACTTAATGTCTACTATGATTGATAAAGTCTAGCTAGAGTCAATGATACGAGATACTGGTGCGCATGGCATGCTCCATAGCCTAGTGCAAATCTCAAGTCTGTGCATCAAATATTATGTTATAGGGAAGGGTAGCTCTCTTGAGAAACCTTAATACCGAAGTATTAAGCGTTCTCCTGGCGTACCTCAAAGACAAACAATCGAGACTAGAACAGTGCACAATGGTATAGGCAAAAAGCCCTCATTCGTGCATGCTCTACTCTCAATGGCACACAGACTAGAATTTACTCAATCAACTCCAGTTCTCAGGTATGTCGTGCAGCTTTTAACTAAAGCCAACACTCATAGGAAACAATACCTTATAATATCAGACTCCTAGTCTAGCATTATCTAATCCAGCAGAACACTACTAATTAAAGGAAGCAGTACTAAACAATATGAATGCCAACCAATGCTTCGTGATCCACTTATCTTAACAACTAACATACATGGGTTATATCAGACCTTAACGCACAATACAACTGGCCAGCATGAAGCTGATTTTGCAGAGTTAACCAGAGGGGGTATAATATTAATAAAAAGGTGGTGAAAGATATGAAAAAGAGAGAGGTAGGCTGAGGAAAAGATTCTCAGGTACGGAGCAGGGGACAGGTAGCAAGTGAAAAAGATGGATGCGTTCTAGAAACCAGATCTGAGGGAGAGAGTGGCGAGGAACTGTATATATACTCGCACTAGCTCGAGCCGCGTGGGAAAAAAACGGTTACAAGTCCTCTAGCCACTAGCAAGGGAGCTAACAGCATGGGAAGGACCTCTCTCAACCAACCCCCACGAGGCAGCCAGCCGTGACGTCATCGAGCGGGACAAAAAACACTACGCGCTCCCTCTCACTCTGTTCTACTCTCTCTCTCTCTCACAGATCCCATCATTACTAGTTAATGATAAAACATATACTTTACAATTACTAATACAAAGCCTTGACATGGGTGAAAACAAAGAGCCTTTCTGGACTGCCAATGACACGAGCTTTCATATGAAATAAAGCACACTCCAATACATAAACTGTAGCCCCATCCACTGCCCTGGCGACCCTAGCAAGTCACTGTAGGACAAGCCATGCGGTTCTAACGGAGTGGTTAATGTCACAAGTCTAGCTGGGGTATCAAGGCAGGGCAACAATGGGTGAGCATGCGGCTCGTAGCCCTAACGTTGTCCGAAGGTGGTATAATGAAGATTACGTATATGACGGGGATGCTCTCTTGATAAATCTAGGTCTCTAGTACCTAGTTCTATCCTGGCGATCCCTCAGAAGTCAACACAAAGAGGCAGCACTATGTTGTGAGGGATAGGGCTATGGCCCTCTCACACCACAGCGCTGTGCTCGCAAAGTAAACCCACCCGAAGACAACTTAGGCTCCCACAGTACCTGTCGATGTCGTGCAGGGCTTAGCTAAACACTGCACACATCGGAGACAACAACACAGTAACCCTACCCCTAGTCTAGCTTTAGATAACCAAGCAGAATCACTCAACACCTTGCCAGGGAGACATATACCGGTCTACAACCTTCCCGAGAGAGGACACATACAGAAAAGTCCGTCTCGCTAACCTCAATAAAGCATAATACCTCCTTAACCTAATACATGGAAATATCTGAGAGCTTCGCGTACAATGCGACTGGTCGACGGTGAACGTCTATGCTGAAACCAGAAGGGATGTTGAGTTTAATAAAGATTAGAGAATGAGAAAGGAGAAGTCGAGAGAGAAAAATAGTATGCAAAGTGGCGAGTATGGGGGACAGAATTGCAAAGGTGTAGGCGATACGCGTGTCAGGCAAGCTCCTGAGCTGGTAAAGAACACGAGGCCGCGATGGGAAGGGACTAGTTGACCACCCGGCCGCCAACGCCGTCAGCGCCCAAGCGAGCCGCGTCATAGCTCACCCCGCTGCCAGGTGTACTCCCTCACCCTCTCTCGCTCGCCTCCCACACAAGCAACATTTATATTATAGCGAATATAAAATACAAGGCGTGGTCACAGACCAAAACAAAGACCATTTCTAGACTGTCTGTGGCAACACGACACTAAATAAATAAAAGCAGATCATTCTAGGACAACTGTAGCCCATCCCCCCATCCTGGTGAGCGCTAGCGAGCTGCAATGCCCCACGCAACCATTCTGCTAACGCCGGGAGGCATCACACCCCCCCCAAGATATGGGACACTCAACCATTAGCCCATATCTGAACAGGCAGAATGTCGCTAGAATCTGCCACTCCTAACCACTCTGCCACTCATGGAATGCAAGCTCAGTCTCCTCAAAAAAAAATACAACAACATTTATATATAAAAAAATCTTATCACCCTTCCCAAATATAATACATTAATTCATAACATCGTGCTCCCAGAGCGAGCTTTAAGAAGCACAGCCTACTGAGGGAAAATCATCTGCACTCAGTACTCAGCTACAATATTATCTTAAAATTAATTATCTAAAAGAAAGAGTTTGTATTTAATTTTCATATTTTATTTTAACGTTGTTTTTGGCGGCTACTATAGATGTAGCCTAACTTTCTTCTAATCAAAGCCAACAACTCCTGCCCTGCGACCCTACGCTGATGCTACACACGCGAGCCAACAAGCACCAGCGCAAAAATACACCGCGAGCCAAGACAGGAGGCTATACCAACATACTGTGGTAGCCTACCCCGGATCCTCCACCCACGACAGACACTGACTGAACAGCGAGGGGTCTCCTGCAAACAAAGCCAAAACATTATCAGTGCCCTTAGCATGCCACACATCCAACTTGCGTTCCGGCAGCACAACAACACCTGACACTGATAAACTGTCCAGTTCATCGGCAAGACTGGCACTTCTCTTCGCTCTTTCCGGCAACGGGGCCTGCCAATAACCCTTCACTAGTTCTACCTTCGTGATGAGCGAGGCAGCCCCGAAGCGGTCTATGGTGTCGTCAACTCTGGGTAATGGATAGGCGTCTGTCAGGGATAATGCTTCCACATCTTGCAATCAACATACAAACAGACTCTGCCACCAAACTCAGGTTGCAAAGCCACTGGCAACGACCACTCACGATATCCCT
>CM064522.1:11518639-11562922 GCA_032716605.1 Paralithodes platypus | reverse complement strand
TCAATATTGTGACCTCCATACCGGTCAGACCTCATATAGCAAGCTAAATATTGTGGCTCCAGACCCTATCCACAACCCTCAACAGAATCCACTATTAATAAACGAGTACCTGGTGTACCATAGCCGGTACAGTGTACCCCTATGTCAATATTGTGACCTCCATACCGGTCAGACCTCATATAGCAAGCTAATGATATTGTGGCTCCAGACCCTATCCACAACCCAACAGAACCACTATTAATATAACGAGTACCTGGTGTACCATAGCCGGTACAGTGTACCCCTATGTCAATATTGTGACCTCCATACCGGTCAGACCTCATATAGCAAGCTAATGATATTGTGGCTCCAGACCCTATCCACAACCCTCAACAATCCACTATTAATATAACGAGTACCTGGTGTACCATAGCCGGTACAGTGTACCCCTATGTCAATATTGTGACCTCCATACCGGTCAGACCTCATATAGCAAGCTAATGATATTGTGGCTCCAGACCCTATCCCCAACCCTCAACAGAATCCACTATTAATATAACGAGTACCTGGTGTACCATAGCCGGTACAGTGTACCCCTATGTCAATATTGTGACCTCCATACCGGTCAGACCTCATATAGCAAGCTAATGATATTGTGGCTCCAGACCCTATCCACAACCCTCAACACAATCCACTATTAATATAACGAGTACCTGGTGTACCATAGCCGGTACAGTGTACCCCTATGTCAATATTGTGACCTCCATACCGGTCAGACCTCATATAGCAAGCTAATGATATTGTGGCTCCAGACCCTATCCACAACCCTCAACACAATCCACTATTAATATAACGAGTACCTGGTGTACCATAGCCGGTACAGTGTACCCCTATGTCAATATTGTGACCTCCATACCAGACCTTATATAGCAGCTAATGATATTGTGGCTCCAGACCCTATCCCCAACCCTCAACACAATCCACTATTAATATAACGTGTACCTGGTGTACCATAGCCGGTACAGTGTACCCCTATGTCAATATTGTGACCTCCATACCGGTCAGACCTCATATAGCAAGCTAATGATATTGTGGCTCCAGACCCTATCCCCAACCCTCAACACAATCCACTATTAATATAACGAGTACCTGGTGTACCATAGCCGGTACAGTGTACCCCTATGTCAATATTGTGACCTCCATACCGGTCAGACCTCATAGCAAGCTAATGAATTGTGGCTCCAGACCCTATCCAACCCTCAACAAATCCACTATTAATATAACGAGTACCTGGTGTACCATAGCCGGTACCCCTATGTCAAGACCCCAAGCAACATTGTGGCTCCACCCCTCCAAAACACTACTAATGTACATGTTTATGTACCATTGACTATCCCTCCATATCAATAATGTACATATTTACAACAGTACTATTGTACATAACCTACCCCTACAATATTGTCAAATTTAAAGCAATGTACTATATTGTCCCCATCCACAATCAACTCATTAATAAGAAATACCTGGTGTACCTAGCACAGTGTACCCCTATGTCAATGTCATATTGACCTATATACAGCATAGCAGCTAATGATATTGTGGCTCCAGACCCTCAACCCTCAACAATAGACCAGAGTACCATGGTGTACCAGCAATAGACCATACTACCATATGTCTGCTCCATACCCTACCATATACAACACTAATTAATTGTACCTGGTACCATAGCCGTGTACCCCTATGTCAATAGTGACCTCCCTAGTTGCTATTACCATATTGTATCAGACCCTACCTAGCCGATCCCTATATGCCCATAGGTACCATATAGTACTACATACCCCACCTCAAACCCAATGTACAATAATGATTGTGTGCACTATCTAAAAGCTAATGATATTTTGTATCCAGACTAATTGTACAAGACCCTACACTATTAATAAAAGCAGCCTGTACCCCCTTGTCAATATTGTGACCTCCATACCTCAGACTCATATATGCTAAGATATTGTGGCTCCAGACCCTATCCACAACCCTCAACACAATCCACTATTAATAACGAGTACCTGGTGTACCATAGCCGGTACAGTGTACCCCTATGTAAATATTGTGACCTCCATACTAGTCAGACCTCATATAGCAAGCTAATGATATTGCGGCTCCAGATTCTATCCACAACCCTCAACACAATCCACTATTAATATAACGAGTACCTGGTACCGGTACAGTGTACCCCTCAATATTGTGACCTCATAGGTCTCCATACCAATCAACTCAAACATGTGTGGGTGACCCTTAACCCTCAACATCCTCATTACATATAACTATGATATATGTAAAATGACCTCACCGTCACCTATGTCAATATTTGTCTAACCAGTAATGAATCTATATAATACCTCCACAACAACCATAGAAGAAATCAATTGTGTATTGACCATAGACCGTACTATGTACAGATTGTCATAGGTACTACCCCGATCATATTGTAAGCTATTGATATTGTTTGACACTATTAACAACCTCATCCCTATTAAAAATAGTATACCCCGGTAGTGTACCCAATATTGTGACCTCCATACCTCAGCTTGATATATGGTAATCACCAGATTGAACCCTATCAAAGACACTAATTAATTGTATGAGTACCTGGTGTACCAAAGCCTCCATACCCTATTTGTCCTTGTACCATCCTAACGTACCTATCATATTGTTATCCAGACCTCCACACACCGATCCACTAATACCCCTACATCCATATGTGTACCACCCATAATACAACCCATCAATATACAATTGTCATATATATAAGACCTACAAATCCAGCCTAATTGTACAAACCCTACCTCCATATATATAAAGTACCTTGGATACCCCGTCAATATGTGACCTCCATACGTCAGACCTCATATCAAGCTGATATTGTGGCTCCAGACCCTATCCACAACCCTCAACACAATCCACTATTAATATAACGAGTACCTGGTGTACCATAGCCGGTACAGTGTACCCCTATGTCAATATTGTGACCTCCATACCGGTCAGACCTCATATAGCAAGCTAATGATATTGGGGCTCCAGACCCTATCCCCAACCCTCAACACAATCCACTATTAATATAACGAGTACCTGGTGTACCATAGCCGGTACAGTGTACCCCTATCAATATGATTTGTGTGTCCTACCTCAATGTAACATGATTTGTGGCTCCAAAACCCCAACAATCCTATTAATATAACGTGTACCTGGTGTACAGCATACCCATCAGTCTTTGTCAAATTGTGTCTAGACGTTAAATTATAATATGGCTAAATTTACCCCTATCCCATCAACTCAAGAACACAATATGTGTACTGTACCATAGCCACCGTGTACCCCTAATTGTGTCATATGAATACTACAGCCTCATATTTGGTAGACATATCTCCAACCCTCAACCTCCCTATTAATATAATATAATAGCCGGTACACCTATGTAATTTGGCCTCCATACCGTTGACCATTAGCTAATATATGTGGCTCCAATACCTATCCAAAACACTAATTGTAGATTAATACCTGGTATCAGTTACCCCTATGTCAATATTGTGACCTCCAATCCATACCTAGGCCATTTGTCCCAGACCCTACAACCTCCTCACACATATCCACTATATATAATATAGTACAATACCGTTACCATTAACCCCATGTCAATAGTGACCTCCATACCGTCAGACCTATGCAATATCTCAGCATATACAACCCTCAACATCCACTATTAATATAGAGTACCTGGGTACCATAGTACAGTGTACCCCTATGTCAATATTGTGACCTCCAACCCGGCAGACCTTATATAGCAAGCTAATGATATTGTGGCTCCAGACCCTATCCACAACCCTCAACACATCCAATATTAATATAACGGTACCTGGTGTACCATAGCCGGTACAGTGTACCCCTATGTCAATATTGTGACCTCCATACCGGTCAGACCTCATATAGCAAGCTAATGATATTGTGGCTCCAGACCCTATCCACAACCCTCAACACAATCCACTATTAATATAACGAGTACCTGGTGTACCATAGCCGGTACAGTGTACCCCGTGACCCTTATTGTGACCTCCATACCTAGATAATAATGGTTTGTGCTTACAACCCCAACAATCCACTATTAATATAACGAGTACCTGGTACCATGTACATGTACCCCTACTGTCATATTGTGTCTCCATAAAGACCTCTTACAGCTATGAATTTTTGGACCCTATCCACAAACCCCATTAACAATCCACTATTAAAATATACCATACAGTGTACCCCTCAATATTGTCATAGTAGCATACAGTCATATTGTGGCTCCAGACCAATTAATCCACCTCCTGTGGTTAATAATAGTAACCAAGACCCCTAGTGTACTAATAACTCCATACCGGTCAGACCTCAGCGATATATGGTCCCAACCCTCCAAAACACTATTTAATATAACCTGGTTACGGTACAGTGTACCCCTATGTCAATTATTGTGACCTCCAACGTCAGACTCTATATGTTGTTATCCAGACCCTATCCAACACCTCAACAATCCCTATTAATATACGTGTACCTCATAGCCGCAGTGTACTATTTCAATATTTGACCCAACTACAATTATATAGATGCTATGCACTACAACCCTATCAAACTCACATAAGTACATACCTCATCTAGCATGTAAATGATATTGTCCAGACCCTCCCTACCCTCACACATCCATTTAATTACCATACATCCGGTGTACCCTACAACCCTCCATACATACCAACTCTATATAGCCTAAGCTACAGTAATCCATACCACAATCAAACAATCCACTATTATATGTAATACTCTAAGAACTAAGAGTACAGTGTACCCTGTCTATTTGACCTTACCGGTCACATACCATATAAAGCTATATGTGGCTCCTATCCATAACTCTATCAATCAACTATAAAAAACTGTAACATGGCCTATTGTAGAGGCCACTATGACAATATTGTGACCTCCATACCTCAGACACTCAATTATATAAAGCATACCCTATGCTCCACCCTACACTATCCATACCTACATGTGTACCTGAAGTGTACCTTTCAATATTACGTACCTCATAGAAGTATACTCACCCTATCACCCCCCTCTACACTAAATAACGACCGTGTACCATAGCCGGTACAGTGTACCCCTAATATATTGTGTCCTCCATACCGGTCAGCATCTCAATATAGCTAATGATATTGTGGCTCCACACCTATCCAACTCACACTATTCCATAAATATTGTGTAATGTCAGTGGTGTACCTCCCAGTCCTTTAGAACCTCAATGTAGGTGTCAGCCTATTTACCCCAACCTAACAACTCAACCCTCCAACATACAGACATCTAAATGTCAACATCCAGTGTACCCTATCCGACCTACAAGATATTGACATACAGTGTACCCGCTCCAACCTCACACCTCAACAATAACTACCTGTACCATAGCGGTACCCTATGTCAATATTGTGACCTCCATAATCCCTCCAAGCTAATTATGGCTCCAGACCTACAACACACCCTCCTATAATAACACAAGTAAGCCGGCAGTGTACTACCCCCTATACCACCCTATCATAGCACTTCACTATATAAGTCCATAACTCCAAGATAATCTATAATTAGCTCCATACCATAGCTCATATACACAATGTCAATATTGGGACCTCCATGCACTCATATAGTATAATATTGTACTGTCCCTCATCATACCAACTCAACCTATTATGTAACCCAGACCCTCACCTCCTCCACAATATACGAACCTGGTGTACCATAGCCGGTACAGATACCCCCATCACATATTAACTAAGTACATATTGTGGTACTACATCCCCCCATCCAACCTATACATACGTCCATATTAATATAATTTTACCTCACATAGCACTCCACTCACAATATACATAGGGTTAAGACCTATATAGACTAGCAATTTAGGCTCCAGACCCTATCCTGACCTCAAACCACCATTAACCCATACTGGTTACCATAATCTACTACACTTACCTCTATCAAAATGTCCATACAGCTCATAGACCTAATGTATTTTGACTACCAACCTCACAATCCAGGTACCTGTGTACATAGTCAGTGTCCCTGTCCAGACCGGTGCCTCATATAGCCTAATGATTTTTGTGACCCTATCCACAACCCTCAACACAAACTATTAATATACCTGGTGTATACAGTGTACCCCCTATGCGTGATCCATACCCCTCATAAAGATATTGTGGCTGACCCACCTCAAATCCACTAAACGAGTACCTGGTGTACCATAGCCGGTACAGTGTACCCCTATTTCAATAATGTGACCTCCATACCGGTCGGACCTCATATAGCAAGCTAATGATATTGTGGCTCCAGACACTATCCCCAACCCTCAACAGAATCCACTATTAATATAAGAGTACCTGGTGTTCCGTAGCCGGTACAGTATACCCCTATGTCAATATTGTGACCTCCATACCGGTCAGACCTCATATAGCAAGCTAATGATATTGTGGCTCCAGACCCTATCCACAACCCTCAACACAATCCACTATTAATATAAAGAGTACCTGGTGTACCATAGCCGGTACAGTGTACCCCAATGTCAAAATCGTGACCTCCATACCGGTCAGACCTCATATACCAAGCTAATAATATTGTGGCTCCAGACCCTATTCCCAAATCTCAACAGAATCCACTATTAATATAACGAGTACCTAGTGTAACATAGCCGGTACAGTGTACCCCTATGTCAATATTGTGACCTCCATACCGGTCAGACCTCATATAGCAAGCTAATGATATTGTGGCTCCAGACCCTATCCACAACCCTCAACACAATCCACTATTAACATAACGAGTACCTGGTGTACCATAGCCGGTACAGTGTACCCCTATGTCAATATTGTGACCTCCATACCGGTCAGACCTCATATAGCAAGCTAGTGATATTGTGGCTCCCGACCCTATCCACAACCCTCAACACAATCCACCATTAATATAACAAGTACCTGGTGTACCATAGCCGGTACAGTGTACCCCTATGTCAATATTGTGACTTCCATTCCGGTCAGACCTCATATAGCAAGCTAATTATATTGTGGCTCCAGACCATATCCCCAACCCTCAACACAATCCACTATTAATATAACGAGTACCTGGTGTACCATAGCCGGTACAGTGTACCCCAATGTCAATATTGTGACCTCCATACCTGTCAGACCTCATATAGCAAGCTAATGATATTGTTGCTCCAGACCCTATCCCCAACCCTCAACAGAATCCACTATTAATATAATGAGTACCTGGTGTACCATAGCCGGTACAGTGTACCCCTATGTCAATATTGTGACCTCCATACCGGTCAGACCTCATATAGCAAGCTAATGGTATTGTGGCTCCAGACCCTATCCACAACCCTCAACACAATCCACTATTAATATAACGAGTACCTGGTGTACCATAGCCGGTACAGTGTACCCCAATGTCAAAATCGTGACCTCCATACCGGTCAGACCTCATATACCAAGCTAATAATATTGTGGCTCCAGACCCTATTCCCAAATCTCAACAGAATCCACTATTAATATAACGAGTACCTAGTGTAACATAGCCGGTACAGTGTACCCCTATGTCAATATTGTGACCTCCATACCGGTCAGACCTCATATAGCAAGCTAATGATATTGTGGCTCCAGACCCTATCCCCAACCCTCAATACAATCCATTATTAATATAACGTGTACTTGGTGTACCATAGCCGGTACGGTGTACCCCTATGTCAATATTGTGACCTCCATACCGGTCAGACCTCATATAGCAAGCTAATGATATTGTGGCTCCAGACTCTATCCCCAACCCTCAACAGAATCCACTATTAATATAACGAGCAACTGGTGTACCATAGCCGGTCGAGTGTATGCCTATGTAAATATTGTGACCTCCATACCGGTACGTCAGACCTCATATAGCAAGCTAATGAAATTGTTGCTCCAGACCCTATCCCCAATCCTCAACAGAATCCACTATTAATGTAACGAGTACCTGGTGTAGCATAGCCGGTACAGTGTACCCCTATGTCAATATTGTGACCTCCATACCGGTCAGACCTCATATAGCAAGATAATGATATTGTGGCTCCAGACCCTATCCACAACCCTCAACACAATCCACTACTAATATAATGAGTACCTGGTGTACCATTGCCGGTACAGTGTACTCCTATGTCAATACTGTGACCTCCATACCGGTTAGACCTCATATAGCAAGCTAATGATATTGTGGCTCCCGACCCTATCCACAACCCTCAACACAATCCACTATTAATATAACGAGTACCTGGTGTACCATAGCCGGTACAGTGTACCCCTATGTCAATATTGTGACCTCAATACCGGTCAGACCTCATTTACCAAGCTAATGATATTGTGGCTCCCGACCCTATCCACAACCCTCAACACAATCCACTATTAATATAATGAGTACCTGGTGTACCATAGCCGGTACAGTGTACCCCTATGTCAATATTATATATAACATACCGGTCAGACCTCATATAGCAAGCTAATGATATTGTGGCTCCAGACCCTATCCACAACCCTCAACACAATCCACTATTAACATAACGAGTACCTGGTGTACCATAGCCGGTACAGTGTACCCATATGTCAATATTGTGACCTCCATACCGGTCAGACCTCATATAGCAAGCTAATGATATTGTGGCTCCCGACCCTATCCACAACCCTCAACACAATCCACTATTAACATAATGAGTACCTGGTGTACCATAGCCGGTACAGTGTACCCCTTTGTCAATATTGTGACCTCCATACCGGTACGTCAGACCTCATATAGCAAGCTAATGATATTGTGGCTCCCGACCCTATCCCCAACCCTCAACAGAATCCACTATTAATATAACGAGCACCTGGTGTACCATAGCCGGTAGAGTGTACCCCTATGTCAATATTGTGACCTCCATACCGGTCAGACCTCATATAGCAAGCTAATGAAATTGTTTCTCCAGACCCTATCCCCAATCCTCAACAGAATCTACTATTTATGTAACAAGTACCTGGTGTAGCATAGCCGGTACAGTGTACCCCTATATCAATATTGTGACCTCCATATCGGTCAGACCTCATATAGCAAGCTAATGATATTGTGGCTCCAGACTCTATCCACAATTAACCCTCATCACAATCCACTATTAATATAATGAGTACCTGGTGTACCATTGCCGGTACAGTGTACCCCTATGTCAATACTGTGACCTCCATACCAGTCAGACCTCATATAGCAAGCTAATGATATTGTGGCTCCAGACCCTATCCCCAACCCTCAACACAATCCACTATTAACATAACGAGTACCTGGTGTACCATAGCCGGTACAGTGTACCCCTATGTCAATATTGTGACCTCCATACCGGTCAGACCTCATATAGCAAGCTAATGATATTGTGGCTCCCGACCCTATCCACAACCCTCAACACAATCCACCATTAATATAACAAGTACCTGGTGTACCATAGCCGGTACAGTGTACCTCTATGTCAATATTGTGACTTCCATTCCGGTCAGACCTCATATAGCAAGCTAATTATATTGTGGCTCCAGACCCTATCCCCAACCCTCAACACAATCCACTATTAATATAACGAGTACTTGGTGTACCATAGCCGGTACAGTGTACCCCAATGTCAATATTGTGACCTCCATACCTGTCAGACCTCATATAGCAAGCTAATGATATTGTTGCTCCAGACCCTATCCCCAACCCTCAACAGAATCCACTATTAATATAATGAGTACCTGGTGTACCATAGCCGGTACAGTGTACCCCTATGTCAATATTGTGACCTCCATACCGGTCAGACCTCATATAGCAAGCTAATGGTATTGTGGCTCCAGACCCTATCCACAACCCTCAATACAATCAACTATTAATATAACGAGTACCTGGTGTACCATAGCCGGTACAGTGTACCTCGATGTCAAAATTGTGACCTCCACACCGGTCAGACCTCATATAGCAAGCTAATAATATTGTGACTCCAGACCCTATTCCCAAACCTCAACAGAATATACTATTAATATAACGAGTACCTAGTGTAACATAGCCGGTACGGTGTACCCCTATGTCAATATTGTGACCTCCATACCGGTACGTCAGACCTCATATAGCAAGCTAATGAAATTGTTGCTCCAGACCCTATCCCCAATCCTCAACAGAATCCACTATTAATGTAACGAGTACCTGGTGTAGCATAGCCGGTACAGTGTACCCCTATGTCAATATTGTGACCTCCATACCGGTCAGACCTCATATAGCAAGATAATGATATTGTGGCTCCAGACCCTATCCACAACCCTCAACACAATCCACTACTAATATAATGAGTACCTGGTGTACCATTG
Organism: Paralithodes platypus; assembly: GCA_032716605.1. Classification (NCBI taxonomy): domain Eukaryota; kingdom Metazoa; phylum Arthropoda; class Malacostraca; order Decapoda; family Lithodidae; genus Paralithodes; species Paralithodes platypus. The sequence goes on along the minus strand of CM064522.1, from coordinate 11,552,492 downwards.
CCGGTACAGTGTACTCCTATGTCAATACTGTGACCTCCATACCGGTTAGACCTCATATAGCAAGCTAATGATATTGTGGCTCCCGACCCTATCCACAACCCTCAACACAATCCACTATTAATATAACGAGTACCTGGTGTACCATAGCCGGTACAGTGTACCCCTATGTCAATATTGTGACCTCCATACCGGTCAGACCTCATTTAACAAGCTAATGATATTGAGGCTCCCGACCCTATCCACAACCCTCAACACGATCCACTATTAATATAATGAGTACCTGGTGTACCATAGCCGGTACAGTGTACCCCTATGTCAATATTGTGACTTCCATACCGGTCAGACCTCATATAGCAAGCTAATGATATTGTGGCTCCAGACCCTATCCACAACCCTCAACACAATCCACTATTAACATAACGAGTACCTGGTGTACCATAGCCGGTACAGTGTACCCATATGTCAATATTGTGACCTCCATACCGGTCAGACCTCATATAGCAAGCTAATGATATTGTGGCTCCCGACCCTATCCACAACCCTCAACACAATCCACTATTAACATAACGAGTTCCTGGTGTACCATAGCCGGTACAGTGTACCCCTATGTCAATATTGTGACCTCCATACCGGTCAGACCTCATATAGCAAGCTAATGATATTGTGGCTCCCGACCCTATCCCCAACCCTCAACAGAATCCACTATTAATATAACGAGCACCTGGTGTACCATAGCCGGTAGAGTGTACCCCTATGTCAATATTGTGACCTCCATACCGGTACGTCAGACCTCATATAGCAAGCTAATGAAATTGTTTCTCCAGACCCTATCCCCAATCCTCGACAGAATCTACTATTTATGTAACAAGTACCTGGTGTAGCATAGCCAGTACAGTGTACCCCTATATCAATATTGTGACCTCCATACCGGTCAGACCTCATATAGCAAGCTAATGATATTGTGGCACCAGACTCTATCCACAATTAACCCTCAACACAATCCACTATTAATATAATGAGTACCTGGTGTACCATTGCCGGTACTGTGTACCCCTATGTCAATATTGTGACCTCCATACCGGTCAGACCTCATATAGCAAGCTAATGATATTGTGGCTCCAGACCCTATCCCCAACCCTCAACACAATCCACTATTAATATAACGAGTACCTGGTGTACCATAGCTGGTACAGTGTACCCCTATGTCAATATTGTGACCTCCATACCGGTCAGACCTCATATAACAAGCTAATGATATTGTGGCTCCAGACCCTATCCCCAACCCTCAACACAATCCACTATTAATATAACGAGTACCTGGTGTACCATAGCCGGTACAGTGTACCCTTTATGTCAATATTGTGACCTCCATACCGGTCAGACCTCACATAGCAAGCTAATGAAATTGTGGCTCGAGACACTATCCACAACCCTCATCTCAATCCACTATTAATATAACGAGTAACTGGTGTACCATAGTCGGTACAGTGTACCCCTATGTCAATACTGTGACCTCCATACCGGTCAGACCTCATATAGCAAGCTAATGATATTGTGGCTCCCGACCCTTTCCAAAACCCTCAACACAATTCACTATTAATATAACGAGTACCTGGTGTAGTATAGCCGGTACAGTGTACCCCTATGTCAATATTGTGACCTCCATACCCGGCAGACCTCATATAGCAAGCTAATGATATTGTGGCTCCAGACCCTATCCCCAACCCTCAACACAATCCACTATTAATATAACGAGTACCTGGTGTACCATAGCTGGTACAGTGTACCCCTATGTCAATATTGTGACCTCCATACCGGTCAGACCTCGTATAACAAGCTAATGATATTGTGGCTCCAGACCCTATCCCCAACCCTCAACACAATCCACTATTAATATAACGAGTACCTGGTGTACCATAGCCGATACAGTGTACCCTTTATGTCAATATTATGACCTCCATACCGGTCAGACCTCGTATAACAAGCTAATGATATTGTGGCTCGAGACCCTATCCACAACCCTCAAGACAATCCACTATTAATATAACGAGTACCTGGTGTACCATAGCCGGTACAGTATACCCCTATGTCAATATTGTGACCTCCATACCGGTCAGACCTCATATAGCAAGCTAATGATATTGTGGCTCCCGACCCTTTCCACAACCCTCAACACAATGCATTATTAATATAACGAGTACCTGGTGTAGCATAGCCGGTGCAGTGTACCCCTATTTCACTATTGTGACATCCATACCCGTCAGACCTCATATAGTAAGCTAATGGTATTGTGGCTCCAGACCCTATCCCCAACCCTCAACACAATCCACTATTAATATAACGAGTACCTGGTGTACCATAGCTGGTACAGTGTACCCCTATGTCAATATTGTGACCTCCATACCGGTCAGACCTCGTATAACAAGCTAATGATATTGTGGCTCCAGACCCTATCCCCAACCCTCAACACAATCCACTATTAATATAACGAGTACCTGGTGTACCATAGCCGATACAGTGTACCCTTTATGTCAATATTATGACCTCCATACCGGTCAGACCTCGTATAACAAGCTAATGATATTGTGGCTCGAGACCCTATCCACAACCCTCAAGACAATCCACTATTAATATAACGAGTACCTGGTGTACCATAGCCGGTACAGTATACCCCTATGTCAATATTGTGACCTCCATACCGGTCAGACCTCATATAGCAAGCTAATGATATTGTGGCTCCCGACCCTTTCCACAACCCTCAACACAATGCATTATTAATATAACGTGTACCGGATGTACCATAGCTGGTACAGGGTACCCCTATGTCAAAATAGTGACATCTATACCGAACAGACCTTATATATCAAGCTAAGAATATTCTGGCTCCAGACCCTATCCCTAACCCTCAACATAATCCACTATTAATATAACGCGTACCTGGTGTACCATAGCCGATACAGTGTACCCCTATGTCAATATTGTGACCTCCATACCGGTCAGACCTCATATAGCAAGCTAATGATATTGTGGCTCCAGACCCTATCCCCAACCCTCAACAGAATCCACTATTAATATAACGAGTACCTGGTGTACCATAGCCGGTACAGTGTACCCCTATGTCAATATTGTGACCTCCATACCGGTCAGACCTCATATAGCAAGCTAATGATATTGTGGCTCCCGACCCTATCCACAACCCTCAACACAATCCACTATTAATATAACGAGTACCTGGTGTACCATAGCCGGTACAGTGTACCCCTATGTTAATATTGTGACCTCCATACCGGTCAGACCTCGTATAACAAGCTAATAATATTGTGGCTCCAGACCCTATCCCCAACCCTCAACACAATCCACTATTAATATAACGAGTACCTGGTGTACCATAGCCGGTACAGTGTACCCCTATGTCAATATTGTGACCTCCATACCGGTCAGACCTCGTATAACAAGCTAATGATATTGTGGCTCCAGACCCTATCCCCAACCCTCAACAGAATCCAGTATTATTATAATGAGTACCTGGTGTACCATAGGCGGTAAAGTGTACCCCTCTGTCAATATTGTGACCTCCATGCCGGTCAGACCTACCCCCAGTCTACGACTGGCGGGGCTAGGAGAAGGACCTGTCTACTTCCTGCTCGAACCCTGGCGCTGCTTTGTTGGCTGCCGCGGCGATGTTTTGTGTTCGCCTTTTTTACACTATTTTAGTACCTACATTACTCATCTACTATGGAAAGACGACGGAATTTATAGTGATCATGGCTGAGCAAATGAACGGATCGGATTTAGCTTATACAGGTTTATGGAGACACCAACAAAACACCAGGATAACGACCCAGGAAGATCGGGAACACACCAACCAAGATCACGAACACAACAACGAAACACCAAACCAAACAGGTGTTCTCTCATATTCAGCTTTTAAAACTACGCCGCACAGGTAAAACAAAATTGAACTACGAAGTGGTTAAGACTTTGAAAGAAAATAATATTTTTAAAGCAAGAGGAAAGAAAGCAGGAAAGAGACAAAAGCACAAAATACCAGTTCGAATCACACAGAGAAAGAAACAAAACAAATAACTTCGAAAATGCAATGTTCATAAAAACTTGAGTGAGATTCCCAGACTGTTTTATTCCTTCCCGACCTTTATACATTTAAATGCAACCTCTATTAGAAATAAAGAAGATGAATTAGTTGTTTTAATGAAGGATAATAATGTTGATATAGCCTGTATTAGTGAAGTTTGGCAAGTGTCAGAAGAATCTTTTACTATCCCGAACTATGAAGTGTACCTACAAACTCGACAGCGACAACGTGGTGGTGGGGTGGGAATATTTGTTCGAGAAGATATTCAATCCCGCCGCCTCTTTCCACCACATGATGTTCAGTTGGAGACATTATGGGTGTGGTGCCGGCCCAAACGTCTACCTAGGGAGGTGTCCTGCATTAGTGTAGGGTGCATATACTATCCTTCAAGATCACCTCTCCATCAAGACCTCATCGATCATATCGTTACTTACGCAGATGAATTACGATCCCTTTATAATGGATGCAAATTTGTTATTTGTGGCGATTTCAACGATTTAAACATTGAAGACATCATCGACAACACTCATCTTCAGCAAATTGTAAACTTTCCCACACATCAAAATAATATCCTAGACCTAATCTTCACTGACCTTAGCCAGCACTACAAATCACCTCAACGTTTAGCACCCCTTGGCCGTACCCAGCACCTCACTGTGTTATGGCAACCTATTTCAACATTTCCACCTTGTCATCACTCCAAGCTGGTCACCGTTCGTCCCATCAAGCAGTCAAGTGTCATTGCGTTCGGCCAACATATTAATAACTACCCATGGGTAGAAGTGTACCATGAACAGTGCGTCATAAATAAGCTAAATAACTTTCTTAGTTCGGTAAATATTTTAATTGACCATTACTTCCCCACGAAAACAAGTTTTAATTCAGTCTAACGATCATCCTTGGATTACTCCCTATGTGAAAGACATTTTATCTCTACGTCAAAGTAATTTTAACAGTGGTAACATGGTTTTATTTAGACATTATAGGAATAAAGCAATTCGGGAAATAAAGAAAGCTAAACAACAGTATTTCAAGTCAAACGTGTCAGATTTGCGTACAACAAAGCCAAGTGAATGGTACAGAGTAATTAGTAAGTTAACTGGAGACAACTCACAGCGTAAATTTCATTTTCTTATTGACAAAGACCCTAACCAAGCTGCAAATACCATAAATGATAATTTTCAACAATCTGCCAAAGTCTACCCCCCTTAGACCAGTCAAGATTACCTGAGCCTGTGGATAATTTACCACCTTTACCTTCTGTTGAGCCCTACCAAGTGTATGAAAAACTGTGTGAGATAAATGTAAACAAATCTGTAACCCCCTTTGATCCCCCACTTCGTATTATCAAATCATTTGCATATGAGTTTGCTTCTCCTATTGCTAGCATCATTAATTCGTCATTCAGTTCAGGGATCGTACCTCCCCTTTGGAAACGTGGCTTCATCACTCCCTTGCCCAAGATTTCCAAACCCGAAACTTGTAATGATCTTCGACCAGTAACTATAACATCAATTTGTTTACGTATTTCCGAGAAGTTTGTTGCATCTTGGGTGCGTGATGACACACAGGTAAACCTTGATCCATATCAGTTTGGTAATCGGAAAAATACTTCTACCACCCATTATTTATTGTACTTAATGAATTTTCTTTATAAAACGACTGACATTAGGGGAGAATGTGTAGCTGTGCTTAGCATTGATTTTTCAAAAGCATTTGACCGAGTAGACAACACAATAGCAATGAGACATTTACTTCATAATGGCATGAGACCTGAACTAGTTCCTTGGATGTCTTCTTATTTACATCTCGTGGTCAGGTTGTACGTTATAGTGGTGCTACCTCTGAGGAGCACACCACTACATGTGGTGTTCCTCAGGGTACCGTACCGGGACCTCGTATTTTTAATAATCATATAAATAGTGCCGGTTTGGATGAAGATGTTCAGTGTAAATTCGTGGATGACATTACTTTTGCTTGTGCATATAACAGTACACATATACCAAAATGTCAGGAGCAAGCCAATAAGATCGATCATTGGTCTAACGAGAACAACATGAAAATAAATGGAAGTAAGTCGAAATTAATATTAGTGGACTTTCAGAAAATTAAGACAAATGTAAATGCTGTTAGTTTAGGTAATGAATCTGTTCCATTTGTTAATGAGATGAAGCTGTTGGGTGTTATTATTTCGAGTAACCTTCAGTGGAAGGCGAACACCAAGTATATTGTCTCGCGTGCAAGTAAACGAATTTTTGCAGTTAGTAAATTGAAACTTTTTAAGGCTAATTTGTCTGATTTAAAGAATTATTATTGTTGTTATATTAGGCCTGTACTTGAATATGCATCGACGGCTTGGTGTTCGTCACTCACACACCCAGAAGTAAATTCTATTAAGAGAATACAAAAAAGATTCTGTAGAAATTCATTAGGACCTAGTTATATAAATTACGAGTCTGCTTTGGAGTTATTAAATTTGGAATCATTGGAAGAGAGACGAAGAAAGAAGTTTGAAGAAGACAGCCTTAAGTTGTTGCACGATAAAACAGCTTAGACATATACTTCCACCGGACAACACCAACACTTACACACACAAATTACGAGCAAGAAACTTTCTAGTTGAAACAAAGAGTAACACCAAGAGACACCAAAACAGTGCCATTCCACAGATGACCAGGTATATAAACAATTACTTGAGGAAGTAGGTAGTCAGTGTTTTGAAATGATATTATATTTTGCCAATACATGATCATTATTCCGGCAAATTGTTCTTAATATTTGTATTTTATGTGTATTTTATGTGTAATGACGCTTTGTATGTATGTTTTACTCACTGTATATTTTCAACTCTATGGTTGCAATTGTAAAAATGATATTAAATAAACCTATTATTATTATTATTATTATTATTTACCTCATATAGCAAGCTAATGATATTGTGGCTCAGGACCCAATCCACAACCCTCAACACAATCCACTATTAACATAACGAGTACCTGGTGTGCCATTGCCGGTACAGTGTACCCCTATGTCAATACTGTGACCTCCATACCGGTCAGACCTCATATAGCAAGCTTTCGTAGCTGAAACAGAAAAGATAAATTAGTACACACAATGGTTTGCCTTTTCAAGTGTGGGTCTTCGAGTGTCCATGGCTCATATTGGAAATATACAATGATAAAATGTCTTGAAAATCCTCTGTATTTTGCAAATGCTTATGCTTTTTTCTTGCAGTCATAATCTTAAGCGTTGGGAAGAGTGTTGTTTACCCCATATAAAATAAAATCTAAGAATCCGAGTTCTTCAAGAATCCAGAGTGGTAGAATTTGGTTATTAGTTGACTTGTTGGGCATGGAACCAGATTGCTAGAGTCTCTGACTTTTAGTTGGTCTCTATTTTGCATCAATAGAGTAAGTGCCTGGCACTTTGCACATTGGAACACCATGGTGGTTGTTGCAGTCCTATTAATCCCTTGTCTCTTTCCTGATTTAAAGTTGCCAGTTGTCATGCAACATTCAGAACTGCTTGTCATAATTATATGGACATATGTTTCACTCACATATTTCAATAGTTTTCCAGAAATGTCACAATCACCAGTTGCTTTCCATACTCTTCAACATAATCACAACCTCCTCCATCTCAACAAGGGAGGGTGGGCCTTAGTTGATTGGTGGATCAAGCACAGGCAGCTGGTCATTCACTGGATGAAACTGTTTGCTTGGGGGATCAAACATGTAGATGACACAGCTATATCAATGTCTCACCTAACTTCAGCAACAAAGCCACTGGTGTGGTCAGCATTGTAGGTAACAGTTTGGAGGCGACCGTCCAGCAGCAAGACGTAGTATTTTCCAGTCACTACATTGCCATCGGAGCTCTCACTGTGGCCGAAGTCATTGCCAGAGTAGTCATCCTTCACAGCATATTCGAAGTCGTAGGGGGTCGCCTGGGGTAAATAGAAAGACCACAGGATAGAGTTAATTGTGTTTTTTGTAGGGCATCAACTGGGACAGGGTTAGTAGTAGGATATCACTTGGGACAAAAATAAGGAACAGAAGGACATGTTAGGTGAACTGGTCAGGGTTCATGGGACATAGGACAGTGGTTGGGAATCAGCAGGAGTGAGATTAAGGCCAGAATTAATATGATACTGGGTTAAGGGCCAAGTTCAGATTGTCCATCATAAATTGTTACGCAAACAAAGATTAGAGAAAAAGAACGTTGCAGGTAGGTTACAATGGCATAGCATCTGTGAAAACATTAAACTCTTTGGGAATACAACCCCAGAGGAACTTTGTACACTTGCTTGCCTTATAACTATCAGTGTCTATATAGAGATACAATAGATACAATACAAATAAGAAGGGAAGACTCGCAGGGGGTTTGCCGTACATTATTACAACACATATTATAGGTACACTTGGGTGCCATAGTCTCTAGCACACTCATAGACATTCGGGGAATTCACCTTCTTTTTCTATATTCCAACTTACTCCCTCTCGGGCATAGGCCGAGAGCCTGTACAGTCTACGACAGAACTGCTGTCTTGGCCTGAGGCAATGTGTTAGTTCACTCACCTTTTAATAGATGGCACTTTAAGCGCTTCTAATAAAACGGGGCGGGGTTAATATAGAGGTTCGAAGGAGGAGGAGTCAAACGTGTGTGTGTGTGTGTGTGTTCGAGAACGGCACGCAGAATAAGTTTATTTTAACATAACACACAGGCTATATTATAAAATTAGCCCATGCTGGATCACAAATAAGTAACACACATTAGGTGTTGCGTTATTTATGGAATTTAATACACAGACAATCAAGTTTCTATCCTTCGCACTTTCCATTCCCCCTCCTCCCCCTCTCCCTTTCACCCCAACTCTCCTTCTTCACCCGCTTCCTCTCCCCTCCCTCCATCCCACCTCCCTCTCTCTCTCTCTCATTCTCTCTCTCTCTCTCTCTCTCTCTCTCTCTCTCTCTCTCTCTCTCAAGGACATAAAAGATACCTTCTAAAATACGCAGAATAATACTATGCGATTGTTTTGAATTTACATATACATAATCTATTTTGTATTAATTTCACCACACCACCAAACGCCTCCAATGAAAATTAATGAAAGCATGTATGTGATCCACCGGGATTCGAACCTGGGTTATCACACACATATTTTTAGACACCTTAACCATTACACCACCAAGACGGTTAAAGGTTTATGCACACGCCTACGACTTATGAAATAAATAATAAATGTTAGGGATGACAAAAGTAACACATACTGTATATATTGATTAGGAATAGGATAACTAGCGAGCCAGCGAACAACACCTGTTTCTCGCTGCCTCGCTAGATATCCTATTCCTAATTAAGCTACGATTCCCGAAGAACACGTCTATATTTGTTTATATATATATTAAGTGTAACAATAACACTTAGGATTTACGTTATTTGTGTTGGCTTAAGGAATAAGTTGGATAATACAAATTATACTTGTGACCTCCACAATTTGTAATTTTTGAGAAGACGGCGCTTCAACCTCTCTCCTCTGTCCATCACATTCAAGCACCAACCCACCCACACCAACACTAACACAGGATACAAAACAGACACACACACACTCACACCCAATAACATAAAACGCACATCACACACATGATCACATACAACGTAATGGGCACAAATCACTCACACATGATAACATAACACGCACACACACACACACACACACACACATACATACATACACACACACACACACATACACACAAGCACACACACACACACACACACACTGGTCCAGGCAAACTAGAAAAGGTATTAGCATTATTGAGGAGATGCTGCTGTCTTCAGTGCGTGTCATGGCCATCCTGAGCCTTACGACGTATACAGACTAATAACACACATAACAAAGCCACTATAACAACTTCGTCTCTCTCCAACACCCCTTCTCCCCTTTCTACACTCTTCAGACAATAGGAATAGTAGAAAGTAGCTACGAGGTGCCGTTGTGAAGGCTTATCCTTCAATACCTTCACCTGACCTGACCCCATCCGGGGTTTAGCTGGTCCACAAGGGTGTGTGACATGAACCCAATAGAGAATTTGTGGGCCATCATGTCATGGAGTGGAATGTGGTTCAGGTTAGGATTGGAAAGGGCGGGAGGAGTCGGATCGGGGGGGGGGGGGGGGGGAATCCGTCGCCGCCCTAATATAAGTTGGAAAATGTTTACATCAGCTCCAACGAGAATACAGGAGGTAGTTGATGCAGCTTGTGGGTGGAGATCATATTGATTTCATAAATATAAATTGTAAATGTTTACATTTAAGATCCCTTTATATGTATTGTATAATGTGTATGTGTTTCCAATGTTCGCCGTAACATAATGATGGTGAAATAATACATATTAAATTAAATTCAAGGTAACATGCACAGAGCTATAGTATACTTTTAATTATGTTTGGACGATAATTTAAACAATACGAAGTAAAAACTATATAAGCCTAAACAATTTACAGTATATCAACTTTAAAACAACATAACAAGATTGCTTGGATTATCGTTAATTGTTCAATTTGATGACTTACTTTATAGTAAATCATTACAATGGGTAACGCCGAACTGTTTACTGATAATGGGAAGCCACAGTAATTAAGCTAGTAATTAAGAATCCACCGAGAAAAGTATAATACAATAATCATAGCGTGTCATATTACATGTTAAGGTAATATGTAATATGATATGTTAAGGTAGGCGGATGCCCAACCCCGAAAGGGGTTGAAATAGGGGAGCTATCCCCCCGCCAAAGGCGGCTTTCTAGGGCCTTTCCTAGCTGATGCTGAGAGGATTGGGTTCTAGTCATGTGGTGATGGGCTGGTCTATCAGAGTGAGAACTGAGCGATCTCTGCCATACCCATAGCTTACTCTGCCTGTTCCTTTTACTTATATATTTTCTAGATCTCAAGTGACGGCGCCTCTTCCGTGGATTGACCTCCCAATCTACCAAGATTGGAAGCCAAAGCGTCACATTTTTCCTTTGCCCCTCAACTTTCTCTTCATAATTGCTGAGGGGCACAGGGCCCTGGGTGGGTCTTTGGTTTCCCGGGCGTTTCCGCACCCTCCTTAGCTCCCAGCCATGGAGTGGCTTCGGTAACCCAGGATCTATTGTGGTCGGCAGGGAGGGTTCTGTGGGGGCGCTCGGTTATGGCCTTGGCCTTCAACGGGGCCTTGGGGCTGTTCGGCCAGGCAGCTTGGGGTACAACAACAACAACAACAACATGTTAAGGTAGATTATGAATTGGTCAACCACAGTGCTGTGAATAGTGGTTTGGAAGAAAACAAAATTTACTCTAATATGAAAATTTGTTTTTATTTTAAAAAAAAACACGTTTCGGCTCATCTAAAGTGTTTTCTCTAACTGGGCCGATAATATCTTGTCTTTATGATATATATATTTGGTTATAATTTGGTCAAAGCTAGATTACAATGTGATCCAACTTGTCTTGATGCGTGGATTGTAATATCCCGTTTCAATTACTTATAATATATATTTATACGATTGTTTACACTAACCAGGACGCCAAGGTTGGCAACTTTGAGTGTTTTGCAACGGAGCATACTGTATATATTTATTTTCTATAACACATTGTATAAGGTAAATAATAGAATACGAGTTAATAATTGAGAATCAGTAGAGGTAAAAAGAACAGTATTATTAAAACACCAAAGATTTGTTATGGACAGCTTTGAACACGACGATGAGGAAAATTATATATTCGGTTAGGAGAGAGAAGGGGGAGAGAAAAATAGAGAAGGGGGGAGATAGGGGAAGGCAGCAGAGAGAAGGGGAGGAGGGGGGAATGGGAAGTTCGAAGGATAGAAACTTGATTGTCTGTATATTAAATTCCATAAATAACGCAACACCTGATGTGTGTTACTTATATGTGATTCGGCATGGGCTAGTCTAATAATATAGCCTGTGTGTTATGTTAAAATAAAGTTATTCTGAGTGCTGTTCTAGAACACACACACACACACACACACGTTTGACTCCTCCTCCTTCCAACCTCTATACTAACCCCGCCCCCTTTTATTAGAAGCGATTAAAGGGCCATCTATTAAAAGATAAGTGAACTAACACATTGCCTCAGGCCATGACAACAAGTTCTGTCGTAGACTACATTCAACTGCTGTACATTCAACAGTGAAGCCTGTGAGGTCTCATTCCAGTCTAGAGATTGAGATATGTGATGCACTTAGAGCTGCAAACCAGCCTTTGCCATCTTGCCTTCACAAGATTCACGGCACTTGGTTACCCACTCACGGTTCGAAGCAGCCCCATCTGTGGAACTGCCTCGCCTCTGTGCTTCAATGTCTGACCCCCTAGATTCGGACCCTCACTCTCAGAACGCCACCTATTGAGCAAGTAACTCACTAGGCACTGCCCCACTGTAGCCTATTTTGAATATGGGAATAATATTCGTACAGTGCTATCTAATCAGGGAACAATGAGGTTATTTTATTGGCGTTTCGGTGGGATTTGTGGTAATGCACTGATACTAAGTACAGAACAAATTCCATCCCAACAATATCTTCCCATTAATACATTGGGATTCGAACCAGGAACCATTGAATTACCAGTCCAGTGGCAAGACCACTCCACCACACCTCCCCAAATTATGGAAGTATATCTCTGGAAACAAATTTATGAATATAATGTTCTACGTATCAACTACAAAAATACATATTCTATCCATTAAAAAACAAGTTCTATCCAAAACTCAATCCATATTGTTACAATTGCATAAAGAAGAACATAGCGGATCCACGAATATTTATGAGTGGGATAGAGACTATGGCATCCGAATGTACAGTTGCCCACATAAGTTCTGTTCTTCACCGTGATCTTATACGTGGAAACATAGTGCTTGTGATTGAATTACGAGTGTAGTTTCTTATGCAGTGGTTAACACATATGATTAGTCAACTGATGATTAAAAGAAACCACACTCACAATTCATCCATAGCTATTTTACTTACATACATAAGATCACAACGAGGAATAGAACTTATATGGGCAGCTTTATGTATATCCACTTTGACTCTAACGGACCTTGAATTTAGCTTTTTATCACTTTCAACTCTTTCACACTACTGATCCACCTCGTGAACAAGCCTACGTCTTTTCTATCCTAAATGACCTAGAGCAGTTAGTTCAGCAACCCACCCGTATCCCGGATCGCATCGGAGATCGGCCCAACATTCTTGACTTGTTTCTAACTTCTAACCCTTCTTCTTATACTGTCGATCTTTTCTCTCCTCTGGGCTCCTCCGACCATAAACTTATCTCTGTCACCTGTCCTATCTCTCCAGTACAGCCACCCGATCCTCCTAGCCGGCGGCGCTTGTGGCACTTTGGCGCTGCCGACTGGGAGGCTCTTCGGCAGTACTTCTTTGATTTCCCATGGAATGATTTCTGCTTCCATGGCCGAGGACCCTCGGAGAGTGCTGAACGCATTACCGAGGTAATCCTATCGGGCATGGAAGCATACATTCCATTCTCTTTCTCTCAGACTAATGCAAAAAAATCTTGGTTTACTCACGCCTGTTCTACTGCTGTCCGCAATAAGGAGGAAGCATTCAAACGGTACCGACGCCTTAAAACTCAAGACTCTCATTCTTCATATGTTTCTGCCCGGAATCAAGCCAAATCTGTTCTTCGACTTGCCAAATAATATAATCATCAATAATAAATGCACTGAACTATCCAACTCTAGCTCTTCCCAAGCTTTCTGGCATCTAGCCAAAAACCTCTCCAACAATTTCTCTTCCTCGTCTTTCCCTCCCCTTTCCCACTCTGATGGCACAACCATCACTTCTTCCTCTGACAAAGCTAAACTCTTCGCTCAAACTTTTGCTAGAAACTCCACCTTGGATGATTCCGGTGCTATTCCTCCCTCTCCGCCCTCCTCTCTCTTACTTATGCCTAATATCCTAATCTCTTCTAAAGATGTACTTTCTACCCTCTCTGGGCTTAACACTAATAAGGCGTACGGTCCGGACGATGTTCCTCCTGTTGTTCTCAAAAACTGTGCTTCCGTGCTGACTCCCTGCCTAGGCAAACTCTTTCGTCTCTGTCTATCCTCTAACGTCTTCCCTTCATGCTGGAAGTTTGCTCACATTCAACCTGTCCCAAAGAAGGGTGACCGCTCTCAACCCTCCAACTATCGTCCAATTGCTCTTATCTCTTGTCTTTCTAAAGTTTTTGAAACTATTCTTGCTTCAAAATTTCTTAAGCATTTCTCTTCTCATAATCGGCACTCAGATCGCCAGTATGGCTTCCTTAAGGGTCGCTCTACTGGTAATCTTCTTTCATATCTTACTAACTCTTGGTCATGCTCCTTTCGGGACTTCGGTGAGACTTTTTCTATTGCACTAGACATATCGAAAGCCTTCGATAGAGTCTGGCATAAATCTTTAATTTCTAAACTACCCTCCTTCGGTTTCTATCCCTCCATCTGTGCCTTTGTCTCTAATTTCCTTTCCGGCCGTTCCATAGCCGCGGTTGTGGACGGCTATTGTTCACTTCCCCACCCTATAAACTCCGGTGTTCCTCAGGGCTCTGTCCTATCTCCTATTCTCTTTCTAATTTTTATGAATGATCTCCTTAACTGTACCTTAATTCCCATCCATTCATACGCAGACGACTCAACCTTACACTACTCCATTAGTTTTTCAGAACGCCCCAAGCCAGCAATCCCTCAACGACAAACGTAATGAAGCCATAGAACTCTTAAATTCTGATCTAAATACTATTTCCAATTGGGGCAGAGAAAACCTTGTTAACTTTAATGCTTCCAAAACCCAATTTCTCCATCTATCTACCCGTCAGGATCTCCCAGCGGACTATCCCTTATTCTTCAACAATACAAATATCAACCCTTCATCTTCTCTCAATATTCTTGGTGTCTCTTTTTCTTCTGCTCTCATCTGGAAGGACCATATTACCAGTCTTGCTAAGGCAGCCTCCCAGAAGCTGGATGTGCTCAACCGCCTTAGGGGGTTCTTTTCCCCTGCACAGCTTCTTGCTCTGTACAGGGGCATAGTGCGACCTTGTATTGAGTATTGTTCACATGTGTGGGGAGGTTCCTCTCACACCGCTCTCCTAGACAAAGTTGAAAGGAAGGCCTTTCGTATCATTAACTCCCATCCACTCACCAACTCTCTGCAATCTCTCTCTCTCCGCCGCAATGTTGCATCTCTCTCGCTATTCTATCGCTACTATAATCAGTGTTCCTCAGAGCTATCCCAGTGCATACCACCTCCTTTACGTAGGGCACGTGGTACACGTCTTGCAACTCAATCCCACCCCTACTCTGTGCAACTCTCCAACCCAAGAGTGAAACGTTACTCTCAAACTTTCTTCTACTCAACAGCTGGGCTCTGGAACTCTCTCCCAGAATCAGTCTTTCCCCCTTCCTATGACTTAAATTGCTTCAAACTCTGTGTGTCCAGGCATTTTGGCTCGAACGTCCCTTGATTTTGGCCCTGTCACTCTTTCAACTATGGGGGAGGCACTCGCTATAGGCAGTTATGCCTTTTGCCTCCCTCAATCACAGAAAAAAAAAAAAAAAAAAAAAAAAAAAGGGGGACACTTGTTACAGGCAGTTCTGCATATTGTCTCCTTCATACATATAGTTCAACAATGAGTGAAGAGTCTTTGTAATGCTGCTAATGCAAAACTTATACAAAGTACAAATACTAATGGTTAATGTACTATACTGTAATATAATGTACACTAGGATGCCATAGCCTCTAGCCCACTCATAAGAATTTGTGGACCCCCTGTGTATTTGTTTATGCAATTATAACTATCTGGATTTATTTTTAGGTAGAACTTGTTTCTCAATAAATAGTATAATTATATAGTTTTGTAGTCGATGTACACTATAAAAAATTATCTTCATTAACACTCAACGAGCGGCCTAGGCGGAATATTTGACCGTGCCGCCCAGCGTTTTTTTTTACCATAAATGGAGTTGTTTATGTGCTCTTTTCATGCATAAACAAGAGCCAGAGCGTAATACAAGTATGTATTCCTGAAAGGGCAATAAATGTGCTTTCCAATGACACCAGAACCATCCTTCTACGATCACTGGTTGTCTTGCAACGATCGTGCAACCGAAGGGCAAAATTGGTAAAATACGGTAATTTCCTTACATTATTACGTGTGAAACGAGTGAGGGAGGGTGGAGTAGGGTGAAGTGCATCTCAGTAGCTCCACGGCCACCGTGGCGAGCGGTCATGAGGTAACCTACGCTCCTGCCACCGCTCCGCTCTCTCTCAGAGCACATTATGTGCTTAAAATTGCATGCGACTATAGCCGGGTGCCGCCACATAGGCCACATTTATTTCACTCGACTATAGCCGGGCGCCGACAGTTAAGGGTTAAAAAGTGTACAGAGATATATTTCCATAATTAGAAATAGGTGAAGTCCAGGAATATTTATGAGTGAGCTAGAGATTATGGCATCCGAGTGTACTATACTGTAATCGAATGTACTGTACCTTCAGAGCAGCCATGTTGAGTGAATGGTGGTGTTGCTTAGGGTCAACTGAGTACAGATCCCTCCCTTCCCTTCGCTTATATAGGCGAGTCGTTTTCTATACCTCAAGGTGGCCTTCGAACATCTTCAGTGGTTGTTGTTTAGACTAAGGGGTTTTAACAACAACTTTTATTGTCAACACTAGCCTGGCAGCTTATTGCGCAAACTTATTAATAACTCAGTCTACTGAATGAGTCTATGTTCAGGCTAATTTCCGATATTAAATACAAATATTCCAGCAATATCGTCGGGAAAATGCTGGCTACAAAAAAATTAACCCTTAAAGATCGGGGCCCGACTTAAGTCCGTATCGAAAAATTTGGACTATGTGGCGGGGCCCGCCTTAAGTCCGAGTGCAATTTTGGCGCAATATTGGCTCTGAGAGAGAGACGAGTGACTGGAGGAGCATGGGTTACCTCATGGCCGCTCGCCACGGCCGCCGTGGACCTACTGAGATTTACTCCACTTACATCCACCCTCACTCCCTCGCTACATACGTAATTATATAAAGAAATTACCGTATTTAAGCGATTTTGCCCTTCGGTTGCACGATCGTTGCAAGACAACCAGTGATCGTAGAAGGATGGTTTGGGTGTCATTGGAAAGCTCAATTTATGCCCTTTCAGGTATACATACTTTTATTATGCTCTGGGTCTTGTTTATGCATGAAAAAGAGCACGGAAACAACCCCATTTATGGTAAAACCCCCCCCGCTGTGCGGCACGGTCAAATATACCGCCTAGCCCGCTCGTAAGGTATTAAGGCTGGAAGTATTCGGGTGATACCCCCTTCAAAATTAAGTTTAAGTGACCAAATGACCATAAATTGTTGAAGTAATGTAACGAAAACCATTCAAGTGAGAAATATGTCTTCAATAACATATTATACTAGGTATTCAGATTTAAAGTAAGAGAGATATATATATATATATATATATATATATATATATATATATATATATATATATATATATATATATATATATACACAGTATATATATGATATATATACAGTACATATTATGTATATATATATATATATATATATATATATAGAGAGAGAGAGAGAGAGAGAGAGAGATAACAATTTGAAAACAAATTATGTGTATTAATGTTGTTACAATTAAGCTATGTATTAATATATATGTATTTACTAATATACATAGTTGATTTCATTGAAAAATCAATTTAAATGGATATATTGGCATAACAAAAATCGCATCGAGCTCACGAACATTTGCCAGTAGCTGTGCATACAGTATGTAACTGTATGTAAGTGTGTCCAGAGGTCTTCCTGTGGGTGGTTGGGTGTGTGGGTTGGGTGTGTGTGTGGGTGTGTGTACGGGACACCCACACACACACACACACTTTCCCTCTCTATATACTCGTATCACTCAGTTAATACAATCAATTATGAATATATGTATGGACCTCTTACTCACACACACACAAACACTCTCCCTCTCTCTCTCAATTACACACCCACACAGTATAGATAGTGTGAAGGCAACAACACAGAGATGGAGCTCCGACCTGCTTGTGGTGTTCAGGGAGTATTGGTGGTGTCCCGTAAATTGTTTGTATTAACCATTGGTTGCATATCACTCATAAATCATGTGATACAAGTAATTTCTTCATTTTGTAGTGAATACTCTTGGCAAGCTACTATAATTATGGAATGTGAAAATGTGTTAAGAGGGGTATAAGGTTATTTTGTTGGTCTCTTTCTCTCTCTCTCTCTCTCTCTCTCTCTCTCTCTCTATATATATATATATATATATATATATATATATATATATATATATATATATATATATATATATATTATATATATATATATATATATATATATATATATATATATATATATATATATATATATATATATATATATACTGTATATAGATATAGATATTTTTATTTTATTTTTATTTTTTTGGTTTTTCTCCCTAGAGCTTCTTCAAGCCGTCTTTTTGGTCAATTAATTCATATATTTCTTTATTATCTTCGTTTGTTTAAGCTTGAGGAGGTCTAGCGGGGGAAAAAAATGATAAAGGACTATATGAATTATTTGACCAAAAAGATGGTTCATCATCCTTTAAACCTAGTGTTCAAGAGGGTATCACACGAGTACATCCAGCGTCAATTTTTTGTAGCCATCATTAATTTGTCCGACGATATTGCTGGCATATTTTAAACTAATATCGGAAACTAAACTGAAGATAGACACTTTCTGCAGACAAAGTTATTAAAATGTTTGCCTAATAAGCTGCCAGACGAGTGTTGACGATAAAAGTTGATGTTAAATCCCCTTAGTCTAAACAACAACCACTGAAGATGTTAGAAGGCCAACTTGAGGTATAGAAAACGACTCACCTATATAAGCTCACTCACTCATGGATTCACTCAGGGACGGTCTTGCCTCACTAATTTGCTTAGTTTTTTCTCAGAGGTATATGAAGCAGTAGATAATGACAAGTCATATGATATTATATATTTAGATTTCAGTAAAGCTTTCGACAGAGTCCCTCATGAGAGATTGATGAGAAAGGTTGAGGCACATGGAATAGGTGGGGCGTTGTTAGGATGGATTAGGTCATGGCTAATTGGTAGGAAGCAGAGAGTCAGCATAAATGGTACCAAGTCAGAATGGGGAGCAGTCAAAAGTGATGTCCCCCAGGGATCGGTATTAGTTCCCCTGTTGTTTCTTATATACATAAATGACCTAGATTTAGGTATAACTAGTAGGATAAGTAAATTCGCAGACGATACTAAAATAGGGAGATCAATTGATTCAGATAGCGATATAGAGTGCCTCCAAAGGGATCTAGATACCTTACATGAATGGTCAGTAAATTGGCAGATGAAGTTTAACATTGACAAATGCAAGGTATTAAAGATAGGGAAGATGCAAACAAATGTTAAATATAAACTAGCTAATTTAGAATTAGAAAATTCAGACTGAGAGAAAGATCTAGGTGTGTTTGTTAGCAATGATTTGAAGCCTAGAAAACAGTGTATAAGCGTTCGTAATAAGGCAAACAGGATTCTCGGGTTCATCTCTAGGAGTGTGAGTAACAGAACTGCTGATGTTATCTTAAAACTTTACTTGTCATTAGCGAGACCCCATATGGATTATGCTGTCCAATTTTGGTGTCCTTATTACAGAATGGACATAGATTCATTGGAGAGAGTACAGCGTAGAATGACAAAAATGATCCATAATATTAGAAATCTTTCTTATGAAGAAAGGTTGAAGAAATTAGGTTTACATTCGTTAGAGAGACGCAGAGTTAGAGGGGATATGATAGAGGTGTTCAAGTGGGTTAGTGGGATTAACAAAGGGGACATGGCAAATGTACTAAAGCTCAGTGATAGCGAAAGAACTCGTACCAATGGTTTCAAATTAGATAAATTTCGTTTCAGAAAAGATATAGGCAAGTATTGGTTTGGTAACAGAGTTGTAGATGGGTGGAATGGACTACCAAGTGGGATCTAAAACTGTAGGGAGCTTTAAGATAAAATTGGATAAGCATATGGACGAGAAGGGTTGGGTGTGAAGGGGGATCAGCCGGGTTGGGCCAATCAGCGCTCTGCAGACCCCCATAATCCTGCGTTAATCTCTAACCGTTTTGGTAAGATGATCCTCAGGGTATTAGAGTGTGAAGCCTATAATTGGGCTTTGTAATTGAATTGGGGTTGCGTGGGACAGGGATCTGCCTTGCTTAGGCCAATCGGCTTTCTGCAGACTCCCATTTTCTTATGTTCTTATGTTCTTATAAGCGAAGGGAAGGGGGGGATCTGTACTCAGTTGATCATAAGCAACTACACCGACAACATGGCTGCTCTGAAGGTACAGTTCATTATATTACAGTATATATAGTAGGAGTACAAAGGAATCAAGCAACAGCAGGTTCAGCAACCCCTCAAGGCTGCTTCCCCTCCAAAACACTGATGATTAAGAGCCGTAAGTGGGCAACCAAGTGCTGTGCATCTTGCGAAGGCAGGATGACAAAGGTTGGTTGCAGCTCTAAGTGCTTCACGTGTCTCAATCCCTAGAGTGGAACGAGACCTCACAGGCTTCACCGTTGAATGTACAGCGGTTGAATGTATAGGCTCTCGGCCTATGCCCACGAGGGAGTAAGTTGGAATATAGTAAAACAAGAAAAAAGTGAACTCCCCGAATGTTTATAAGTGTGCTACAGACTATGGCATCCGAGTGTACCTGTAATATATGTTGTAATGTATATATGTGTTTTATAATAATATATATGTGTATTATAATAATGTATATGTACCAACAGATTACATTGGTGGCTCTGGTCGTGCTGGCTGGTATGGTGGTTGCCAGACCTGACACTCTCTACGACAAACCCCCTCTGAGTCTTCCCTTCTTACTTGTATCTATTCTATCTCTATATAGACACTGATAGTTATAAGGCAAGCAAGTGTACAAAGTTCCTATGAGGTTGTATTCCCAAAGAGTGTAATATCTTCACAGATACTATGGCATTGTAACCTACCTGCAACGTTATGTTTATCTAATCTGTGTTTTCGTAGAAATGTATGATGGACAATCTGAACTTGGCCCTTAACACAGTATCATATTAATTCTGACCCTAATATCGACCTGGTGATTCCCAACCTATGTCCTATGTCCCATGAACCCTGACCTGTTCCCCAAACATGTCCTTCTGTTCCATATTTCTGTCCCAAGTGATATACTACTAGTAACCTAACTCTAACCTGTGATCTTTCTATTTACCCCAGGCGACCCCTTACGACTTTGAATATGCTGTGAAGGATGAATACTCTGGCAACGACTTCGGCCACAGTGAGAGCTCCAATGGCAATGTAGTGACTGGAAAGTACTACGTCTTGCTGCCGGACGGTCGCCTCCAAACTGTTACCTACAATGCTGACCACACCAGTGGTTTTGTTGCTGAAGTTAGGTGAGACATTGATATAGCTGTGTCAGCTACATGTTCGATCCCCCAAGCAAACAGTTTCAACCAGTGAATGACCAGCTGCCTGTGCTTGATCCACCAATCAACTAAGGCCCACACTCCCTTGTTGAGATAGAGGAGGTTGTGATTATGTTGATGAATATGGAAGCCAATTGGTGATTGCGACATTTCTGGAAACTATTGAAATCTGTGGGTGAAACTTAGGTCCATATATTACAAGCTGTTATGATTGTTGCATGGCAACTGGCGACTTTAAACCAGGAAAGAAAGAAGCGATTAATAGGACTGAAACAACCACCATGGTGTTCCAGTGTGTAAAGTTCCAGGCACTTACTTTATTGATGCAAAAAAAAACACCACCTAAGAGTCTGAGAATCTAGCAATATGGTTCCATGCCCAACAAGTCAACTAATAACCAAATTCTACCACTCTGGATCCTTGCAGAATCTCATTTCCTTAGTTTGTATTTTATGCGGGGTAAACAACACTCTTCCCAACACTTAGATGACGACTGGAATACAAAAACCTATGCATTTGCAAAATACAGAGGATCTTCAAGACATTTTATCATTGTTTATTTTCAATATGAGCCATGGACACTCACAGACCCACACTAGAAGAGGCGAACCATTGTATGTACTAATTTATCATTTCTGTTTCAGCTACGAAGGTGAGGCCCAATATCCTGCACCCGCCCCTGCTGGATACCAGTAGTCGATTTTAAGACACCCCCACCTATCCTCGGCCATATATATAAAGTCTTCAAAACTATGACGTCTATCTATCTACCGGTATCTATCAATCCATCTAGTGCCGGATGCCTTACTCCCCTTTATAAAGGTGGCCATAAACAAAACGCCTCAAGCAGGTCTGTTCCCCGTGAGAAGGACAACACGTGCCAGTTTATTCAAGTACTTTTAATATTGACCCCTCAACTTTAGATCCATTTGAGTCTGAGGCGCTCTATATATATAATTTTGCACAGTATAGCTTTACTTTCTCTTGTGATATCTTGTATGACTTCCTTTTGTACTTTATCGATTAAAGACTGATTTAAACTGAGCTTATACAGTATACCTTTACCTGTAGATACCTTTAGATGTGTTCGCCGCTCTTCTAGCGGCACCAAGGAGCGCGACGCCCCTCGTTATGGGTGGTGATTTGGTGCAGTAGACTGTTTGAAGCGACAGCTCGCTCCCTTGCGAGGATGGGCTCGTCTGGCACTTTTTGCAGTTCGACATCTAGGGCTCTCTTGAAGTTGTCTAACGAGATGTCCCTCATGTCTCTTACTCGCCGTGGGAGTTTGTTGAAGAGACGTGGGCCTCTGTGTGATAACCAGCCCTCTCGCAGAGAGCCTATAGCACCCCTGTTATTCATCCGGGGGATTTCGCATTCCCAGCCTCTCCTATCACTGAATTTCATGACTATCGGAGTATGTAGGTTTGGTACTAAACCCTCTGCGATTTTCCACGTGTATATTATTAGGTAACGTTCTCTTCTACGTTCCAGTGAGTACATATTCAGTGCTCTTAAACGCTCCCAATAGTGTAGATGTTTTATCGAACTTATATGCGAAGTGAAATTTCTTTGTACAATCTCTACGTCATTTATTTCACCTGCTTTGTATGGGGATGTTAATACGCTACAGTATTCAAGCCGCGGTAGCACTAGAGATTTGAAGAGCGTTATCATAGGCAATTCACCGCGTGTTTTAAAAGTACGCAGAATCCAACCCGTTAGACGTTTCGCAGCCGCCACTTTGACCTGGTTATGTACTTTGAAACCCATATTTTCAGACATTAATACCCCAAGGTCTTTCACACTGTCTTTCCGTTCTATTATGTGGTTAGATTCTGTTAAGTAATTTGTAATTTCTTTAACACCATTATTATCTCCGTACCGTATTAATTGGAATTTTTCCTCATTGAATTGCATGTTGTTTTCCCTGGTCCACTGGAACACTACATTCATGTCTTCCTGCAGATGCAAATAAAGTGAAACATTTAGCACGCTTTTAATTTTACAAACTATTTTATGCATATGTATGTGTGTGTGTGAAACATTGTTTGATCTTATAGCTAACCTAGAACCCTACGTACTTAATATTATAGGTAACCAGAACCCTACCTATCACCAGTCAGAGCTATTATACCCTACTTAAAAGCCTGGAGAGGTAACGCTCAAAAATGTAATTGTTTAGGTTTGACAGTTGTTAATATGCAACATCGACTTTGACCCCAAATATCTCCCAAACCAGAAGACTTAGAGATTTTCTGAACATTGCTAAAAATAATATAAGGATCCATTAATATTATGTTAGTAAATATTGGATATTGAAAAGTAATTAGTATTTATAAAGATTTTAATAACAAAATAAGTGGAAGGTTTGACTAGGTGGTACTGAAAAATATAAAGAAAATTATCAAGTACTCTTGAGGGAACTGGCACTCTGGGGGCGTGGACGGCAATGGTGAGGTAGCTTGGAGTGTGAGTGGCAGCTCTGCAGACCCCATAGGCTGAGAGACCTGCGAAGTTGAATAAAGGGTTAAAAAATATTCCACCCAGAAATACGGTCATTTAGAAATATTCTGGAGGGTACCTAAATATTCTTGGATTCATACCAAATTCAACACATTGCTTGCCACATGATCCTAGTATGACCCCAACGTGTAATAATGTAAATCGAAGTAATATAAATACTGCCAAAAAATTCTTATAGGGAGGTAACTGAAAAAGGGGCACAATATTTAGGAAAATTCGGAGGAAAAACAAATGTGGTGCACTTATTTATCAAAGAATGTTGCTAATTTTAACTACAGTTATACTCTAGGGCCTTATAAACAAGATATAACCATCAAAAAGTGATAACCTGAATGTCAGACCGCCCAGGCGCCCATCTAGCGAGGGCGCTCCAGCGCCGGGTTTGGCTCGGGATCCCGAGAAGTCTCTCCTTGGCCTGTAACCACCTCTGGAAGCCTTAAATACTTATGGATTGCAACAAAATTTGAAATGAAGGCTCCTTTATGATGGCTTTCTAGCTAGTGTGAATAAAAATTAAATCTGAGTATAATAAATGCCTAAAATCTGTTGCAAACTAACAACTTTGCTGATTTTTACCTGTAAAAGTTGAAGAAATAAACATATAAGTCTTTGAAATTACACTGTATGTTACTTATTTTACCTGAGCTTGTACTAAGGAACCTCATAAACAATATACACCATATGGGAGGGGTCTCACCTTTATGAGTAGCAGTTTTCGCACACTGGAGTATGGTGGTTGTCGCAGACGACCTTCCTGCAGGTGCCACACCCTGTCCGGGTCCTTCCATTGGCTGTTGTGGGGCACATGTGGCACCGTTGCCTCTTCTCAAGCTTGGCTCGGCCTTCATCAAGCAACTCCTGGCCAGGGTGGGAGTCGTATGCGATGTTGAAGGCCTGGCCGACAAAAGTCCTGAGGCCTGAAGATAGATTGTTGTGGTGGCTAATCCTGTAGGACGCCCAGGGCCGCCACAGTTCCTCAGCCACATCGTAGCCAAAGGTCACCCTGTTTATCTTCCTGTTGTGGTGCTTGCTGCTGTGGATGATGTGTGCGTTGGTCATGGCCAAGTTGATTATCCCATAAAAGTAGCACATGGGCCAGCGTCGGGTCTTCCTGTTGCAGGTGGTTGCGGCACAAAGCTGGTCGAAGGTGTCGACCCCTCCCTTGGTAGCGTTATAAAACATTTGCAGGTCAGTCTTCTTTTTCTCTGTTATGGTGGGATTATGGTGTACCGTCGACATCAGCAGGACTCGCTTGGTGGGCTTAGTACGGTTGGCCATGAGTGTTATGTTTTTCTCATAATTGTAGCAAGCTATGATTCCACCTACAGGAATGTTGGTACCCAACAGTGCATCAGGAATGTATGGTTTTTTCCTGATGGTGCCCACGAAGTCAAAGCCGTCCTCCTTCAGCTTGGTAATGAGAGGTAGAGATGTAGTTACAGTTCGACCCCGACGCCCATGGCCCCGCGTTAGTTCGATGGTGTAGTACTCCCCCATGGTGCGAGGCTTCTCTAGGGTCACCGTGCCCTTCCCCAGGTAGGGTATGCCGTTACACATATAGTGTGTATCTGCATCGCAGGACATCACACTCTTCAAACCATACCTGTGGACAATAAACATTTTGTAATCATAGATAATCACAGGTAAATACAGGCAAAATGACTCATCAGCATGGTAAGGTCCTCACAGGTAAGTATTGGTTAGGCAAATGAGTAGTCAGCATGGTCAGGTCCTCAAACCTCACAGGTAAGTACAGGTAAGCAAATGCTTAGGTACATCATGGTCAGGTCCTCAAACCTCACAGGTAGGTACAGGTAAGTAAATGGTTAGGCACATGAGTAATCAGCATTGTCAGGTCCTCAAACCTCACAGGTAGGTACAGGTAAGTAAATGGTTAGGCACATGAGTATTCAGCATTGTCAGGTCCTCAAACCTCACAGGTAGGTACAGGTAAGTAAATGGTTAGGCACATGAGTAATCAACAAGGTCAGGTAAGTAAATGGTTAGGCACATGAGTAATCAGCATGGTCAGGTTCTCAAACCTCACAGGTAGGTGCAGGTAAGTAAATGGTTAGGCACATGAGTAATCAGCATGGTCAGGTCCTCAAACCTCACAGGTAAGTACAGGTAAGTATATGTTAATTATGGATTTATTACTTACTTGGCAGGTTTGTTGGGCATGTACATCCTGAACACACAGTTGCCACGGAATGGAAGGAGCTGCTCGTCCACTGTGATGTGCTGTCCAGGCTTGTAACAGCGTTTGCAGGCGTCGATCGTGGCATCCCAAATCATCCTGATGGGGGCAAGACGGTCGACCTTCACCCTCTCCTCTCGTGTGGCCGATTCGTCAAATCGTAGTGCCCTCATGAGAAAGGCGAAACGGCGTTCAGACATGGTGGCACGGTACAGGGACGCCCCACGAAGAGGGTGCCACATCTCCTTGGTCGCGACGTGGTTGTCCTTCCTCATGCCAGACATGATCAGAATGCCCAACAAAGCCTTCAGCTCCATTATGCCAATGGGTTGAATGGTGTGGAGTTCCAGGCATTTGTATTTCTCCCTCAGGGCCTCCATCTTGGTGTTGGTGTGGACACAGATCTCTGCCAGGGTCAAGAATAGGGATAGTATTTGGGCAGGTGTTTTGGCTTCTGCAGTCACCAATGTGGGACCCCCTTCTTCTATTCGTAACGTCCTGCTGAGTGAAGGTAGGTGTTGGTTAGGATCTCGGTGCCAAATTGTTCCATCCCTGGCGGTAACTGTGGGTTGTTCAAGTGAAAGTATGGGTGCGCCCTCAGCAGGTTGTAGGGGACCCCTCCTCCTTTTGTGGCTTTTCACCTCGTTAGGTGACAGGTCACCTTCAGGAGAGGGTGTGGGTGACGGTGGGAGGTCGTCGTGCTCTTGGTCTGGCGTAGGGCGTCGAGAGGTGCCTGCAGATGTACCTGGAGTGTCAGGTAAGCCCGGGTCGTCAGGAGCTTCTTCAGTAGCAAGTAGTGCTGGGTCAAGGTACTGAAGCCTCCTGAAGCTGCCGAGATGCTCCCTAACCCTGGTCAGGGAGTGTACGCGTGAGGAACGAGTGAGAGCAGGAGAGGTGGTAGGTGCGGTGCCTGGCGCCGGGCCGGTGGTGTCAGGCAAGTCGGGGCTCTCCGTATTGCCATCCACCTCTGACGAATCGCTATGAATTTCATCCTCACCCCTCTCCTGGCTCTCCCCATCACTTTCATCTTCGTCACTCGCCAGACAATAGGTTGCTGCCTCTTCGGCAGTCCAGGATTGGCGAGCCATGGGCAAATCTGCAAATGAAGAAAATACACGATTTAGCAAAATATTCACCGACGCACATATGGCAACATGAGACAGCCTAGCTTGTGTGGGCATGTGGGTCCGTTATCTGGCTATGTTGCCTATTAGTCTTAGATTAATATCTGGAACACATTCTTGACAAAGGCACAGTATACACAATTATCAACATTCAATAAAGTTACTTACCAGGTTAGTGCATTGTCTGTGGGCAACGTAGGTTGCCAGTTTCGCCCTGTTCCCATAGAGCTAGAGCGTAGCAGCTCCACTCACTGCTGGGGCTACCCGTAGACTGCTGCCCGGCAGGCCAATAATTCAGGAAATGGTCCTGTGGGCTGCGCGCCGACCAAATAACGTGTTTCGCGCAACCCTCACGTGCGCATTGGCAACGGCGTTTCCTCTCCAGGGTTAATATTATAGTGGGCCGAAATTTGGGCCGAAATTTCCGCTAAAATTTTGGTCAAAACAGCCTAAACTTCAGCAACATTTTCGGCCAGAATCTCCGCCAAAATGTTTTGGCCAAAAAGTCTGTCTAAATTGCAATAATTTCATCTTTAATTTCGGCCCAAATTTCACCCAAAATGGCAAAAATTTCGGCAAAAATTTCACACAAAATTTCAGACAAAAGTACCATCATAATTGAATTTGGCCCATTATTGTAGGTTTTTGGATTTGAGCAAACCTCCAAAATTGCTCAAAAAATTAGATTTTTTAAATCAAATTCAATTATGATGGTACTTTTGTCTGAAATTTTGTCTGAAATTTTTGCCGAAATTTTTGCCATTTTGGGTGAAATTTTGGCCGAAATTAAAGATGAAATTATGGCAATTTAGACAGAATTTTTGGCCAAAATATTTTGGCGGAGATTCTGGCCGAAAATGTTGCTGAAGTTTAGGCTGTTTTGACCGAAATTTCAAAGTCTTCTGTAGCCCAAGTTATGGGTCCACATTAATTTTACTTTATGCCAGTAGACTCCCCTAGGCCTACAGATTTCATAGGTGGTTGCCGATTTATCTTACGAATCACCCTTTTGCCACAATACAATTTATTTTTCAAAATGTTGTGCCTATTTCGGTCATTTTGGATTTTATTAATTTTTAAGGGTATATTTAGAATCTGTACGTCGTTGCAATTCCAACGGTATGTGTGTTTTTTTTGGGGGGGGGAAATTTTTTACGCACACGGAGGCTCTTCAAAAATTGGAAAATACTTATAGACTAGGAATTTATGTATAGAATTTGACCAAATTTGTATGACAAGTACAGTTTGACCCCCTGAATCTCTTGGTACCATGAGAATTGAATTTGGCCCATTATTGTGAGTTTTTGGATTTGAGGCAACCTCCAAAATTGCTAAAAAAAAAAAAAAAAAAAAATTGACATTTCAAAGTTTTCTGTAGCCCAAGATATAGGCCCCAAAATTATTTTACTTTATATTAATACACTCCCCTAGGTTTAAAGATTCCATAGGTGGTAGCCGATTTATCCTGTGAATCGTTTTGCCACAATGCAATACAATATACTTTTCCAGCTCAGTCCAGGTAGGAATTTCAGTTACGGTATTTAGATGTTCAGTGCTGTCAGGTACAAGGAAATTCTCCCTGTTTTAGGGAAACCAGGATGAAACTACCAAAACCACTTGAATCTAAGAAAATTTAATTTCGACTGAAAAATGTCAGTATTTTGGTAGGTATTTTACAAATATTTGTATTCGTACTTTTAAAACTGAAACTCTGAAACAGAGAGAGAGTCCCTGAGTTGTTGTCTCATTCCCATCCGGTTTTCGTTCTGGTTCTGAACGTGTAGAGGTCATCCGGATCATATCCTGGAACCCAAATCCAGAACATAATTTAGGCCTGTCATATTAATGGAAAAGAACCATCCAGCGTAGGTGGAGGTATGTGCTCTACCGAGTAGAAATATGAATAGCAGGAGGAGGCGTTTGTGAGAGTTAGCTGGATTGCTCTCTGTGTAGGTGACACACAAGCAGAAACAGTGAGGGAAGCAAGACAAATGAAACATGAGTTCCAGCTGCTCCTCATCACATACCTATGAGATCTCCTCTGGGTATCACGCTGCTCGATTGGTATCTACAACTTCCACAAAGTTAGTATCTCAAAGCCCTTGCGGTCCCTTCCGAGAGAGGGAAAGAGAGAGTGAGTGAGTGTGTGAGAGAGAAAGAGAGTGTGTGTGTGTTTGTGTGTACTTTAGCTTTTAGTTTTACCTTGGGGACCCGCAGAGGGCTACACATGGGTAGCTTGATATGCAGGAGTTGTGCGGGAGTTAAGGGGCTAATGGGAAGGATGAGTTTAAGGATAATTTTTTGGGGTGATCCTAGCTTTAAAACTATCAAGAGTGGGACTGTTAACTATATGAGATGGAAGGTGATTCCACTCTTGGATGCTGCGGGGAAATAATTAGTACCCAAATATGTCGATGCTTGCCTGGTATGTGTGGTATTTTCGGTTGTGGCTGCCTCTTGTGGATCGTATGTTTGTAGGATGTAAATATGTGTCTTTGTCTATGTCTAGTAGATTGTTTGTGTTTTTGTATAGCATTTGTTGTCTCTGTATTTGTCTTCTTGTTGCAAGTGTGTCTAATTTAATGTCTTGTTTGTGCATAGTGACCGATTTAGTGTGTCTGAAATCACATCTGATCCATCTTGCCGCATTATTTTGTATGGCTTCTAATTTATTGATGTTGTTACAGTATTCAATGTGTGGTCGAACTAGTGTTTTAAAATCTAAACTTTTAATGTCTGCATTGCACTTCCTTAGGTTCCTGTGCAGGAACTCCAGGGATTTGTTGGCTTTTACCCTGACGCTACTCACATGTATGTTCCACCTCATGTCTGCTGAGAGGTGGACTCCCAAATACTTATGTGAAAGGACTGTATCAAGGTTAGTATTATGGAGTTTATAGGCAAAGGGGACAGGTTTCTTGGAGCGGGTAAAACTTAAGTGGTGGCATTTGTCTGGTCTGAAGGTCACCTGCCACTTGGCTTCCCAATCTTCAAGGGCTGTCGTGTCGTCTTGAAGTCGAAGGCAATCGTCCCAATCAACTATTGGTCGGTATACTAAGCTATCGTCTGCAAAAAGTCTAGTAGTAAAAGTTAAAGATGATGGAAAGTCATTGATGTATGAGAGAAAGAGAAGGGGACCAAGGACGGTGCCTTGGGGTACCCCCGAAATTACAGGAACAGCAGATGAGTGGGAGCCATCGATAACAACACTTTATTCTAGATTGGTTAGGAATGTCTTAATCCAGTAACAAAGCAGTATCACGTTATTACACACACTCTCTCTCTCTCTCTCTCTCTCTCTCTCTATATATATATATATATATATATATATATATATATATATATATATATATAATTAAATAAGTTTGTGTGTCTGATTGTCTGTGCGTTCCTAATAAGCGGCCGCAGTTTTGGACCTGGGGAGCTGAAACTTTGCATGTGGGTATCAATTGACCTGGGTCAGATCATAGAGGGGGCGAGGCCACGATCGGAGGTCTTTTCGAAACCGAAATTGAAAACAAAATTGAAACAAAAAATTGCCATTTGGGGCAGAAGGAGGCCTCCGATCGAAAAGGTGTATGGAACGAAAGTTGTTCGCAGCCCACCCAAATGGGGATACAGATGAGGTCAGATCCAAAATCGGAGATCATTTAACGGCCGAAATCGAGGTCGCCGTTTAAAGAGGCACAGGGAGGTCGAGGCCGGTGATTATGGTAGTAGTAGTATTGTGATGATTGTGGTAGTAGTGATTGATGATGGTGATTATGGTAGTAGTAGTGGTGGTAGTAGTGATGGTGATTATGGTGGTACAGTATTATTATTAAATATCAAAGCCTGTCATAATATAGAGCGATATTGACATGTGTTCATACATAAATGGTAGAATTTAAACCCGGGCAACGCCGGGTACCCCTGCTAGTATATATATATATATATTTTCTTTAATACATACGAGGTTGAAAGAAATGGCAATTTATGCGTTGGAAATTTTATTATTCAAAGTTTCCAGGTCTCTGATGAGTTTTCGCTGGGTGGCAGGAAGTAGATGAAGGAGATGAGCAAAATTCATGGTGGTACAGGGTTACATTAAAGTACATGAAGATACAGGATATACGACGCGTTTCACTGGACAACCAGCATTATCAAGTAAGGAAGGAATGATATAAAAGGTAAACAGGAAGGGTATATATAGAGGGTGGAGGATCAGAGGAGGCGAAAAACAGGGGGCAAAAGTCTGCTATTGGTGGAGGGGTATTCTAGGAGAGAAAAAGGGGGAACCGCTTCACGCATGCGCACTGGATGCGGGATGGTGGTCGGTAGGGGGGGTCGAAGCTGATTGGCTGCGTGTCGAGGGGCGTGGCCTAAGTTGTGTGGCGCCTGCGGAAGACGAAGCTGAAGGAGGTAGCGCGGGGGCTGCGTCAAGGGCACCGGGGGGCGAGGAGGGGTGTTAGGTCCTGTAGGGTAGTGCCTTTTGGCAGAAGGAAGGATCTGAAGGTCCAGAGTTTGGTTATTGATGTTGGGATGTAAGGCTTGGATATATAAAGCTTCGAGTATAGGTAATCTCCTTGGGTCACTTTCTTTATCGAGTAATAGGTGATAATTGAGGGGGGGGGGGAAAGAGGGGAAGGGGGGTTTGGACACATGTGGAGGAGCGATATGAGGTATGGTGGGGAAGTGTCTCACTTAATTACATACTGAGTGCCAATGGGGTGTTTTAAAAGGCATTTTTTATGCATAGCCTCTTAACCCTTGTCTAGCGGGGGGTTTTGGGCTATTTTGGGCATATTCAGGCCCTCCTGAATGATCAATCAAGTATCTGCATGAAAAGAAATGTATTCAGCAAAAAACTAGGCGCTACAAGCTTCAAAATGAAACCAGAACGAGCTACGTAGCACTCGTCGTTTTGATGCAGTGGTACCACCAACATGGGAGTTTAGCGTATAGCGGCATATTTTTTCCAGCTACACTCACTACTGGCTACACTGCCGGCCTCTCGAGAACAGAGGGAGCGTGAGTCAGTGGGCGGCGGTAAGCCCTGGGTGTCGGCCGTGTGGCCTGCTGCGCTCCCGGCCATTTGCACTCGTTTTTAACCCTTTAAAAGCCTTACTAATGCTCCTAACTTGCTGCTTTTTAGATACAGACTTAAGTTGGGCCCCGCTCTTTAAGTGTTAAGAGCCTGTAAATTGCTATAAATTGCCATGGCGTTCCAGAACGGTCCCCGCAGCCAATGGGTTAATGACATACTGGGCAGTTCATTCTGGCTATTATTGGACGATTTTAGCAGATTTCGAAGAGCACTGTATATGGAATTCAGAGGGTTCATTGAAATTGTGCCCTTTTGATGCCCACAGATCTTTCTTAACCCTTAACTGGCGGCGTCCGGCTATTGTCGAGTGAAATAAATGTGGCCTAGGGGTTGGGCACGGCTATTGTCGAATGCAATTTTGAGCACTTAATGTGCTCTGAGAGAGAGCGGAGCGGTGGGAGGAGCGTAGATTACCTCCTGACCGCTCGCCACGGTGGCCGTGGAGCTACTGAGATGTACTCCTTTGTACTCCACCCTCTCTCACTCATTTCACACGTAATAATGTAAGAAAATGTCCGTATTTTAGCGATTTTGCCCTTCGGTTGCACGATCGTTGCAAGACAACCAGTGATCGTAGAAGGATGGTTCGGGTGTTATTGGAAAGCTCAATTGACGCCCTTTCAGGGATACATATTTGTATTATGCTCTGGGTCTTGTTTATGCATGAAAAAGAGCACGGAAACAACCCCATTTATGGTAAAACCCCCCGCTGGGCGGTACATTGAAATTACCGCCTACGCCGCTCTTTGAGTGTTAAGTTGTATAAAATCGTTTAATGATAGCTACTATAAATTCCGTCAAAATGAGTCATAATCCTCAAGGGGTTAATTAATTTTAGTTGAGAGTGAGATGGAGTTACAGAGAGTGAGTGGCAGACTGAGAGTGAGATGGAAGGATGGAGTTGAGAGGTATATGAGAGAAAGCAGTGTTGGTTGGGAGGAGGGGCGTTGGTTAACAGGGAACAGAAGCGCATGGGGGCGAAGCATTCGTGGCCACCCCTTCAGGGACCATGGCTTTTGGCAATAGGTACTGTAGATAGATAGATGATTGATTTACGAGTGTAATTTTCTTATGCAGTGGTTAACTCATCTGATTAGTCAACTGATAATTAAAAGAAACCTCACTCGCAATTCTTTCACACTAAATTTATGTCACACTTAAAATCACAACGAGGAACAGAACTCATGTGTTCAACTGTACAAAACATATATGTTCTGTATATGAAAGGTTGTATAGTATATACTATAGTAAAT
>CM064522.1:11383639-11513639 GCA_032716605.1 Paralithodes platypus | reverse complement strand
ATGTCAAAACTAATGGGGCTAAGCATGAGGGAGAAAGCGGTCCAGAAAAAACCCTTAAGTGAAAAGCTCCCCTTCACTCTTTGAGGATCATGACGAATTTAGCAGTTTTATTCTGGCTATCATTAGACGATTTTATATAGCTTAGGAAAACCTGTGGAATTTTAAAACGGTAAAGACTATCGCAATTAACCCTCTGACTTTCATATACCCTTCTCAATATGAATACAATTGTCTATTCATAGCCAGATTATACTGCCAAAAATGCATATGACCACTTGAGAGCTAAAAGGAAATTGAAGCTGTAGCCATCGATATTTTAACAGAATTACCAGCTAAAATACGGTTGTAGTACATTGATAAATACATTCAACCAAATTCAACATACTTTTTATCCATCAGAAATCTACATTAAAATTATTATTATTATTATTATTATTATTATTATTATTATTATTATTTTTGTATTTTTGTTATATATCGATATTTACGGCTCCAACTTCCATATAGCCTGAAACTCGCGAGTGGTAAATTATGTCACCTAAATTAACCCCTTGAGGATCCAAGCCCAAACTACTGACCTACGTATTCACAGTCCATGTTTGAGCACACCCACATTCCCTGGCTATAGCACCCACAGAAGTTGCATTCGTCCAGGGGGCTGTAGATGATTCCGTTGACGTCACAGGCTGTTGGTATGTTGGTTGGCAACGCAATAAATTTTCAGATTTAGAGGAGCTAGTGTTTACAGAAAATTATGATGTGATTGGCATAACAGAATCTTGGCTCAATACAGAAGATAGAGACTTTTTAGCAGAGTATTCACTTCCCGGTTATGTAATGTTTGAGAAAAGCCGAATAAATCGAAATGGAGGTGGAGTTTTACTTTATATCAAAGAAAGTCTTAACCCTACCCTCTTGTCAAAACCTCAAATTGTGAACGTCGACACATCTTTTGTGCTAATAAAGAATAATAAAGGTACAAAAATAATACTTGCGTTAATATACAGACCTCCAGCTCAATCAGTGCAAACTGACCGAGAAATTTACGAACAAATTGCAGATGTAAGTAACTCACAAGATACCGTAATTTTTGGCGACTTTAATTTACCTGTGACCAAGTGGGGCGATACTCTTACTTCACACTCCGGACATGACTTGCATACGAACTTGCAAGAGAGTTCGCTTTATCAATTTGTTCGAACACCGACCCGTGGTAATAACGTTCTTGACATTGTACTTGCAACAAAAGAAGAATTAATAGAGAATTTGAACGTTGGTGATGAATTCAGTAACAGCGACCATCGTACGATAACTTTCACTTAAACTTTACTAGTAACGAACCAAATAGTAGCATCGATAAAGTCCCTAATTTCAAGAAAGCAAACTTTCATAAACTTAGAGCTATGTTTAAAAAAACTGACTGGAGCTTTTTAATTAACAATAACGACATAAATACATCTTGGAAGTTATTCGAAACCACTTACCTAAAAGCAGTGCAAGACTGCATACCATCGAAAATATGGCGTCCAGGCCATAATAATAAGCCCAAATGGTGGAATGGAATAAAGATATTTCAAACTGCCTGTTTGCTAAAAAATTTGCTAATGATAGATTAAAATCCTCAGACAATGACGAAGAACGGGTGAAATTTGTAGAGCTACGACGCAAAGCCAAAAAGTTAATTAAGCAAAGTAAAAAGACCCTAGAGTTACATATTGCGAATCAAAGTAAAACAAACCCAAAAGAATTCTATAGTTATATCAGAAAGAAAAAAGTAGTTACTTCAACTGTTGGACCGTTAGTCGTTGAAAATGGAGAATACACCAAAGACGAAGTACAAATGAGTAATGCCCTCAATACCTTCTTTGCATCAGTTTTTACAACAGAAGACCTCAGTGATATCCCTACACCATCGCCGATTCAGATTGATAATTCAGATGTTCTAAGCAATATCACCGTTACAGAGAGAGAAGTATTGAATTGTTTAGATAAACTCAAGGTAAATAAAACGCCTGGACCTGATACAATCTCGCCTAGAGTTCTAAAGGAAGCTAAGGATGAGCTCTCCAAACCACTGACATTACTATTCAATAAATCCTTGCAGTCTGGAACTATGCCTGATCAGTGGAAGGTAACCAACGTAACACCGATATTCAAAAAAGGCAGCAAATCCCTACCCAGTAACTATCATCCAATTAGCTTAACCTCAGTTGTATGTAAAATGCTAGAAACGGTCATAAGAGACAGACTCGTAAATCACTTAGAGGAAAATAACATACTTAACCCTTAATTAGCGGCGAGCAACATAAGTCGAGTTAAAAAAAGCTGGACTATGTGGCGGCGCTCGACATAACTCGAGTGGCAATTCACGTAATGTCCTACTGACACAAATCTCATACTCAATTATGTACTGAAAGTACCGAATTACCTGCTTTTTGCACTCGCGATGCACGGTTATTGCAAGAAAACTATCCATCATACAAGGATCGTTATGGTGTCATTCGAAAGCTCTGTTTATGCCCTTTCAGGGATAGGTACTTGTTTTACGTTCTGGGTCTTATTTAGGCATGAAAATGATCACGTACAATTTTGCTAAAAACACCCGCTGTGCGGTCCACATAAATAGACCGCATAGGCCGCCCGTAAGTTGTTAAAGATTCTCAACACGGCTTGCGTTAGAAACGTTCCTGTTTAACAAACCTCTTAGACTTCTTCCACGATATCCTCAACCTCTACGATGAGAGTAAAGTTGTAGATATTATATACCTTGATTTTCAAAAGGCCTTTGACAAAGTTCCCCACAAACGTTTACTGCTAAAACTAAAAGCGCATGGAATACAAGACGGTGTTGAAATGGATAGAAAATTGGCTCAGCGACAGAAAGCAAAGAGTAGTCATAAACGGTAAGGCATCTAAATGGACAAATGTAAGTAGCGGGGTACCCCAGGGATCGGTACTAGGGTCAATTCTCTTCCTAATTTACATCAACGACATAGATGAGGGTCTCACCTGTACAATCTCAAAATTTGCTGACGATACAAAAATTGCAAATAGCGTACTCTCAAAAGATCAAGTTGACGATATGCAACACAATCTAGATAAATTGTCACATTGGCCCAAATTTGGCAAATGAGTTTCAATGCGGATAAATGTAAAGTACTACATATCGGATACCTAAATGAGAAAGCAAACTATTCGATGAATGGCACTCAGCTTAAGAATGTAAACAGAGAAACCGATCTGGGAGTAACAATATCGAGTAACCTAAAACCGAGTCAACAATGTTCAGAAGTTGTTAAAGGCAAACAAATAATTGGCTTTATAGGCAGGTCATTTGAGCATAAATCCAAAGATGTTATCCTAACCCTTTACAATTCCTTAGTCCGCCCTCTTCTGGAATACTGTGTTCAATGCTGGTGCCCTTATTACCAAAAAGACATAAACAAGCTAGAACGAGTTCAACGTAGAGTTACCAAAATGATACCTAGCCTAAAGAACAAACCATACGAAGAGCGTCTTAGAGAATTAAATCTATTTCCTTTAACCCAGCGCAGATTAAGAGGTGACATAATTCAAGTGTTCAAAATCATCAAAGGCATCGACAATATGAACTGTAGTAAGTACTTCACTATCGACCAATCTAATTACACGCGGAGAAACGGTTGCAAAATTATTGATAAATCTTTTAACTCACACGAATCTAAGAATTTCTTCTTCAATCGAGTTGTCAACTTGTGGAATGGGCTTCCCCGAGACGTTATAGACTGCAGCACCGTTGATTCATTTAAACTCCGCCTAGACAAATATCTCGCATCAAACCCGCGACTGACTGCGTTTGTAAATGAATAACTTTTTTTGTCCTCCCCTCAGTTACTAACCCATATGTCCCCTACAAACTTCCTAGTCCTGCCAAGGACATTAGTTCCAGGGCAGTAGTTCCCTTTCCAATGTTCCCTTACCCACTCTAAATCACTGTTTGGACACTTGATCCTCAGTGTTTTGGAGGACAAGCAGCCTAGAAGGGTCACTAGACCTGTTGTTGCTTAATTTCCTTTGTACTCCTTTGTTGGTAAGTAGGTTGGTTGGTAGGGGTGTTAGTTGTGGGGTGGTTTGTTGGTAGGGGTGTTAGTAGGTTGGTTGGCTGGTAGGGGTGTTAGAAGGTTGGTTGGCTGGTAGGAGTGTTAATAGTGGGGTTGGTTGGTAGGTAGGGGTGTTAGTAGGTTGGTGGTTTGGTAGGGATGTTAGTAGTGGGTTGATTAGTAGGTTGGTTGGTAGGTAGGGGTGTTAGTAATGGGGTTTATTGGTAGGTAGGGAGGTAGGTGGTGTTGGATGGTGGTTGGTGGTTGGTAGGTGGTGTTGGTTGGTAGTTGGGGGTTGGTAGGTGGTGTTGGTAGGTAGGTGGTTGGTTGGTAGTTAGTGGTTGGTAGGTAGGTGGTGTCTTGGTCTATTAGTAAGCTTTCCTCCTGACCAAATATTATCTTTTTCTGATCAGAAAATGAAAATGTAAGAATTAAAAATATATATCTATAGGTATACGAATAATGAAAAATTAGGTTTATTGAACTGGTGGGAATTTAATATTTAAAATAATGTTTACATCTAAAAATTTAAATATATATATATATATATATATATATATATATATATATATATATATATATATATATATATATATGAGAGAGAGAGAATAGAGTAGAGTAGAATAGAGTAGAGTAGAGAGAAGAGAGAGAGACTTAGCTTACCCAGAGGTTCTCCATTTTCGTCCAGGGGTACGATAGTGCCTGTCGTTGTGATGGTCGGTGTGGTGGTAGTAGTGGTAGGTGTGGTGGTAGTAGTGGTAGGTGTGGTGGTCGTTGTGGTAGGTGTGGTGGTCGGTGTTGTGACGTCTACCAGCGTGGGCAGAATCGCCTCTCATTAGCTACTAGCGCTCGCCAGGGACATCGAAGTGGGCTACAGTTATCCGAGAATGTTGTTCTTTCTTTCCTTGTGCTCGCATTGTCACAGACACAGTGGTGGTCTTTGTTTTCGTCTGTGACAACGGGAAGTATTTTATATCATTAGTAGAATATAAGATGCATGGTGTAAAGTGTGTTACGACTGAGGTTTAAATATATCAGGGTTCTTATTCACTGGACTAGTAATGGCATAAATGCTACAACGGAAAGCGCTAGATCCAACCTCTGATGTATATTCCCAGTGAACAAAGAACACAAATACTCTCCAGAGTTCTATATGCAATAATAGATTATTAAACTCTCAATAAATGTGCGTCTACTCTAGGTTAATGTTATGTGAAAACAGCCTATTACTACCTATAACCGAAGGTGCTTGGTTATGATATGCAAAGTAAGGTGGTAAGAGAAGTTACAGCTTATGTTACTTTAATCAATAAATGTCAGGCACTCCTGCATGAAAGAAAGTGCACTAAAGTCCTTCAACACCAACAAGGAATCTTCTTTAAATGTTAGATGCTATCAAGATGCTCGAATCGGAAATGGAACCCAAAAAAGACAGGCAGCGGAACAATGCTCGTGCAGGCTATGCACACAAAAAGGCAGGAGATATAATGCAGTCGGAGCCAAGAATATCCTAAACGCTACAACACTAATAATAATCGCCACGACCATGCAGTATTCCTATCAACAAAAAGAGCCTAAGTCGTTTGTGTCTCAATACATCAAACTAGGCTGTGAAATGCTTGTGTAATCATAAACGGGTATGCATAAAAAGAGTAATTGGTTTAATATACTTAATGTCTACTATGACTGATAAAGTCTAGCTAGAGTCAATTATATGAGATACTGGTGTGCATGGCATGCCGCATAGCCTAGTGCAAATCTCAAGTCTGTGCGTCAAATATTACATTATAGGGAAGGGTAGCTCTCTTGAGAAACCTTAATACCGAAGTATTAAGCGTTCTCCTGGCCTACCTCAAAGACAAGCAACCGAGCCTAGAACAGTGCAGAATGGTATAGGCAAAAAGCCCTCATTCGTGCATGCTCTTCTCTCAATGGCACACAGACTAGAATTTACCCAATCAACTCCAGTTCTCAGGTATGTCGTGCAGCTTTTAACTAAAGCCAGCACCCATCGGAAACAATACCTTATAGTATCAGACTCCTAGTCTAGCATTATCTAATCCAGCAGAACACTAATAATTATAGGAAGCAGTAATGAACAATAAGAATGCCAACCAATGCTTTGTGATCAACTTATCTTAACAACTAACATACATGGGTTATATCAGACCTTAACGCACAATACAACTGGCCAGCATGAAGCTGATTTTGCAGAGTTAACGAGAGGGGGTATAATATTAATAAAAGGTGGTGAAAGATATGGAAAATGAGAGAGATAGGCAGAGGAAAAGGTTCTCAGGTGCAATCAGGGGGACAGGTATCAAAGGGATAAGAGGGATGCATTCTAGAAACCAGATCTGAGGGAGAGAGTAGCGAGAGAGCTGTATATAAACTAGCACTAGTTCGAACCGTGTAGGAAAAGCAGTAACAAGTCCTCTAGCCAATGCTAAAGAAGCTAGCCAAACATGACGTCACCAAGCATGGTAAAAACTCCTCCAACGAATCCCCATGAGGCCAGCCAGCTATGACGTCATCGAGTATAGCAAAACACTGCGCACCTCCCCACACTCTGTTCTACTCTCTCTCTCTCTCTCAAATCCTATCATTACTACTTAATGATAAAACATATACTTTGCAATTAAATATATAAAGCCTTGACATGGGTGAAAACAAAGAGCCTTTCTGGACTGCCCATGACACGAGCTTTCATATGAAATAAGGCACACAACAATACACCAACTGTAGCCACATCCACTGCCCTGGCGATCCTAGCGAGTCACTGTAGGACAAGCTATGCGGTTCTAACCGAGTGGTTAACGTCACACCCCCCCCAAGATTTTTCTCAGAGGCCCAAGGCTCACACAAATCTAATTGTTAGAACCCATGCTATATCTCTACTTCCCGTTGCCCAGCGGCAGTAAAATATCTGGCACAGTTCTCAACAAAACATTTTACAAAATTATAACCCTCCCCAACACAATAGGTTAAATCATAATTATGTAGTTATGCTCCTCAAGAGCGAGCTTCTCTAGCCCAGCATTCTGAGATGAGTGCAACTCAGAATTACTGCTATAACATACTGAAAAAATTCAACTATCAAAGAATGAGTTTTTATTTGATTTTTTATGTTTTTAATTTGTTTATTTCGGCTGCACTATAGGGGCAAGCCTAGTTTTTTCTTCTATACTAAACGCTCAACTCCTGCTTTACGACCCAATACGCTGGGCTACAACCGCGAGCCAACAAGCACCAAGCGCAAAATACTATTCAAACTAAAGCAGGAGGCTACCCGTGTGTCAATCTACCCAGGATCATATACCCTTGAAAGACAATCTGCAACCATGTTGTCACA
Source organism: Paralithodes platypus (assembly GCA_032716605.1). Taxonomy (NCBI): domain Eukaryota; kingdom Metazoa; phylum Arthropoda; class Malacostraca; order Decapoda; family Lithodidae; genus Paralithodes; species Paralithodes platypus. The sequence goes on along the minus strand of CM064522.1, from coordinate 11,506,208 downwards.
ACCGGCAATATGGCGTATGTCCAGGTTATATACCAGTAACATTAGTGACCACCTGGTCAGCCTCATATTCCAATTGTGAAACTGGTCCAAGAACTTGAGAGGGTGATGATCTGTGTAAACTACAACGACCGGACCATAGGCTGGAACATAGACCTCAAAATGCCTCAGTGCAAGCACAACTGCCAGCAGCTCCCACTCGACAACAGAGCAGCTCCCCTGGGCTGAATTGAACTTCTCCGAGCAGAAACTAACAGGATGCTCCAGCCCATCATCGTCCTTTTCCACAAGGACGGCACCAGCCCCCAAACCACTAGCATCCGTTGCTAGTTGGAAAGGTAGGCTAAAGTCAGGGGCCCTGAGGATCGGGTGAGTGCACAACAGGTGTTTTACTACTCTAAACGCCTTCTCACACTCAGGCGCCCATTTGACTTTCTTATCCTTCCAGTTATCCTCCACCTGAGCTTGACTGTTCCGTTCTCCTTCTCCACCTTGACTGCTAAACGTCATCACAGGCACAGTGAGAGGCTCAGGGGGGTGCCTCACATACTCTTTCATGAGATTAACGTGACATAACTGATTGCGCATACGTCTGTCTGGAGCGGCCACCAAGCAATCCAGGTCCGATAGCCTCTCCACCACCCTATAAGGACCAGTGTACTTCGCGGATAAGGGGTGACCTACAAGGGGCAGTAGAATCAACACCTCCTGACCCACGCGAAACTCCCTGAGTTTTACCTTGAGGTCGTACCTGTCCTTCATGAGGGCCTGAGAGCTAGTCGAATTACGGCCAGCCAACTCCAGACTGCGCAACATCCGTTCTCGACTGTCGAGGACACACTTAAGCATAGAACAAGGTTTTTCTGCGCTCTCCCATACTTCTTTAACCATAGGGAGAAGCCCTCTGACACGGTGTCCAAAGACGAGCTCATTAGGGCTGAATCCCAAACATTCCCCAGGTACCTCCCGTGCAGCAAATAAAACATATGGCAGGCCAAGATCCCAATCCTTCTCACTCTCAAAGCAACAACAACGAAGCACAGATTCCAAGGCTGAGTGCCATCGCTCTAACACACCCTGGCTCTCCGGATGATACGCAGATGACACAACCGTAACAATCCCATGCTGCGGCATTGCTTGAACAAAGAGGTTAGAAGGTAAGTTCGATCCTTGGTCTGACTGAATCCCCTGCGGGTAACCATACCGGGAAAAATACACTAGCAAGTTCCGGACCCCCGTCTTCGCTGACCCATTTCTCATAGGGTACGCATCAGGGTACCTTGTTGCTACCTCCATGATGGTCAGGGGATACTTGTAAAAATCTCCCGACTGTGCATCACTGTCCTCCTCCAACTCGACAGCACCGGTACCACATTCAAGAACCTCCGGGTCTTCTACTTGCAATTTACGAATGTCCGAAGGAGCAAGCTTATCTAAGTGTTTGCGAAACAACTCATGCGCCCCTCCTACACTGAATTTAGCCTCCCGTTGCTCTCTCTCTGTGTATCGTTGCTGTTTCTTCGTCTTTTTAAGCCCATCCTCTGCCTTCTCAGTAACAGTTAATGGGTCTTCTCCAGACTCGAAAATTGGTCCTAATAATGAGTCCCCGAGAATGTCCGTTGATACTAAACTCTCAACCGCATCAACATTCAACCCCTTCTCGGTACCTTTCCTCCGCTTGTCTAAAGACTGTTGACCAGAATGTGACTCCCTGGATGCAAGAGCTCTGGTGACAACACACGCCATAGGTTGCACCGGACACTTCTCAACCCACTCCTGCTCATCCCGACTCACGTCGGCCGGCTTCTCGGCAACGACTAAGGGTGGAGCCTCAAAAGTAGGCCCCGCAAAGTCGTTGCCGAGAAGGAGGTCGACGCCCCCAACAGGTAACTTCTCCACAATTCCTACATCCAGGTCACGAGTCCCACCATCAACTTCCATCTTCATTCTTACAAGCGGGTATGACCTTGTTGCATTAACTCCCTGAACCACAACCACCCGCGCCGTATTTACAGGCTTACCAGTGAAATTCCTCAACAATGTTTGCGATGCCCCAGTGTCACGCAAAATTCTCACCTCATGTCTTCTACCCCCCCACTCCACACAACCGAGTCCCCTGTGGTCACTAAAGGCATCACGGACAGGGAATAAGCCTTCCGGATCCTTCTGCACTGGCAGTGTATTTACCTCGGAAGAATTGCCTCTAACAAACTCCGATGTCCTCTTGAACACTCCAATGCCGTGAGCAAAAGACACGGCTGCCGGAGGAGGTCGACTAGGGCACTCATTTGCCTTATGACCCTCCTGGTGGCACTTAAAACACATACATTTCGGTTTCGGCCTATACTGTGATGTAAAAGGCCCCTGACTTTTCTCATACGGTGTGGTGTTAGGTTTGGATTCAGTTTTAGTTTCATTGCTCTTTTGTTTAAATGTGTCATTGCTACGGGGAGGGGGAGGATAATGGTCCCTAGCACTTGCATCGTACTTCTGTGAGGACCCGCAACCCCGAATCAACGACAGCCGTCGATCAGCCATTTCTGCTGCTTCGACTAGAGTTCTTGGGTTTTTCTCCTTTAAGTTCAAAGTTAGATCACCGCCCGTGCTCTTAAAGAACTGCTCCAACATCATCAACTGCTTAACTCAATCAAACGTTGTTACCTTCTCAGATCGGAGCCAGTCCCCCATAGCGTCGGACAAGGCCCGGGCGTGTTCCAAAAAGGTGCTATCTCTTCCCTTAGTTACACCCCGGAACTTCAAACGGTACGTTTCTGGTTGCAGTTCGTAAGCCCTCAGGACAGCCTCCTTGAGATCCTCATACACAATACATACTCCAAAGGTAACGCATCGTAGGCTTTAAGACCCTTGCCTATTAATCTAGAGGATACAAGTGCTGCCCATTTATTCTCTATCCACTGGTGTTCCTGGCACTTCTTCTCAAAGCGTGCGAAAAATTCTGTTACACCACTCTCATCAAACACCGGAACCAGTTTCAATAAGTGCGAGAGAGATTGATCATGAGCACGGTTACCAGCCCCAAGTCGCTGTCCCGTTGTCTCTACTCGCGACTTCTCTACGTCCATGTCGGCACAGTACCTAGTCGACTCTAAATCAGCCTGGATTTTTGCTAGCTCGGCTCTCACTTCTATCTGGTCTAATTCTAATTGCTGCTGAAACACACCTGCCCTTCGTTGCTGTTGAATCTTAGCTAATTCGAGCCGAAACAATAATTCTGGAGATAACCCTTGAGGAGGTGAAGGTGCTACAATGTTTGAAATTACCGGTGGTCCCCCCAGGGGCAAGCCACCCTGCCAGTCACCACCCAATTGTGGAAGCATACTCGGATCGGCAAACTACCGGGATGGCTGGGAGTCGAGTGTAGGGGAAGCATGGCCGAAGGGCTCTGAGCACTCAACCCATCTCGCTCACCAGTCACCCTGCCCAGTACACACGTTATCAAGTTATCCCTGGTCATGCTGCTAGTACCTGCATGACCGATAGCTGTGGCCAGGCATTGAAGACCGTACCGATCCATACCCTCCAACCGCTCGGCAGTAACAGGCCATTGTAAAAATATCCTAGCATCATCCTCACAGTTCACCTGATTAACCCTTTCATCCTGCTGCTGTTCCTCAGTTTCGACATTACGTACTGTGTCTCCATTCTCCTCTGATCCGGTATAAGACATGATGCTCACAAAAAAAAATCACCTCAATATTCAGAAAAGAAGCACCCCAAACTCTTATACCTCAATATACACACAAAAATTCTCGGAAATACTCAAGGGCTATACTATGTTGCAAACAAAAATTATTCTTGCTGATCCCCGCAAAATATTCCCCAAAACAACAAATGTTCCCTGCTAATAAATGTAGGTTCACCAAATCCTAGGTAAGGTCGCCATTTGTTACGACTGAGGTTTAAATATATCAGGGCTCTTATTCATTGGACTAGTAATGGCATAAATGCTACAACGGAAAGCGCTAGATCCAATCTCTGATGTATATTCCCAGTGAACAAAGAACACAAATACTCTCCAGAGTTCTATATGCAATAATAGGTTATTAAACTCTCAATAAATGTGCGTCTACTCTAGGCTTAATGTTGTGTGAAAACAGCCTATTACTACCTATAACCGAAGGTGCTTGGTTATGGTATGCAAAGTAAGGTGGTAAGAGAAGTTACAGCTTACGTTACTTTAATCAATAAATGTCAGGCACTCCTGCATGAAAGAAAGTGCACTAAAGTCCTTTAACACCAACAAGGAATCTTCTTTAAATGTTAGATACTATCAAGATGCTCGAATCGGAAATGGAACCCAAAAAAAGACAGGCAGCGGAACAATGCTCGTGCAGGCTATGCACGCAAAAAGGCAGGAGATATAATGCAGTCGGAGCCAAGAATATCCTAAACGCTACAACACTAATAATAATCGCCACGACCATGGAGTATTCCTATCAACAAAAAGAGCCTAAGACGTTTGTGTCTCAATACATCAAACTAGGCTGCGAAATGCTTGTGTAATCATAAACGGGTATGCATAAAAAGAGTAATTGGTTTAATATACTTAATGTCTACTATGACTGATAAAGTCTAGCTAGAGTCAATGATACGAGATACTGGTGCGCATGGCATTCCGCATAGCCTAGTGCAAATCTCAAGTCTGTGCGTCAAATATTACGTTATAGAGAAGGGTAGCTCTCTTGAAAAACCTTAATACCGAAGTATTAAGCGTTCTTCTGGCGTACCTCAAAGACAAGCAACTGAGCCTAGAACAGTGCAGAATGGTATAGGCAAAAAGCCCTCATTCGTGCATGCTCTACTCTCAATGGCACACAGACTAGAATTTACCCAATCAACTCCAGTTCTCAGGTATGTCGTGCAGCTTTTAACTAAAGCCAGCACCCATCGGAAACAATACCTTATAGTATCAGACTCCTAGTCTAGCATTATCTAATCCAGCAGAACACTAATAATTATAGGAAGCAGTACTGAACACTATGAATGCCAACCAATGCTTCGTGATCAACTTATCTTAACAACTAACATACATGGGTATATCAGACCTTAACGCACAATACAACTGGCCAGCATGAAGCTGATTTTGCAGAGTTAACCAGAGGGGGTATAATATTAATAAAAGGTGGTGAAAGATATGGAAAATGAGAGAGATAGGCAGAGGAAAAGGTTCTCAGGTGCAGTGGGGGGGCCAGGTATCAAAGGGATAAGAGGGATGCATTCTAGAAACCAGATCTGAGGGAGAGAGTAGCGAGAGAGCTGTATATATACTAGCACTAGTTCGAACCGCGTAGGAAAAGCGGTAACAAGTCCTCTAGCCAATGCTAAAGAAGCTAGCCAAACATGACGTCACCAAGCATGGTAAAAACTCCTCCAACGAACCCCACGAGGCCAGCCAGCTATGACGTCATCGAGTATAGCAAAACAGTGCGCGCCTCCCCACACTCTGTTCTATTCTCTCTCTCTCTCTCTCTCTCTCTCTCTCAAATCCTAAACTTAATGATAAAACATATACTTTGCAATTAAATATATAAAGCCTTGACATGGGTGAAAACAAAGAGCCTTTCTGGACTGCCCATGACACAAGCTTTCATATGAAATAAAGCACACAACAATACACCAACTGTAGCCACATCCACTGCCCTGGCGATCCTAGCGAGTCACTGTAGGACAAGCCATGCGGTTCTAACGGAGTGGTTAACGTCACAAGTGTGACGTTATTGTTTCCGATGAGTGCAGGCTTTAGTTAAAAGCTGCACGACATACCTGAGAACTGGAGTTGATTGGGTAAATTCTAGTCTGTGGGCCATTGAGAGTAGAGCATGCACGAATGAGGGCTTTTTGCCTATACCATTCTGCACTGTTCTAGGCTCGGTTGCTTGTCTTTGAGGTACGCCAGGAGAACGCTTAATACTTCGGTATTAAGGTTTCTCAAGAGAGCTACCCTTCCCTATAACGTAATATTTGACGCACAGACTTGAGATTTGCACTAGGCTATGCGGCATGCCATGCGCACCAGTATCTCGTATCATTGACTCTAGCTAGACTTTATCAGTCATAGTAGACATTAAGTATATTAAACCAATTACTCTTATTATGCATACCCGTTTATGATTACACAAGCATTTCGCAGCCTAGTTTGATGTATTGAGACACAAACGACTTAGGCTCTTTTTGTTGATAGGAATACTGCATGGTTGTGGCGATTATTATTATTGTTGTAGCGTTTAGGATATTCTTGGCTCCGACTGCATTATATCTCCTGCCTTTTTGTGTGAATAGCCTGCACGAGCATTGTTCCGCTGCCTGCCTTTTCGGGTTCCATTTCCGATTCGAGCATCTTGATAGCATCTAACATTTAAAGAAGATTCCTTGTTGGTGTTGAAGGACTTTGGTGCACTTTCTTTCATGCAGGAGTGCCTGACATTTATTGATTAAAGTAACGTAAGCTGTAACTTCCCTTACCACCTTACTTTGCATACCATAACCAAGCACCTTCGGTTATAGGTAGTAATAGGCTGTTTTCACATAACATTAAGCCTAGAGTAGACGCACATTTATTGAGAGTTGGATAACCTATTATTGCATATAGAACTCTGGAGAGTATTTGTGTTCTTTGTTCACTGGGAATATATATCAGAGGTTGGATCTAGCGCTTTCCGTTGTAGCATTTATGCCATTACTAGTCCAATGAATAAGAGCCCTTATATATTTGAACCTCAGTCGTAACAAATGGCGACCTTACCTAGGATTTGGTGAACCTACATTTATTAGCAGGGAACATTTGTTGTTTTGGGGAATATTTTGCGGGGATCAGCAAGAATAATTTGTTTTGCAACATAGTATAGCCCTTGAGTATTTCCGAGAATTTGTGTGTGTATATTGAGGTATAAGAGTTTGGGGTGCTTCTTTTCTGAATATTGAGGTGGGAAATTTTTGTGAGCATCATGTCTTATACCGGATCAGAGGAGAATGGAGACACAATACGTAATGTCGAAACTGAGGAACAGCAGTATGATGAAATGGTTAATCAGGTGAACTGCGAGGAGGATGCTAGGATATTTTTGCAATGGCTTGTTACTGCCGAGCGGTTGGAGGGTATGGATCGGTATTGTCTTCAATGCCGGGCCACAGCTATCGGTCATGCGGGTACTAGCAGCATGACCAGGGATAACTTGATAACGTGTGTACTGGGCAGGGTGACTGGTGAGCGAGATGGGTTGAGTGCTCAGAGCCCTTCGGCCATGCTTCCCCTACACTCGACTCCCAGCCATCCCGGTAGTTTGCCGACCCCGAGTACGCTTCCACAGTTGGGTGGTGACTGGCAGGGTGGGTTGCCCCTGGGGGGACCACCGGTAATTTCAAACATTGTAGCACCTTCACCTCCTCAAGGGTTATCTCCAGAATTATTGTTTAAGCTCGAATTAGCTAAGCTTCAGCATCAGCAGCAAATAGAATCAGCTAAGATCGAAGAGAGAAAATGCCAGCTTCAGCATCAGCAGCAAATAGAATTAGCAAAGATAGAAGAGAGAGCCAAGATAGAAGAGAGAAAAGTCACCAGCACATAGAGCTAGCAAAAATCCAAGCTGATTTAGAGTCGACTAGGTACTGTGCCGACATGGACGTAGAGAAGTCGCGAGTAGAGACAACGGGACAGCGACTTGGGGCTGGTAACCGTGCTCATGATCAATCTCTCGCACTTATTGAAACTGGTTCCGGTGTTTGATGAGAGTGGGGTAACAGAATTTTTCGCAGGCTTTGAGAAGAAGTGCCAGGAACACCAGTGGCCAGAGAATAAATGGGCAGCACTTGTATCCTCTAGATTAATAGGAAAGGGTCTTAAAGCCTACGATGCGTTACCTTTGGAGTCATGTATTGTGTATGAGGATCTCAAGGAGGCTGTCCTGAGGGCTTACGAACTGCAACCAGAAACGTACCATTTGAAGTTCCGGGGTGTAACTAAGGGAAGAGATAGCACCTTTTTGGAACACGCCCGGGACTTGTCCGATGCTATGGGGAACTGGCTCCGATCTGAGAAGGTAACAACGTTTGATGGAGTTAAGCAGTTAATGATGTTGGAGCAGTTCTTTAAGAGCACGGGCGGTGATCTAACTTTGAACATAAAGGAGAAAAACCCAAGAACTATAGTCGAAGCAGCAGAAATGGCTGATCGACGGCTGTCGTTGATTCGGGGTTGCGGGTCCTCACAGAAGTACGATGCAAGTGCTAGGGACCGTTATCCTCCCCCTCCCCGTAGCAATGACACATTTAAACAAAAGAGCAATGAAACTAAAACTGAATCCAAACCTAACACCACGCCGTATGAGAAAATTCAGGGGCTTTTTACATCACAGTATAAGCCGAAACCGAAATTTATGTGTTTTAAGTGCCACCAGGAGGGTCATAAGGCAAATGAGTGCCCTAGTCGACCTCCTCCGGCAGCCGTGTCTTTTGCTCACGGCATTGGAGTGTTCAAGAGGACATCGGAGTTTGTTAGAGGCAATTCTTCCGAGGTAAATACACTGACAGTGCAGAAGGATCCGGAAGGCTTATTCCCTGTCCGTGATGCCTTTAGTGACCACAGGGGACTCGGTTGTGTGGAGTGGAAGACATGAGGTGAGAATTTTGCGTGACACTGGGGCATCGCAAACATTGTTGAGGAATTTCACTGGTAAACCTGTAAATACGGCGCGGGTGGTTGTGGTTCAGGGAGTTAATGCAACAAGGTCATACCCGCTTGTAAGAATGAAGATGGAAGTTAATGGTGTGACTCGTGACCTGGATATAGGAATTGTGGAGAAGTTACCTGTTGGGGGCGTCGACCTCCTTCTCGGCAACGACTTTGCGGGGCCTACTTCTGAGGCTCCACCCTTGGTCGTTGCCGAGAAGCTGGCCGACATGAGTAGGGAGGAGCAGGAGTGGGTTGAGAAGTGTCCGGTGCAACCTATGGCGTGTGTTGTCACCAGATCTCTTGCATCCAGGGAGTCACATTCTGGTCAACAGTCTTTAGACAAGCGGAGGAAAGGTACCGAGAAGGGGTTGGAAGTTCATGCGGTTGAGAGTTTAGTATCAACGGACATTCTCGGGGACTCATTATTAGGACCGATTTTCGAGTCTGGAGAAGACCCATTAACTGTTACTAAGAAGGCAGAGGATGGGCTTAAAAAGACGAAGAGACAGCAACGATACACAGAGAGAGAGCAACGGGAGGCTAAATTCAATGTAGGAGAGGGGCATGAGTTGTTTCGCAAACACTTAGATAAGCTTGCTCCTTCGGACATTCGTAAATTGCAAGTAGAAGACCCGGAGGTTCTTGAATGTGGTACCGGTGCTGTAGAGTTGAAGGAGGACAGTGATGCACAGTTGGGAGATTTTTACAAGTATCCCCTGACCATCATGGAGGTAGCAACAAGGTACCCTGATGCGTACCCTATGAGAAATGGATCAGCGAAGACGGTGGTCCGAAACTTGCTAGTGTATTTTTCCCGGTATGGTTACCCGCAGGTGATTCAGTCAGACCAAGGATCCAACTTCACTTCTAGCCTCTTTGTTCAAGCAATACCGCAGCATGGGATTGTTACGGTTGTGTCATCTGCGTATCATCCGGAGAGCCAGGGTGTGTTAGAGCGATGGCACTCAGCCTTGGAATCTGTGCTTCGTTGTTGTTGCTTTGAGAGTGGGAATGGTTGGGATCTTGGCCTGCCATGTGTTTTATTTGCTGCACGGGAGTTACCTGGGGAGGATTTGGGATTCAGCCCTAATGAGCTCGTCTTTGGACACCGTGTCAGAGGGCCTCTCCATATGGTTGAAGAAATATGGGAGGGCGCAGAAAAACCTTGTTCTATGCTCAAGTATGTCCTCGACAGTCGAGAACGGATGTTGCGCAGTCTGGAGTTGGCTGGCCGTAATTTGACTAGCTCTCAGGCCCTCATGAAGGACAGGTACGACCTCAAGGTTAAACTCAGGGAGTTTCACGTGGGTCAGGAGGTGTTGATTCTACTGCCCCTTGTAGGTCATCCCTTATCCGCGAAGTACACTGGTCCTTATAGGGTGGGTGAGAGGCTATCGGACCTGGATTGCTTGGTGGCCGCTCCAGACAGACGTATGCACAATCAGTTATGTCACGTTAATCTCATGAAGGAGTATGTGAGGCACCCCCCTGAGCCTCTCACTGTGCCTGTGATGATGTTTAGCAGTCAAGGTGGAGAAGGAGAATGGGACAGTCAAGCTCAGGTGGAGGATAACTGGAAGGATAAGAAAGTCAAATGGGCGCCTGAGTGTGAGAAGGCGTTTGGAGTAGTAAAACACCTGTTGTGCACTCACCCGATCCTCAGGGCCCCTGACTTTAGCCTACCTTTCCAACTAGCAACGGATGCTAGTGGTGTGGGGGCTGGTGCCGTCCTTGTGAAAAAGGACGATGATGGGCTGGAGCATCCTGTTAGTTTCTGCTCGGAGAAGTTCAATTCGGCCCAGGGAAGCTGCTCTGTTGTCGAGAGGGAGCTGCTGGCAGTTGTACTTGCACTGAGGCATTTCGAGGTCTATGTTCCAGCCTATGGTCCAGTCATTGTAGTTTACACAGATCATCACCCTCTTAAATTCTTGGACCAGTTTCACAATCGGAATATGAGGCTGACCAGGTGGTCGCTATTGTTACGGGAGTATAGCCTGGACATACGCCATATTGCCGGTTGTGGCAACGTGGTTGCAGATTGTCTTTGAAGGGTGTATGCTCCTGGGTAGATTGACACACGGGTAGCCTCCTGCTTTAGTTTGAATAGTATTTTGCGCTTGGTGCTTGTTGGCTCGCGGTTGTAGCCCAGCGTATTGGGTCGTAAAGCAGGAGTTGAGCGTTTGGTATAGAAGAAAAAACTAGGCTTGCCCCTATAGTGCAGCCGAAATAAACAAATTAAAAACATAAAAATCAAATAAAAACTCTTTCTTTGATAGTTGAATTTGTTCAGTATGTTATAGCAGTAATTCTGAGTTGCACTCCTCTCAGAATGCTGGGCTAGAGAAGCTCGCTCTTGAGGAGCATAACTACATATGATTTAACCTATTGTGTTGGGGAGGGTTATAATTTTGTAAAATGTTTTGTTGAGAACTGTGCCAGATATTTTACTGCCGCTGGGCGATGGGAAGTAGAGATATAGCATGGGTTCTAACAATCAGATTTTTGTGAGTCTTGGGCCTCTGAGAAAAATCTTGGGGGGGGGTGTGACGTTAACCACTCTGTTAGAACCGCATGGCTTGTCCTACAGTGACTCGCTAGGATCGCCAGGGCAGTGGATGTGGCTACAGTTGGTGTATTGTTGTGTGCTTTATTTCATATGAAAGCTTGTGTCATGGGCAGTCCAGAAAGGCTCTTTGTTTTCACCCATGTTAAGGCTTTATATATTTAATTGCAAAGTTTATGTTTTATCATTAAGTAGTAATGATAATGATAGGATTTGAGAGAGAGAGAGAGAGAGAGAGATTATAACAGAGTGTGGGGAGGCGCGCAGGGTTTTGCTATACTCAATGACGTCATAGCTGGCTGGCCTCGTGGGGATTCGTTGAAGTAGTTTTTTACCATGCTTGGTGACGTCATGTTTGGCTAGCTTCTTTAGCATTGGCTTGAGGACTTGTTACCGCTTTTCCTAGCTAATGCTATTATATATACAGCTTCCTCGCCACTCTCTCCCTCAGAACTGGTTTCTAGAATGCATCCCTCTTATCCCTTTGATACCTGTCCTCCTCTCTACACCTGAGAACCTTTTCCTCTGCCTATCTCTCTCATTTTCCATATCTTTCACCATCTTTTATTAATATTATACCCCCTCTGGTTAACACTGCATAATCAGCTTCATGCTGGCCAGTTGTATTGTGCGTTAAGGTCTTATATACCCCTTGTATGTTTAGTTGTTAAGATAAGTTGATCGCGAAGCATTGGTTGGCATTCATATTGTTCAGTACCGCTTCCTATAAGTATTAGTGTTCTGCTAGATTGGATAATGCTAGACTAGGAGTCTGATACTATAAGGTATTGTTTCCGATGAGTGCTGGCTTTAGTTAAAAGCTGCACGACATACCTGAGAACTGGAGTTGATTGGGTAAATTCTAGTCTGTGTGCCATTGAGAGTAGAGCATGCACGAATAAGGGCTTTTTGCCTATACCATTCTGCACTGTTCTAGGCTCGGTTGCTTGTCTTTGAGGTACGCCAGGAGAACGCATAATACTTCGGTATTAAGGTTTCTCAAGAGAGCTACCCTTCCCTAAAACGTAATATTTGACGCACAGACTTGAGATTTGCACTAGGCTATGCGCACCAGTATCTCGTATCATTGACTCTAGCTAGACTTTATCAGTCATACTAGACATTAAGTATATTAAACCAATTACTCTTATTATGCATACACGTTTATGATTACACAAGCATTTCACAGCCTAGTTTGATGTATTGAGACACAAACGACTTAGGCTCTTTTTGTTGATAGGAATACTGCATCGTCGTGGCGATTATTATTATTGTTGTAGCGTTTAGGATATTCTTGGCTCCGACTGCATTATATCTCCTGCCTTTTTGTGTGCATAGCCTGCACGAGCATTGTTCCGCTGCCTGCCTTTTCGGGTTCCATTTCCGATTCGAGCATCTTGATAGCATCTAACATTTAAAGAAGATTCCTTGTTGGTGTTGAAGGACTTTAGTGCACTTTCTTTCATGCAGGAGTGCCTGACATTTATTGATTAAAGTAACGTAAGCTGTAACTTCCCTTACCACCTTACTTTGCATACCATAACCAAGCACCTTCGGTTATAGGTAGTAATAGGCTGTTTTCACATAACATTAAGCCTAGAGTAGACGCACATTTATTGAGAGTTGGATAACCTATTATTGCATATAGAACTCTGGAGAGTATTTGTGTTCTTTGTTCACTGGGAATATACATCAGAGGTTGGATCTAGCGCTTTCCGTTGTAGCATTTATGCCATAACTAGTCCAATGAATAAGAGCCCTGATATATTTGAACCTCAGTCGTAACAAAAGTTAAGGAGAAAGAGCGATAGAGGCAGCGTGGTGGTAGTATGTGCGTGTGTATGTATGTTGCTGCCTTCCTCTTTCGCGGGCTTTACCGCGCCTTTGATTGGCTGGCGGTTCCTGGCGCGTCCTAGGGCCTGCTGCCTTGTGACGTATCGGCCCGTGATTGGCCGACCATCGCGCCTTTGTGGGCTCCTGTTTGACTTGCCTCCTGTATGAGGGTCCACAGGAGCTGTTCTCCTCAGGACAGGCATGGCGCGCATGCTTCTAACATCTCTTTGCATACTCTCTCCCGATCACCCCCTTTTCCACTGTCTCTCTCTCTGACCTTCTTCTTTTCCATTGCTTCTCACCTTTATTCAATTACTTGTCCCCTTGGGTTCTGCATACGGTTTCCATAGCATGCCCATTGTATTGTATGCGCCGTCCTCTGAGATATTTACATGTACTTAGAATAGGTTTTGAGGGTTCTTAGTTAGTATAGGTTAAAGAAGTCTGTGTGTCTCCATTATTGATTTAGTGTTTCTGCCCTTTTATTTAATGCTAGACTGGGATAAGGTAACTGTAGTCGTTGTCCCCGATGTGTGTATGGTTTGCTTATACCTACACGACTTCGACCGGTCCTGTGGTAGCCTGTGTTGTCTTTTCGCTTGTGTTCTTTACGAGTGCAGCATTGTGTTGACTGAGGGTTTTGGCCTGTTCCAGTTCCACACTTTGCTGCCTCTTTGCTTGTCTTTTGAGGGTCGCACTTGTGATCTGGATCTATTAAGAGAGCACCCTAGTCAATTAACGAAACTTAAAGGATACAGTCTTAAGGACATCGCTAGGCTACGAGCCTGTCTTGCTCAACCACAGTTCCTTACCTAGAGTATTCCAGCTAGACATTATTAATCGAGTAGACACTTATTAGTATTTAATATAAGCTCTTTGATATGTACGCATTATTATTCACAGCATTTTTTAGTCTAGGTTGTTGTTAAGTTGCACAACCAGAGCAGACTGTTTCGTTGATGAGGAAGTACTTCTTTTAGTGTCGAGCATTACAACCGTTGCGCATTTATAGTATTCCCGTGTCAGTTAACATTATATGTCCTATCTTTTAGTGTATTCAGTCTACACGTGTTGTGTCCTGCCTCCTGCCTTTATATAATTTAAGATGCGAGCATCTTATGAGCATCAGACTTTCTTCAGAAGTGACTATATTTCACTTTCTTTCAGATAGGAGTGAAGAGTTTATTGTTATTTAGAGTAACTGTATTGAAGCATCTTTTTTATTGTATTAAATCTTGCAGTGATTTAATTGATCTTTCCATAGATTACTTTTTATGCATTTTAACGTAACTTGCATCTTGTTTGTTATCAGGCTATACCAGTGTGGGTTAGCCTGAAGTTGAGTACATTTATGCCCAGTTAAGGATACCCCGTTATCGCCGATTAACTCTGGAGGGTATAGGTGTTTTTGTTCGCCGGCATATAAGTTCGAGGGTTTGGATCTAGCGTACCGTTGTTGCATAGTGCCCTATTACTAGTCCAATCATTAACCCTTAATTAGCGGCTCACCACATAAGTCGTATTTAATAAAGCTGGACTATGTGGCGGCGCTCGACATAGGTCGAGTGGCAATTTCAGCACGTAATGTTGCTGAGAGAGAGAGACAAGTGGTGGCAGGAGAGTAGCGAGCGTATGACTGCTCCAGACCACCGCGGCGAACATACTGTCACGAATCCCAGCTCCCTCCTCCCTCTCTCACTCGCTATATAAGGAATTGTATCGGGAAAGTGGCTAATTACATGCTTTTTGCACTCGCGTTGCACGGTTATTGCAAGAAAACTAGCCATCATAAAAGGATCGTTATGGTGTCATTCGAAAGCTCTGTTTATGCCCTTTCAGGGATAGGTACTTGTTTTACGTTCTGGGTCTTATTTAGGCATGAAAATGATCACGTAAACAGCCCTATTTTGGCTAAAAACACCCCGCTGGGCGGTACATATAAATAAACCGCATAGGCCGCTTGTAAGGTGTTAAGTGCCCTTGTTTTATTCGTAGCCCCGGTCGTAACAGTTTGGTGGTAGTAGTGGTAGGTGTGGTGGTAGTAGTCGTCGGTGTAGTCGTAGTAGTGGTTGGTGTGGTGGCAGTTGTAATGGTGGTTGCTTGTGTGGTGATGGTTCGGCTTTCTTGGAGACTGAGCAATTCATCCAGTTTGCGCCTCATCTCGTCAAGTTGGGCTTTTAGAGGAGATTCTGTTGTGGTAGTCGTGGTGGTTGTGGTTTCCTGTGTGGTTGTGGCGAGGGAATCTGCTATTTGGGTGATCTCGGCCATTCTCTTCTGTAACAATTCGAGCTCTGCTAGTTTCTGCTTCAGTATCTCGTTCATAGTTTGGTTGGTAGTTCGTTTTCTTCGTGTGTGGCTTGTGATGGTTTGGTTTGTTTGTGAATTAGTTAAGTTTGTTGTGTTCGTTGTGCTTGCCTTGTTTGTTGAGTTGGCTGGGTTTGGTTGGCTAGTTAAATTGGATGGGTTTGTTGTGTTTGATGAATTAGTTAAGTTTGTTGTGTTCGTTGTGTCTGCCATCTTTGTTGAGTTGACCGGCTTTGGTTGGCTAGTTACTTTGGCGGGGTTGGGTGTGTTTGTCGGTATACCTGTTCGATTTCCACTTTGCGATGGGTTCATTTTGCTAGTTGTGTTTGTCATGAATGTTGCGCTCTCTGCATCGGTTGTCTTTCTTATGTTTGGTGTGGTAGTTATGTTGGATGATGAGTTTGTTCTATTTACTGTGCTTGATGTGTTTGCTTTGTTGGCTGTGCTTGCTGTGCTAGTTATTTTGGTTGTGTTCTTGGTGTTCGCTATGTTTCGTTTCATATGTTTGCTTGCTTTGTTTGCTATGCTGGGTGTGTTTCCCATGTTTATCGTGTTTGTTGTGTTAGCCACATTTGTTGTGTTTGTCATGTGTGTTGTAACTTTGTTTTCTTTGTTTGGTGTGGATATTGGTCTTTCTATATATAGTGTGGTATCAGTGTTTTCCTTGTCTGGTGTGATAGTTGTACTATCCATATTAGTTTTGATAGTTATGTTTGCCTTGTTTGGTGGGGTAGTTGTGCTTTCCATATTATGTTTGGTAGTTTTGTTTGCCTTGTTCGGTGGGGTAGTTGTACTATCCGTATTATGTTTGGTAGTTTTCTTTGCCTTGTTTGGTGTGGTAGTTGTACTATCCGTATTATTTCGGATATAGGGGTGTTCGTAGGGAACCGTATTTTCAAGAGGAAAAGTATCACAAGGGTATAGGTAGCGAACAACATCTTTATTTTGGATCCAACGTTTCGACATATCAACTTATGTCATCATCAGGGTCTAAAAATGAGAGAGAAAAACACACGATATAAAACTAACTAAAGCCCCCTACAAAGCCCTCCTCACTCAGCAGTAAGAGAACATGCAGAGTTTTGCAAAGTTAGACTTAAACCGGATTGTTTTCAAATTTTAGATACTTGCCCAGGTAAAAGTGTGAGAACCCTAGAGTCAATATATATACAAAAAATGAAACCCCAACTTAACAATATCTTTATCTGCTGCCCCTTTAAACATAGTACAGTAAGATTTGTATCTCTCATAGAATAATTTGTTATGTTCTGCCCCTTTAAGCATTGTGAACTATTATGTGTAACTCCCCTAGAATAATTTGAATGTTCTGCCCCTTTAATCATTGTACATTAATGTGTAATTCCCTTAGAATACTTTACATGTTCTGCCCCTTTATACATTGTATAATTTGCCCCTTTCAAGCCCTTTTAAACGTTGAACATTAGTATGTGTAACACCCTTTGAATAACTTGTAAGTTAGTTTTATATCGTGTGTTTTTCTCTCTCATTTTTAGACCCTGATGATGACATAAGTTGATATGTCGAAACGTTGGATTCAAAAGAAAGATGTTGTTCGCTACCTATACCCTTGTGATACTTATCCGTATTATGTTTGGTAGTTTTCTTTGCCTTGTTTGGTGTGGTAGTTGTGCTTTCCATATTAAGTTTGGTAGTTTTGTTTGCTTGGTCTGGTGTGGTAGTTGTACTTTCCGTATTAAGATGTGGTAGTTTTGTTTGCTTTGGTTTGTGTCGTACTTTCTGTATTATCTTTAATGGTTGTGTTTGTTTTGCGTTTTGTCATACTTTTACTTGGTGTCATGACTTTGGTTGCTGGGGTATCATTGTTTGCAGTGTTAAATTGCATTGCTTTACTTGTGATATCATTGTCTGTTGGGATAGTTTTGTTTGCTTCGTAAGTTGTGTCAGGTTTGTTCACTTCAGTTGTGCTTGCTGGGGTGTTTGTGATCATTTTGTTTGCTTCGTAAGCTTCGTCAGTTTTTGTTTATTGTAGGTGTGGTTGTTGGGAGGTTTTTTATAATTTAGTTTGCTTTGTTGGTGGTCGTTTCTCTGAGAGTTGCGCTTGTTGTGTGTGCTGGAGTGTTTTTGTTTTCTTTTTCTGGTGGGTTTTCTCTCTTTGTTTTGGCGCCTGTGGTCGTTGTGTTGACTTTGTTTGCTGTGGTCGTTGTGTTGACTTTGTTTGCTGTGGTCGTTGTGTTGACTTTGTTTGCTGTGGTCGTTGTGTTGACTTTGTTTGCTGTGGTCGTTGTGTTGACTTTGGTTGCTGTGGTTGTTGTGTTGACTTTGTTTGCTGTGGTCGTTGTGTTGACTTTGTTTGTTGTGGTCGTTGTGTTGACTTGTTTGCTGTGGTTGTGTTGACTTTGTTTGCTGTGGTCGTTGTGTTGACTTTGTTTGCTGTGGTCGTTGTGTTGACTTTGTTTGCTGTGGTCGTTGTGTTGACTTTGTTTGCTGTGCTGGTAGAATTAGTTGTATGTATGCTAGAATTATGGGCTTTCTTAGTTCTGATGGATTTGTTTGCTTTGGTGTTTGCGGTAGAATTGCTTGTGTTTGAGGCCACAATATTTGCTTTTATTGTTGTGGTAGAATTGTCTGCCTTGATTTCTGTGGTGCAATTGTCTGCCTTGATTGTTGTGGTGGAATTGTCTGCCTTGATGTCTGTGGTGGAATTGTCTGCCTTGATTGTTGTGGTGGAATTGTCTGCCTTGATTTCCGTGGTGGAATTGTCTGCCTTGATTTCTGTGGTGGAATTGTCTGCCTTGATTTCCGTGGTAGAATTTTCTGCCTTGGTGTCTGTGGTAGAATTGTCTGCCTTGATGTCTGTGGTGGAATTGTGTGCCTTGATGTCTGTGGTGGAATTGTCTGCCTTGATTGTTGTGGTAAAATTGTCTGTCTTGATTAGTGTGGTAGAATTGTCTACCTTGATTTCTGCGGTAGAATTGTCTGCCTTGATGCTTTTGGTAGAATAGTCTGCCTTGATTTTTATGGTGGAATTGTCTGCCTTGATAATTGTAGTAGAAATATTTGCTTCGTTAGTTGTGGTAGAGGTATTTCCCATATCTGGTGTTATTGTATGGTTATAGTAACTGTCAAATGAATCCCAGTCCTCATTGTCTGCCTTCATATTTGTGGTAGAATTGTTTGGTTTGTTTGCTGTGTTAGTTATGTTAGTTGTGGTTGATATGGTAGATGTATTTTCCCCATTGTCTACCTTGATATGTATGGTAGAATTGTTTACTATGTTTGTTGTGTTAGTTAAGTTAGTTGTGGTTGGTGTGGGAGAGGTATTTTCCTCAGCTGTTGTATTCGTATGGTTATATGAACTGTAAAATTCATCCCACACTTGATTTACCTCCTCTTGTTCGATATCGCCAAACGTATCTTGTGTGTGCTTGTTATGATATGTGTTTGTTATGTTAGTTGTGTTCATTGTGTTTGGTGCGTTCTTTGTGTTTGGTGTGTTCTTTGTGTTTGGTGTGTTGGTTGTGTTCTTTGTGTTTGTTGTGTTCTTTATATTGGTTGCGTTCAGTGTGATTTTGGTTGCGTTCAGTATGGTTGGTGTTTTCATTGTGTTGGTTGTGTTCATTGTGTTATTTGTGTTTGTTTTGTTTGTTGTGTTCATTGTGTTTGGTGTGTTGGTTTTGTTCATTATGTTGGTTGTGTTCATTGTGTTGGTTTTGTTCATTGTGTTGGTTGTGTTCATTGTGTTATTCGCATCTGTTGTTTGGCTATACAAACTGTAAAATGCATCCCAGTCTTGATTGTCTGCCTTGCTATTTACTGAAGAATTATTTATTGTGGTAGTTGTGGTTGGTGTGGTAGATGTATTTTCCTTATTTGTTAAAGTGGTTCCGTTATAGAGACTGAAAAATGCATCCCAATCACGCTTGGCCTCATCTACATCACCAAAGACATCTGTTGTACTTTCTGTGTTAGATGTGTTTGCTGTGTTTGTCGTGTTAGCCAGTTTAGTTGTGTTAGCTAGTTTAGTTGTGTTAGCTACGTTTGTTCTAGTTACAGTGCATGGTGTGCTTTTCCTGTTTGCTGTGTTTACTGTATATTGTGTGTTTGGCGTGTTTGTTGTATTCACTGTGATTGGTGTTTTTGTCATGTTCACTATGTTTGTTATAGTTGCTATGCTTGCTGTGGTCACTGTGTTCGGTATGATCGTCGTTGTGACAATGGCACTGGGCACAGTAGGTTTGCTTGATATCTTAGGCCGGTATCGGTACCGCTTGTTTGAGAATAGCACGGGCAATCTTAAATGAGACAGTTTGTTCGTAAATCCCTTCAGTCTCGACAGCATATCCCTTACCGAGTAGAATCTGTCCATCTGTCTACCTTGTCTCTCAGAAGATGAAGCTTGTTGGGACAATAACGAATGTGCTGATGATGGTAAATGTGATGCTCTGTATAAATGTGATGATGATAAGGATAAAAGTGATGCTTGTGGTGAAAATAGTGATTCGTGGGCTAACTGTGGTGATGATATGTGTGCGTCTGATGGTAGTGACGGATACAGTGATGCCAATGATGGATACGGCGGCTTTAACAACTTATGCGCAGCCAGAACCATGAGCACCGAGGACCCTCTGCTGCGGGCCACTTTCTCCTCGAACTCCGCCTTAATTTTACCAGCAATATCATCATCCTCATCACAAGAGAAGATGGTGCAGGTGATGTAGTTGTCCTGGCAGTGGCACCAATTACACTCGTCCTTCTTGAAGTGTGTGGGGCCTGCACAGTATTGTCCTTCCACCCCGAGATCTGGGAAGGACGACGTCAGGAACGTATGCCATAAATATATTCATAATGTTAACAATAAAACAGTCCAGTGCCACTTTCGATCACCTAAATCAATATTACGGTGTCTTGAACTTTACCTTGAACTTCATTATACTGGAATAGACCCTACCAAGAATTCATCTGAGACCTCTGGTGGACGCTTCTGAAGTAGAGCCAGAGCTATGACTGTCGACATCAACAATACCGAACACCTAGGATATACACAGTTTATCTTGATTATTTGTGATTCTACGTGTTTTTATTTTACAGTGTACGACAACACTAAGTGCTTATATAGTATAGTAATAAAAGGAAAGTCCATATGCATCAGATAATTACTATAAACATAATTATAAGCTGATTAATTAACATAACAAAATAAGCGCGAAACTACTTGCCGACTTTGTATTATAAATATACATTATTTATGAATATGGGTGATTTTAAAATATATAAAACAACAGTATGCATAGACCAAACTATGTGTCCACTACAGAAATTTCGACTAACTGCTTAAAATAAAGAATTGTTGAAGGAGAGGGAGGGTGGATAGGTCCGTGATGTCGCCAATTGCCCACAATGCACCGCGGTAAACATTGCGTTCAGCGCCTCTATCGGGCACTGTAGGCATTTATTGGTAGGTAGAATTGTTAATGACTAAATGTATTTATGGTCAGATAAATTTATGAAGGAAGACACAAATGAGAGGAAGAGGTCAGCTCAGGCATACAGATTTAACGGGCGACTCAATATAGCCAATAGACTTAGGGTGCCACAACTTTGTTCTGGTGATGACCAAGCTGTAGCGTAACAGGTTCGAACCCTGCCCACTGCCAGTTGAGTTTGTGTGGTAGATGCACGTTATCACACTTGGTTTGTAACAAAACAAAAAAATAATAATAATACAATAAAGTAAAATATACCGGGGTACATTAATACCATTAATACTGTACATTATTCACTTCCTGTACTTCCAAATTTTCTACAGGGTCCTCCTGACCGTCATTCCCTTTTTTCTTACATATATAACCTACAGGGAGGTTCTCAATCATATTATGATTGTTAGGAACATTGCATATCCAACCCTGCAATAACATAAGATTAATATTTTAGTTTATAGATATTATTATAATTGTGTTATGTTTAAATATTGAACTGATAATAAGAAAGCATATCCAATAGGTATATATAAACACCAAGTACAGTGACCTTCTTTGCATTGCCATAGCAGTACTCTCTCTCTCTCTCTCTCTCTCTCTCTTACCAGTATAATGTTTTCCTCTTCTTCTTCTTCTTCTTTTTCTTCTTCTGCTCCATTGTTTTGATGGTGACAGGTCCTGCGTCCTACACCTACACTTGGCTCCACACCCTTGGTCCCGCCAAGTCTCTCCGAGGATGCACGACACAGGGGAGTCTAGCACGGGAGGAGTTTTGAGTTACCTATAAGATGAGGTAAGGTTTAATGTAGTTATGTTTCGTGTTAGGCAGAGTTCTAGATAGCTCTGACTTGTGAAGTTTAAGCCTTCATTAACACACACATTTTCTCTCATGTGGCAGCAACACGCAAATACAAAATGGGGACAATATATATTTTAGGTCACGTATGGGATATAATTGTTTATGTGTTTTCTATAGTTTTGTCTTACAGTATTAGTCACGCAATACATGTCTTTACCGCTGCAAATTAAATTATTTTTCCTTAGATTTAGTGGTTAACGTTAAATAAGGGTGGAAGCGAAAATGGCAGCCATCTTGGATCAGTGGAGAACCCATTGTTGTCACTTTTTTACCGTAGTTTTAGCATTTTATCATCCTCTATATCAATGCTAAGACCAGCGGGGGCTCCAGGTTAGGTTAGATTGTCAGGTTAGGGTAATGACAAAATATGTTTTTCGGGGGGCATGTTTTAACACCTTACGAGCGGCCTATGCGGTTTATTTATGTGTACCGCCCAGCGGGGTGTTTTTAGCCAAAATAGGGTTGTTTACGTGATCATTTTCATGCCTAAATAAGACCCAGAACGCAAAACAAGTATCTATCCCTGAAAGGGCATAAACAGAGCTTTCGAATGACACCATAACGATCCTTGTATGATGGATAGTTTTCTTGCAATAACCGTGCAACGCGAGAGCAAAAAGCAGGTAATTCGGTACTTTCGGTACATAATTGAGTATGTAGCGAGTGAGAGAGGGAGGAGGGAGCTGAGATTTGTGTCAGTAGGTTCGCCGCGGTGGTCTGGAGCAGTCATACGCTCGCTAGTCTCCTGCCACCACTTGTCTCTCTCTCTCAGCCACATTACGTGCTGAAATTGCCACTCGAGTTATGTCGAGCGCCGCCACATAGTCCAGCTTTATTAAATACGACTTAAGTGGTGAGCCGCTAATAAAGGGTTAAAATTGCTAAATAATGGTTAAAAATGCATTTGCAAAAGGAAAAACACCTGTAAACACACTATACAGTGAATGAACTGATGAAAAAAGGATTATAATAAAAAAACACATACGTGACCTAAAATACATATTGACCCAAAATTATTGGCCTTCACATGAACGTGTTTTTTTCAGGCACAGGAGGTTTGTAGGGTGCTTCGTACAATAGGAAATGGAGTTGATTTGCTCATAGCTTATCTTGATGTTCTCCTCCATTTAGAGAGATTGTGATAAACAGCAAAATATAACACAATTTACCTCATGATACGAAGGATTTTGGGTTTGATAGACCTCACCTGTGCAGTTTGATTGAGAACAGACTGCCATGTTGTTGACGCATGCGCACCAGTTACATCTGTCATTCCCTCGCCACGCCCTCATCAGGTTACACTCTGGGGATTGGTCCACAGTTGTTTACTACATGTAAAAATGTATGGCTTTGAAGAAGGAATGAAAATTAATATATATGTATATACTGTATATGTTGTTGTTGCTGTTCCCCAAGCTGCCTGGACGAACAGCCCCAAGGCCCCGAGCAAGGCCAAGGCCATAACCGAGCGCCCCCACAGAACCCTCCCTGCCGACCACAATAAAGCCTGGGTGACCGAAGCCACTCCATGGCGGGGAGCTGAGGAGGGTGCGGAAACGCCCGGGAAACCAAAGCCCCACCCAAGGCCTTGTGCCCCTCAGCAATTATGAAGAAAAAGTTGAGGGGCAAAGGAAAAATGTGACGCTTTGGCTTCCAATCTTGGTAGGTTGGGAGGTCAATCCACGGAAGAAACGCCGTCACTTGAGATCTAGAAAATATATAAGTAAAAGGAACAGTCAGAGTAAGCTATGGGTATGGGTATGGCATGTATATACTCAGGCACAATACCCCATAGCTAGGGGTGGCCGGCTCGAGGCAGCCCGAACATTAACAACATATAATATTCCAAATAATTAACATTAAACAAAATTTGAATATCTGCAATTAGTATCTCATTAACGATATATTGATAGTCATATGAAAAATGTACTTAAAGTAACAATGAACAGTTTTCCATTTAATGTATGTTGGCAAGGATAAACATATCTAATATAAAGATAGAAAGGTATGTAAAAGAGGAATGCGGATATTCGTTCTAAGGTCTTGGACATATGATTATAAACCATTATAAAACATACCTAAGCTAACAAAGCCTTCAGTATTCAATTCCTATTTTAGCACCAACGTGATTAAAAACACAGTACTTCTCTCTTATGACTCTACGTATCCATGAACTGTGCTATTTGATCTATGCTTTATCTATGTTCTATACCGGTGGTCTAGTTGGTTTGGTGCTGAACTGCTTCACTACTGACCCGAGTTCGAGGCCCGTCTAGGTTTTATCGCACAAATTGTTAATGTATTGTATATCCTTCTATCAGTACACACAGACTAAATGACTGAGTTTATTATCAATCATGAGTGTTAGATCAAAACCCATGAATATGAAAGACACGGTGTGCTGTAAAATTATGGCCACCAGAATCCTATATCATATTCTGTACCGGCGACGTTTTTTTTATATTATTCAAGCTATGTTTAAACAATTGTGTGCCATCCTTCCTGATTTACCTGTCCTACGTTTCCTATCTGATCTACTTGTTCTACCTTTCTTACCTGTTCTACCTGCCCTACCTTTCCTACCTGTTCTACCTGTCCTACCTTTCCTACCTATTCTACCTGTCCTACCTGTCCTAACTACTCCTACCTGACCTACCTGCACCCTGTTGAGGCATGGTGGCTGGATCACGGTAGTAGTTACAGGCCGTCCTACCACCCACTCAGTAACACAAAGCGCACCCATCTATCATGAAGTAATGACCAGCCTCACAACTCTGGTTACGCTAGTCAAAATCTGTTGGTGGTAGGAACAGTGTATTAGATATTATGCGAAGGATACACAACACTTAAAACAATATTCTCATAGCATTGGTTATGCTGGTCATAATCAGTTGGTGGTAGGAACAGTATATTAGTAATCAAAAAAGGATATGGTTAATAAAATATAAAATGTAAAACAACATTTTCATTGATACTTACAAACATATACAATTGTAATTAACACAAACCCTAGCACAGAAGCTTGCATATATTTATCAAACCGAAATTATGAAGCCATGAATTATGGTAAAATATGTTTATTATTACTAATTTGTCTAAGTAGCTAAGTGCAGAATATTGTGGTGTAGCTTGCTGCTGTAGTGGTGAGAGTCTTTGGGTCCCACTATATTTTATCTCGTTCGGGACTGACCCACAGGCCACGTCGGTAAAATGTCTTACCAGGCCTTTACACATCCGTGTTTTTTTTCCCGCAAAGGAGGCTTGTAGGACATTCTCGCACAAAAGGCAATGAGTGGGTTCTGCTGTCATGCTCATATGATTTATTCAACTGCCACACGTATTATTGTAACACTCCAGGCGTGAAGCAGTTTGGCAGTAAACACTGGAAGTGAACTAGCTCTTAAATGGAAAATTCCAGCAGCATGGTCTTGTGAAAGGTCCCATTAAAATATATTGATTTTTACCTCGTCATAAAAATTGTGCCCAGTTCAGAATATTTATGTGAAGGGGACCTTCCGGTGTTTACAATCCATGTGTGCAGCAGTATACACTTACTGTATACTCGCATAATCGTCTGTACAAGTAGCTGCTACGATACTATGGAATAAACTTGAGGCAATCAATAATGACAAAAGGAGAACACTGACTCGAGTCTGTATCTAAAGGAAACATTTCAAAATAGTACAAGAGCATTTCAAAATTGTTCAGTAGATTCGTACCACCTTATACTGCAGGTGATTGTACAGTACTACTCTTCCGAGGGACTGAAGTTCTCGAAAAGAGGGTCTAGTCCTGACGCTATTCTTGACTTGCATGCAGTGTGCTGGCTTAATAATCCAGAAGGGTTGATAGCCTCTGAAATTCTATTTTAACTAAAGCCGGTATCACACGAGAGATTTTATAGTCAACATTCGATAATCAAAATTTTTCTGGCAACATTTCTGGAATATTTGGCACTGGTATCGGAAACTAGACTGATGCTAGATGAATATAGGTAACACAAATATTATAAATGTTAACCTCATAAGCTGCCAGACCAGTGATGAGGATAAATGTTGAGTGAAAAAACGCTTGTGTGATACCAGCTTAACTAACAAACTAACTACTCTTTGACTAACCTGGCTGACACTCTGGGCCTTGGTTACACAGAGGTAGTCCAGCGGAGGTAGTCCAGCGGAGGTACAGTTACACTCTTGGCCACACTGGTTACGGAACATGGACCCGGGGAGGCATCTGTTCTGGGCAGCCACTGTGGAGGAAGGAGGGAAAATAACACCAACATTCAGATCAACCATTGTTTACCCCTTCGCTACCTACCATGACGCCTTTTTACCTTTGATTCTTGTTAAAATTTGATGTTTTTTTACAGTTTGAGACAGACAGAGAGTAAAATTATATTAGCTAAAGTGTATTCAAACTAACCTGGAATAAATTGGTAACGCTGCCTCTCTGTACATTTCTATAGCCAATATTTAATAAAGGCGGCGTCACACAGACGGTTTAGAAAGGCAGTATAGGAAGTACATAAAGGCAGTGTTACCAATGTCTGCCTGATTAGCTTGAATACACTTTAATGCGCAGGATTTCCACAGGTCAACCAAAGATGTTGGATCAATTATATACCTAAGGTTTAGTAGAAGTAGTTTGTTAGTAGTTAGTTGGGCGATTTTAAGACCTCTCATCCCATTTTTTTTTTTTTCAACATTGGCCAAATAAGTGATGTCTCGGCACCAGGTATACAGTATGTTGATCAATAAGTGGTATCAGCAATATCGGAGACTTGATTTATTCGTTTCGAATGAGATATCCAAACATGTTCCTAAACTTCCCACCCTATTTAACATCTGACAGACATTAATACAGCACAGAGAGAGAAATGACATTGGCGCTACCGTACATACTTAGTTCACATCATCAGTAGCTCAAACCTACACACCTGTATTTCCTCCAGCAAGGTTGATGGCTCTTCCACACCTGTTGTCCGTACACATCTTCAGCACGTCCCTACACCCGCACCAGTTATCACACGGTTCTTGCCACACCCGGGTATGGAGGCATGGGGGATCTGTAACAACACACTTTTAGATCACTTATATTTTAGTTCCTATATATCTTAGTTCCTTTATAGTTTATTTCCCTTATATTTTTAGTTCCCGTATAGTATTGTTCCCTTATATTTTAGTTCTTATGTAATTTAGTTGTCTATTAGTGTTCTTGTATTTTTTTCCCTTATATTTTTGTTCCCTTATATTTTAGTTCCTTTATAATTTAGTTCTATATTAGTTCTCTTGTATTTAAGTTCCCCTATGTTTTAATTATCTTATAATTTAGTTCCATTATATTTTAATTCCCTTATATTTTAGTTCCTTCAACAATAGTTGAGGAACAGTGCTCGTACCCCGTCTGTATTCAGTGAGCTGTACCCCAATTTGACTCACCTGATTCTGAAGGTTTAAACGTGATTGTGTATCCCGTCTTTATTCAATCAACTGTACCCCAATTTGACTCGCTTGGTTCTGAAGGTTCGGACGTGACTGTATCCCCTGTATTTAGTCCGCTGTACCCCAATTTGACTCACCTGGTTCTGAAGGTTCGGACGTAACTGTACCCGTCTTTAGTTTGTCAGCTGTACCCCAATTTGACTCACCTGGTGCTGAAGGTTCAGACGTGACTGCATACCGTCTCTATTTAGTCAGTTGTACCCCAATTTGATTCGCCTGGTTCTGAAGGTTCGGACGTGACTGTATCCCGTCTATATTTAGTGAGCTGTACCCCAATTTGGCTCGCCTGGTTCTGAAGGTTCGGACGTGACTGCATCCCGTCTATATTTAGCCAGCTGTATCCCAATTGGACTCACCTGGTTCTGATGGTTTGGACGTGACTGTATACCGTCTTTATTAAATCACCTGTACTCCAATTTGACTCACCTGGTTTGGACGTGGTTGTTGATAGTTCAGTCACGCTTGAGGTGGACGGACTCCAAGTTGTGTCTGGTAGCTCTCCTGTGGGGCTACTTGGAGGGGTCTCACCAGTATCTTCTGCTTTCCCAGTGACTCCTTCTGTTGTCTTATTAATCCTTTATTTTGTTCCAGTGACCCCTTCTGTTGTTCCAGTGACTTCATTTGTTATTCCAGTGACCCCTTCTGTTGGCCCAGTGACTTAATTTGTTATTCTAGTGACTTCAATATTATTGTTATTCCAGTGACTCCTTCTGTTGGCCCAGTGACTTCATTTGTTATTTTAGTGACTCGTACTGTTGTTCCAGTGACTTCATTTGTTATTCTAGTGACCCCTTCTGTTGGCCCAGTGACTTCATTTGTTATTCTAGTGACCCCTGCTGTTGTTCCAGTGACTTTATTTGTCATTCCAGTATCCCCTTCTGTTGGCCCAGTGACTTCTGTTGTTATCACAGTGACTCCTACTGTTGTGTCAGTGACTCCTTCTGTTGCTCTGGTGACTCCTGTTGTTCGAGTGACTCCTTCTGTTGTTCCAGTGACTCCTTATGGTGTTCCATTGACGACTCCTGTTGTTCCAGTGACTCCTTCTGTTGTTCCAGTGACTCCTTCTTTTGTTCCAGTGACTCCTTCTTTTGTTCCAGTGACTCCTTCTGTTGTTCCAGTGAATCGTACTGTTGTTCCAGTGACCCCTTCTGTTATTCCAGTGACTCCTTCTGTTGTTTCAGTGACACCTTCTGTTGTTCCAGTGACCCCTTCTGTTGTTCCAGTGACCCCTTCTGTTGTTCGAGTGACTCCTGTTATTCCAGTGACTCCTTCTGTTATCCCAGTGACTCCTTCTGTTGTTCCAGTGACTCCTTCTGTTGGCCCAGTGACTTCTTCTGTTGGCCCAGAGACTCCTGTTGTTCCAGTGACTCCTTCTGCTGTTGCAGTGACTCCTTCTGTTGTTCCAGTGACTCATGTTGTTCCAGTGACCCATTCTTTTGTTGTTCCGGTGACTCCTTCTGTTGGCCCAGTGACTCCTGTTGTTCCAGTGACTCCTTCTGCTGTTGCAGTGACTCCTTCTGCTGTTCCAGTGACTCCTTCTGCTGTTCCAGTGACTCCTGTTGTTCCAGTGACCCCTACTGTTGTTCCAGTGACCCCTTATGTTATTCCAGTGACTCCTTATGTTGTTCCTGTGACTCCTTCTGTTGGCCCAGTGACTCCTTCTGTTGTTCCAGTGACTCAATCTGCTGTTGCAGTGACTCCTGTTGTTGCAGTGACCCCTTCTGTTGTTCCAGTGACTCCTGTTGTTCCAGTGACCCCTTCTGTTGTTCCAGTGACCCCTACTGTTGTTCCAGTGACCCCTTCTGTTGTTCCAGTGACTCCTTATGTTGTTCCCGTGACTCCTTCTGTTAGCACAGTGACTCCTTCTGTTGTTCCAGTGACTCCTTCTGTTGTTCCAGTGACTCCTTCTGCTGTTGCAGTGACTCCTTCTGTTGTTCCAGTGACCCCTTATGTTGTTCCAGTGACCCCTTCTGTTGTTCCAGTGACTCCTTCTGTTGTTCCAGTGACTCCTTCTGCTGTTCCAGTGACTCCTTCTGCTGTTGCAGTGACTCCTTCTGCTGTTGCAGTGACTCCTTCTGTTGCTCCAGTGACCCCTTCTGTTGTTCCAGTGACCCCTTCTGTTGTTGCAGTGACCCCTTATGTTGTTCCAGTGACTCCTTCTGTTGTTCCAGTGACCCCTTCTGTTGTTCCAGTGACCCATTCTGTTGTTCCAGTGACTCCTTCTGTTGTTGCAGTGACTAATTCTGCTGTTCCAGTGACCCCTTCTGTTGTTCCAGTGACCCCTTATGTTGTTCCAGTGACTCATTCTGCTGTTCCAGTGACTCCTGCTGTTGTTCCAGTGACTCCTTCTGTTGTTCCAGTGACTCCTTCTGTTGTTCCAGTGACTCCTACTGCTGTTCCAGTTACCCCTTTTGCTGTCCCAGTAACTGCTGGTGTTGTACCAGTAATGGTTGGTGTTGTTCCAGTACCTGCTGGTGTTGTTCCAGTAACTACTTGTGTTTTACCAGTAACTGCTAGTGTTCCAGTAACTGCTGGTGTTCTCCCAGTAACTGCTGGTGTTGTACCAGTAACTGCTGGTGTTGTACCAGTAACTGCTGGTGTTGTACCAGTAACTTTGGTGTTGTTCTAGTAACTGCTAATTTTGTTCCAGTAACTGTTGGAGTTGTTCCAGTACCTGTTGGTGTTGTACCAGTAACTGTTGGTGTTGTTCCAGTAATTGCTGGTGTACCAGTGACTGCTGGTGTTGTCTCAATGACTGCTGATGTTGTCCCAGTAACTGATGGTGTTGTCTCAATAAGTGCTGGTGTTGTCCTAGGAATTGTTGGTGTTGTCCCATTAACTGCTGGTTATAATCCACTAACTGCTGGTGTTGTCCCAGTAACTGCTGGTGTTATCTCAGTAACTGCTGGTGTTATCCCAGTAATTGCTGGTGTTGTCCCAGTAACTGCTGGTGTTATTCCCGTAACTGCTGGTGTTTTCTCAATTACTGCTGGTGTTGTACCAATCAATGCTGGTGTTGTTTCTGTAACTGTTGGTGTTGTCCCAATAACTACTGGTGTTGTTTCTGTAACTGTTGGTGTTTTCCTAATAACTGCTGGTGTTGTACCAGTAACTGCTGGTGTTGTACCAGTAACTGTTGGTGTTGAACCAGTAACTGTTGGTGTTGTACCACTAACTGCGGGTGTTGTACCAGTAACTGTTGGTGTTGTACCAGTGACTGCTGGTGTTGTACCAGTAACTGTTGGTGTTCTTCCAGTAACTGCTGGTGTTGTCCCAGTAACTGATGGTGTTGTACCAGTAACTGTTGGTGTTGTACCAGTAACTGCTGGTGTGGTTCCAGTAACTGCTGGTGTTGTACTAGTAACTGTTGGTGTTGTACCAGTAACTGTTGGTGGTGTACCAGTAACTATTGGTGTTGTTCCAGTAACTGCTGGTGTTGTTCCAGTAACTGCTGGTGTTGTACCAGTAACTGTTGGAGTTGTACCATTAACTGTTGGTGTTGTACCAGTAACTGTTGGTGTTGTTCCAGTAACGGCTGGTATTGTACCAGTAACTACTGGTGTTGTACCAGTAACTGCTGGTGTTGTACCAGGAACTGTTGGTGTTGTCCCAGTAACTGCTGGTGTTGTCCCAGTAACTGCTGGTGTTGTTCTAGTAACTGCTGGTGTTGTTTTAGTAACTGTAGGAGTTGTCACACATTGATGGTGTTGTCCCACTAACTGATGGTATTTTCCCAGTAACTGCTGGTGTTGAACCAGTAACTGCTGGTGTTGTCCCAGTAACTGCTGGTGTTGTACCAGTAACTGCTGGTGTTGTCCCAGTAACTGCTGGTGTTGTCTCAATGACTGCTGGTGTTGTACCAGTAACTGCTGGTGTTGTACCAGTAACACCTGGTGTTGTCCCAGTAACTGCTGATGTTGTCTCAATGACTGCTGGTGTTGTTCCAGTAACTGCTGGTGTTGTACCAGTAACACCTGGTTTTGTCCCAGTAACTGCTGGTGTTGTACCAGTAACTGCTGGTGTTGTACCAGTAACTGCTGGTGTTGGCCCAGTAACTAATGGTGTTGTCCCAGTAACTGCTGGTGTTGTACCAGTAACTGCTGGTGTTGTCCCAGTAACTGCTGGTGCTGTCTCAATGACTGCTGGTGTTGTACCAGCCACACCTGGTGTTGTCCCAGTAACTGCTGTTGTCTCAATGACTGCTGGTGTTGTTCCAGTAACTGCTGGTGTTGTACCAGTAACACCTGGTGTTGTCCCAGTAACTGCTGTTGTTATACCAGTAACTGCTGGAGTTGTACCAGTAACTGCTGGTGTTGTTCCAGTAACTGCTGGTGTTGTACCAGTAACTGCTGGTGGTGTACCAGTAACTATTGGTGTTGTCCCAGTAACTGCTGGTGTTGTCCCAGTAACTGCTGGTGTTGTCTCAATGACTGTTGGTGTTGTCTCAATGACTGCTGGTGTTGTCCCAGTATCTGTTGGTGTTGTACCAGTAACTGCTGGTGTTTTCCCAGTAACTGCTGGTGTTGTTCCAATAACTGCTGGTGTTGTTCCCATAACTGCTGGTGTTGTCCCAGTAACTGCTGGTGTTGTCTCAATGGCGACTGGTGTTGCTCCAGTAACTGCTGGTGTTGTCCCAATAACTGCTGGTATTGTTCCAGTGACTCCTAGTGTAGTCTCAGTGACTCCTGGTGTAGTCTCAGTGACTCCTGGTGTAGTATCAGTGACTCCTGGTGTAGTATCAGTGACTCCTTGTCTTTTCTTAGTTTTTCCTGGTGTTGTCTCAGTTTTTCCTAGTGTAGTATCAGTGACTCCTGGTGTAGTATCAGTGTCTCCTGGTGTAGTCTCAGTGACTCCTGCAGGTGTTGTCTTAGTGTTTCCTGGTGTTGTCTCAGCTTTTCCTGGTGTAATTTCAGTTACTCCTGGTGTGGTCTCAGTGACTCCTGGTGTGGTCTCAGTGACTCCTGGTGTCATCTCAGTACCCCCTGGATTGACTCCTGATGTTATCTCAGTTACTCTTGGTGTAGTCTCAGTGACTACTGGTGTTGATTTAGTGACTACTGGTGTAGATTTAGTGACTACTGGTGTAGTTTCGGCAACTCTTGGTGCATTTTCAGTAACTCTTGGTTGTGTCTCAATAGGTCGTAGTGTTGTTTCACTAACTGCTACTGTTGTATCTGTAATTCTTGGGTTTGTGACAAATGATGTCCCTGTGACTCCTGGTGTTACTTTTGTGACTCTTGGTATTGTGAGAGTGACATCAAAAGTGGTGTCAGTGACTCCTGGTGTTGTTTCAATGGCTCCTAGTGTTACCTTTGTCATTCCTTGTGTTGTGATTATAGGTGTTATCTCAGTGACTCCTGGTGATGCTATGGTGACCCCTAGTGTTGTTGTAATGACCTCTGACATTGTGACTGTTGGTGTTGCCCCGGTGACTCGTGGTGATGTTGCAGTGGACTCTGGTGTTGTCTCAGTGACTCCTGATGTTGTCTCAGTGACTCCTGGTGTTGTCTCAGTGACTCTTGGCGTTGCTTTAGTGACCCCTAGTGTTGTCGCAGTGAACTCTTGTGTTGTGACTATTGGTTTTCTCTCAGTGACTCCTGGTGTTATCTCAGTGACTCCTGGTGTGGTCTCAGTGACTCCTGGTGTGGTCTCAGTGACTCCTGGTGTTGTCTCAGTGATTCCTGGTGTTGTCTCAGTGACTCCTGGCAATGTCTCAGTGACTCCTGGTGTTTTCCCAGTGATTCCTGGTGTTATCTTAGTAACTCCTGGTGTGGTCTCAGTGACTCCTAGTGTTGTCTCAGTGACTCTTGGTGTTCTCTCAGTGATTCCTGGTGTAATCTCAGTGACTCCTGGTATTATCTCAGTGACTCCTGGTATTATCTCAGTGACTCCTGGTGTTGTCTCAGTGAATCCTGGTGTAGTCTCAGTGACTCCTGGTGTAGTCTCAGTGACTCCTGGTGTTGTCTCAGTGACTTTTGGTGTAGTCTCAGTGACTCCTGGTGTCGTCTCAATGATTCCTGGTGTAATCTCAGTGACTCCTGGTGTTGTCTCAGTGACTCCTGGTGTAGTCTCAGTGACTCCTGGTGTTGTCTCAGTGATTCCTGGTGTAATCTCAGTAACTCCTGGTGTTGTCTCAGTGACTCCTGGTGTTGTCTTAGTGACTCCTGGTGTTGTCTCAGTGACTCCTGGTGTTGTCTCAGTGACTCCTGGTGTTGTCTCAGTGACTCCTGGTGTAGTCTCAGTGACTCCTGGTGTTGTCTCAGTGATTCCTGGTGTAATCTCAGTAACTCCTGGTGTTGTCTCAGTGACCTCTGGTGTTGTCTTAGTGACTCCTGGTGTTGTCTCAGTGACTCCTGGTGTTGTCTCAGTGACTCCTGGTGTTGTCTCAGTGACTCCTGGAGTAGTCTTAGCTTTTCCTGGAGTAGTCTTAGTTTTTCCTGGTGTAGTCTCAATGACTCTTAGTATTGTCCCAGTGACTTCTGGTGTTGTCCCAGAGACTCCTGGTGTTGTTTCAGTGACTCCTAGTGCTGTCTTAGTGCTTCTTGAGGTTTCTTTAACAACTGATGTTGTCTCAGTGACTCCTGGTGTTGTCCTAGTGACTCCTGGTGTTGTCTCAGCTTTTCCTGGTGTAGTCTCAGTGACTCCTGGTGTTATGACTATTGGTGTTGTCATGATGACTCCTGGTGTTGTCCCAGGGACTCCTGGTGTTGCTTTAGTGACTCTTTGTGTTGTCTTAGTGACTCCTTGTGTTACAGTGATTCCATCAGTTGCCTCAGTTCCCAATGATGTCATAGTGTATCCTGGTGGCTTAGTAATTTCTGTGACTAATTCAGTAGTAGCCTCGATGGTGCTGCCAGGGTGGGGGGTGCGGAGAGGCGGAACGGTGTAGTTATTGTGGATCATGAGGGGTTCCATATCCTCATTGCAGGGGAGTCCGGTACAGGCGATGGTTTTCCCCTCACACCGGCACCAATGCCCCCCTCTGCTGGAAGTAGCTGGCACCCTCACACGCCTGTCTCTCTACCGACTTCTCTACAGAGAAAAAACTGAGTCAGGCAGATTTCTACGAGCGCACGAGTATCACAAACAGCTCCAAAATATTTAACATGGCACCGACATGATATCATAATTCAGGTTTTTAAGCACGTATTGTCCTACTCAACTTCTCACAGACAGTCCACATTCATTTCAAAGGGATTCTCATGATCACTTTTTCCAGCAACTTATTTCACCAACTCAGGTTTTGCAGTGTCTGAATTCAAGTTTCATGAGCATTACTCCAACTTTAGTTATCTATCTTTATTATAATTGTCGATTCCAGAGTATCAGAGCTATGAAAAGAATGCTGTACTAAAGATGCTGATGGAAAGGTGCTGGAAATAATGCTTCACATGATTAATTATCATAAATGGCTGAATTATCATAAAGCTTAAATTCACAAGAGGCCAAACCAGAGTTGTCATAATACAATTGCTGTGAAAATATATTGTATGAATGCTCATGAATGGAGTGTGGATTGTCTGTGACAAGTTTAGCAGGTCAAGAAGAATTTTAAAACTGGAATTAGAACTTTGTGTATGTAGCATGATCATTATAATGGAACACAAGAACTTGCTGCTCCTTGAGCGTTGAGCATCATGCACATGAGGGGAAAACATGTGATGGTGTTGGCCTGGCAATAATGATGGCTATAGGTTCTGAGATAAAATATGTGAAAGTAGAGGAACCTCATCCTTCACGAACCTCACTACATCCTTCGTCAATAGCCTATACTTACAAACCATAAAAGTAGAGCTTTAGCTTGGAGACCCACAGGGTAATGCTTACTACCAGCATAATAATATAAGCGCTTTGTTTACATTACTCGTGCACTCGCAGTTACGCTCCCGTCTACTTAGGTTTTTGTTTTCGAAGTTATCCCACTTCCAGCTGTTATTTGCCCCATGCTGGCAACACATATGATGATGACAATAAGTCCTGGAGGGTGAGTGGGGGCTCTACCCCCTCTCAACCTATTAATGTATCCCATGGCCGTACAAGTCTAGAACTGTTGGTGCTGATTTATCACCTCCATAATTTCGCCGTGAACGCAATTTCCAGTACTCCTACCCGTGAAACACAATGTACATCCTTGGCACTAGTTCATTAGTCCATTACCTGCCAATATGTGCATAATACTTCGTTTTAGAGGCACCTGTAAGAGTAGAGTCTGTGATACATTGCCACTTCATGTTTTCGTCTCCCAGGTTTGTTAACTACCTGGCCGGTCCCGGTGGTCTGTTCATACCAACTAGCGCGCGGGATTATCATATCTCACTCTTGGTAATGCCCCCTGCTGGCAACATAGATGATGATTATAATAAGTCTTGGGGGGGGTGCCCTCCCCTCAACCCATCGTTGATCCATCCGGATCTCTAACTATGCCCCCTTGAAACATACGAAAATCCGAGAAAAATGTTGCCTTGATTTAGTGCGATTTGCTTACTTTTGGGTAAATCAATTGGCCTACGTTATGTTTGAGTAGTTTTAGGTATATCTAGCGGTCCACCTGCAGTCATGTGTTTACGGTGAGGAAAGGGTGACGTTCGAGTGTGGGAGACACATTTATCATATTTTATGTCTTTATTACATCTGTTAAGTACAAAACTTGGCTCGAGTTTCCGTATTGATGTACTATTAAAGGTGTGGACAATGTTATTTTACCCATAATCACTCGTTAAACGTGTTAACCCCTAATTTTCCCTGAGCTTCAAAGCCCTCCCCTCAGACCTCACTTGAGTGTTTTGTTTGTTTTATATTCTCGGGGTAATGGGGCCGTACATTACCGACTTATAGGTTTTGTCAATAATATTCTTGTAGAAAATATACAGACACGCCACTTTCTTCAGGTAAAACTAAAAAATTACACCTATAAAAGTGACTAAAGTTATCATAATTTTTACCCCCAAGGCCGGTAACACAACTCACACAAAAATATTTACCCAACAGCAGAATTTCAGACATACTACATTGATCACTTCCCTTACCCAAGATACTATGCAAATACAAATGTATTACCAACAAGAGGCAGCTACACCATAAATGTTTATTTATTTGGTAAAGCATAGTGAGGTACTCCTTCTTATTTTCCCCACAGAATTCAAGAATCATCCTATCAGCTTTCCCCTCATATATTTTGACAGTCCCACTCTTGATACTGTACAAGCTAAGGACACCAATCCTAATACGCTCTATCCTAATTCTCATAATCGTACTCCTCCTATATTATGCACCTAGTTCACAACACTTTGTGGGTCCCCAATCAAAAGTTAAATCCTGTCATCCATAGTGTTGTGTACTTTGCATTCTAGGACATAAACCAAAGCCATTTCTGACTCCCCGACATGCATAGATGAACCTCCAAAATGCTAATATCAGGTAAAGAATTAGTGACAAGAATCAATTTATTATGGGATAGATACGAAACTTTAAGGCCACGATGTATGCCCTGTACACTCAGAGACATACATCGTCACCTTCAGTTTCCGAAGCTATCCTGAACGGAATATATTATTCTTATTAATTAGATAAATTAACTAATTAATTTAATTACCTATAGTTATTACTAATTCATTAGATTCATTTAAGCCGTTCGATCATTCAGAAAGGGTCGTGATTTTAGTCCTAGAGTGTACGGTCTCAGACAGATACTATTTCAGCCCTTGAATGTTCGAAGCTATTTGAGACTGAATCGAATCTGCTTGTTAATTTTCTACCAGGTATTTTATTTTTGGAGGTTTGCTTTGCCAGTTCGAGGTCTCAAAATATACCAAAGCTCTTGAATATTAACCTCTATAACTCACAAACGACTAGAGTAATCGAGCTAATATTTCTACTATTTGGGGCCTAATAGCCTTGATGGTGTGTGGGGAAATGTTGAGGTACGGTGGTGAGATAGTGATCGAATGGGTATGGAAAATGTGCAAACTAGCATGGGAGAAGGGGAGTGCACCCAATGACTAGAAGACTGGCATAATAGTCCCCCTATATTTTTAAGGCAAAGGGGAAAGAGGAGTGTGTGGTAACCACTGAGGAATAATGTCTTTTAATCGTAGTAGGGAAGGTGTACAGTAGGGTAGTGATTGAGAGAGTGAGAGTGAGAACAGAGAAATGGATAGGCGACGAGCAGGGAGGTTTTAGGAAGGGAAGATGATGTGTGGATCAGATTTTTACCCTGAATTGTGTTGTGGAGAAATATCTGGAGAAGCAACAATAGGTGTAGCCTTTATGGACTTGGAGAAGGCCTATGATAGAGTGGATAGAGAAGGTATGCGGAAAGTACTTAGAATCTACGGTCCTACAGAGTAGATGGCAAGTTGCTGAAAGAAGTGAAGAGCATGTATGAGGGTGCAAGGGCGACAGTATGTGTGGAGAATGAGCAGAGCGAGTTCTTTGACCTGAATGTTGGGCTGAAACAGGGTGTGTGATGTCCCCGTGGTTGTTTACTGTATATATGGATGGAGTCATGAAAGAAAAACTAGGAAGAGCAATGGATGTTGGTGTATCGCTGAAAAGGGAGGGAAATGAGCGGAAGCTGCCTATACTGCTGCTTGCGGATGATACAGTTCTGATGAGCGATAATGAATGGGAGTTGCAGGGTCTGGTGACTGAGTTTGAAACAGTGTGCGAAAAACAGAATTTGAAGGTAAATGCGGGGAAGATCAAGGTTATGGTCTTCGAAAGAAGTGAAGTCACAGAGTGTGAGGTGAAGGTGAATGGTCAGGCTATGGAGATTGTCAGCTCCTTTAAGTATCTGGGCAGTGTGTTGAGTAAAGATGGGACTATGGATGAAGAAGTGTGGGAGAGGGTGCAACAGGGGAAGAGGGTTGTAGGAACGTTGAAAGCAGTAACAAGAAATAGGGTGGTCAATATGGAAATGAAGAAGTCCTTGCATGACAGTGTGGTATTCCCGACACTAACTTACGTAAGTGAAGCATGGACGTTCGGGAAGAGACTCAGACCAAGAGTGAGAGCGGTGGAAATTAGTTACTTGAGAAGTGCGTGCGGAGTTACATGGAGGGATAGACAGACGAATGAGGAAGTAAGAAGGAGGTGTGGTGTGGAGGTAGATGTGCTCGAAAGTGTGAAAAGGAACAACTTGAGATGGTTCGGCCATATGGAACGTATGGAAAGCGAGAGAATGACTAAGAGGGTGTACGAGAGCGAGGTGGAAGGACAGAGAGGGAGAGGTGCACCGAAGGAGAGGTGGAAGGATGGAGTGAGGAAGTATATGGATAAAGGCGGTGCTAGTTGGGAGGAGGGGCGTCAACTGACTGGGGACAGAGATGCATGGGGGCCACCCCTTCGGGGATCACGGCATCAGGCAATAGGTAGATAGATAGATAGTCTTGATGGGCTGATGGCATTCCCAATCAAGCTAAGAAAAGAAAAAACTACTATTTGGGTTGGGGAAGGGTCTGCCAAGATATAAGTGTGGAAATGTACAGCCCATTTGCTCTAGCCCTTTTTGAGTTTACAGAAGTTAAGGTTAATGATTTCTGGACTACCTATTTGGAACAGGGTATAGTTAGTACCAATTCCAACACTTCTCCCCCCAACCAACCTTCCTGGCAGATCTCTCCGCGGCAGATAGGGAAGCCATGGTCCTCACACGTGCACTCCCTCCCACACCCATCACGGTACTGAGACCCGGGGATGCACAGGGTCGCGTATTCTGCAAACGAGGTGTAGTTGGCAATTATGTTTTATTATTTTTTGTTCATAAAGGTATATTACATTACCGATGTTTATATATACTGTATAAATATATATATATATATTTTTTTTTTTTTTTTCTCCATGACCCCCCTGCTACCTACCATAATGCCAATCTAGTGCTGTAAAGACACTGGCGTTGGTCCTACAGCCACACCAGTTACAGCTGTCCTCCTCCCTCCACAGTGACCCCTCCACACAGCTGTAGCCACCCTCACACCCCTCTGTTGGAAAAATCGAGATGATAAGGTAAAATAAATGAAATTATACAGACAGAAAGGACCCAGACCGCAAGAAACAAAAATACACCAGGAAGTGCCGTTTTAAAAGCAACACTTCCGCCATCCAACTGAAATGAACTGAACTGGCAGGAGATACAGATATTCATAAAATAATCACGGACCTCTCATATATTTCATTATGCATGGGAATCTTGTGGCTCACTCTGGGGATTGTTAATTAGTCTTCAATTATGGCTGTACTGACCGTAACTAATGTTGAAACTGCAAAGGTTGGTAGTATAACCTTGATACAAGTAGGGCTGTTGTAATTTTCATCTCTAATTTGCTTTTTTTTTTTTTTTTTTTTTTTTTCTATATTCCAACTTACTTCCTCTCGGGCATAGGCTGAGAGCCTTAACATTCACTGCTTTACAATGAACAGTGAAGCCCGTGAGGTCTTGTTTCAGTCTAGGGAGTGAGACATGTGAAGCACGTAGAGTACAACGAGCACCTGCCATCTTGCCTTCACAAGAGGCACGGTGCTCACTCATGGCCCGAAACGACCCCATTTCTGAAGCCACCTCGTTTCCGTGCTTCACTGTCTCACCACCTACACTCGGACTCTCACACTTACACACACACACAACGCCACCTGTTGAGCAGATAACTCACCAGGCATTGCACCCCTATAGCATATTTTGAATATGGGAATATTCATACAGTGCTTGCATAAAGTATAACCATTATAGTAGGCAATTGTTATAAAATGAGCACACCCACCAGGAATAACGTTGTCTATGCATGGGTTGGTGGTGTGGGCGACCTGGCATCCCGTCCACAGACAGATGAAGTGGTTACACCCGTCATGCCACTGCGACCCAGGGTAGCACACGGGGCACTCACGACGAACTAGAAGGTACAGACGGGGTAAATAGAAGTAAGCTAAACAAAATGGTAAGATTAAATATCATGTAAGGGGTGTTTTTTGAACGACGCTTTGCAGAGATTATAGGGTCGGTATATAATTAATTTACAGACCGTAAATGCATAATAATTAGTTCAAAACATGGCTTTAGGTTAGCTATAAGATCAGAAGAAGTAGAACAAGTAGAGTGATTTTAAATATCTAAGAGGAGTGATAAGCAAGGTCACAGGTGTGGCAATGGATGTAAAACGGAGAGTATGTGAAGGAAAGAAAGTTTTCGGAGCAATGGGATGTACGTGGAAGGTGAGAAATCTTGGAATGAAAGCTAAAATTGCAATGTATCAAGGGATAGTTGTACCAACAGTGATGTATGGGGCTGAAACATGGGCTCTGACGACAAAGAAGAGAAGAAAGATGGATGTGATGGAGATGAGCTGCTTGAGGAGTATATGTGGAGTGACTTGTAGATACAGATTGAGGAATGAAGAGGTACATAGGAGAGTGGGACAGCAGGAAGCTTTGTCGGTCAGAGTGGACAGAATGGTGCTGTGCTGGTATGGACATGTTAAGCGAATGGGAGATGAAAGGCTTACAAAGGGAGTATATGAGCCAAATACAAGGGGAGGTAGAGGAGTAGGAAGACCTCCGTTGAGATGGAAATACTGTGTAGTACAAGCGTTGGAGATAGAGAAATGACTGTAGAATAGGCAAGATAAGTGGTAATAAATAGGAATGAATGGAAAATGCTTGTGAATAGATGAGTAATAACGCTGTCATTGGGAGAGGGGGTCGGGCGCCAGTTGGACTAGGTAATAGTCCGTCAGGCGACTGGCCTGGGGAGGTGGTATATATGAAGGGTCATGCCTGGATGTGAGGTGAGCGGGCATTGTGGTGTGCTCCGCCGTATCTGCCTGCTGAGACCGGACCCTCACCAAGAGGTCTGGGGCTGGAGGCTCTTGAACCTAGGTCTCTGGGTCTTCTCCTGGGCAACCTATATGTGTGTGATTTGTATTTTGTTATCTATGTTGTGTTGTGTTGTTCCTGATCGGGCTCTGTCTCGAGACGGCCACCCCCAGCTATGGTGTATGTCATAATACATATACATAAGGTCAGTTAGGATAAATTACTAGCACACAGGGCATTACAGTGCACTGATAGGCATAAACTGTTTCACAACCACATTTAAGATGGTGACCTTCCAGGTTTGTTTAGTTAAAAAGGCACTAAGATACGATCATAGAGAGAACGAACGGGAATTATTAAGGGGGGGATGGTTCACTTTTTGGTCAATTTTTTCATATATTTATTATTGTTCTAGTTTCCTTGCTAGACCTCCATCAAACTTAAGCAAAACAAAACCAGAACCCCCCTTCAAGATATATTTGTACACTTTTCGGTAGACAAAATTCTCTCTCTCTCTCTCTCTCTCTCTCTCTCTCTCTCTCTCTCTCTCTCTCTCTCTCTCTCTCTTTTTGTTTAAGAATAATTGCAGATGCGTCACCAGAATAATAAATACATACAATACTAGATACGTACCCATGAAGTTGTTAGCAGAAGCCGCCACCACAAAGAGGGGCAACAGGCAGACCAGGATAGTCATAGTGCTCTGCTTCACTGCTATTCTTAACCCTTAACTCACTCTGGTTTGGGCATTGGTGTCTGCTTGTATTGGTCTTGTTTTTATTTGTTTGTCTGTGTAGCTTGTCTTGTTTACCTTGGTTTGTTTGTCTGTTTGTTTTGTTCTGTTTGTCCTGGTGTGTTTGTCTGGTCCTGTTTATCCTGGTTCGTTTGCCTGTCTGTTTTGTTCTGTTTGTCCTGGTTTGTTTGCCTGTTTGTTTTGTTCTGTTTGTCCTGGTTCGTTTGTCTGTTTGTTTTGTTCTGTTTTTTCTGGTTCATTTGCCTGTTTGTTTTGTTCTATTTGTCCTGGTTCGTTTGCCTGTTTGTTGTGTTCTGTTTGTCCAGGTTCGTTTGTCTGTTTGTTTTGTTCTGTTTGTCCAGGTTCGTTTGTCTGTTTGTTTCGTTCTATTTGTCCTGGTTCGTTTGCCTGTTTGTTTTGTTCTGTTTTTTCCAGGTTCGTTTGTCTGTTTGTTTCGTTCTATTTGTCCTGGTTCGCTTGCCTGTTTGTTTTGTTCTATTTGTCCTGGTTCGTTTGCCTGTTTGTTTTGTTCTGTTTGTCCAGGTTCGTTTTTCTGTTTGTTTCGTTCTATTTGTCCTGGTTCGTTTGCCTGTTTGTTTTGTTCTGTTTGTCCAGGTTCGTTTGTCTGTTTGTTTCGTTCTATTTGTCCTGGTTCGTTTGCCTGTTTGTTTTGTTCTGTTTGTCCAGGTTCGTTTGTCCGTTTGTTTTGTTCTGTTTGTCCAGGTTCGTTTGTCTGTTTGTTTTGTTCTATTTGTCCTGGTTCGTTTGTCTGTTTGTTTTGTTCTGTTTGTCCAGGTTCGTTTGTCTGTTTGTGTTGTTCTATTTGTCCAGGTTCGTTTGCCTGTTTGGTTTGTTCTTTTGTCCTGGTTCGTTTGTCTGTTTGTTTTGTTCTATTTGTCCTGGTCCGTTTTTCTGTTTGTCCTAGTTCATTTGTCTGTTTGTCTTGTCCTGTTTGTCCCTGGTATTCTTTCCTTGTGTGTGACTATTCTTTCCCGTTTCACTT
This sequence comes from Paralithodes platypus, assembly GCA_032716605.1. Taxonomy (NCBI): domain Eukaryota; kingdom Metazoa; phylum Arthropoda; class Malacostraca; order Decapoda; family Lithodidae; genus Paralithodes; species Paralithodes platypus. Next base: position 11,463,464 of record CM064522.1, on the reverse strand, counting down.
CCGTTATCGGTTCCATTTACTTCGCCACTTTAGATTTTTTCTTTGCTCCCTCTCGCACTTAGGTCTGGTAGAATTGGTGTACTGGTAGAGTCGCCCTCGAAGCAGTCAACCTCTCTACCTCACTCTATCGCTCAGTCAACCCCACTGGATTCTATACCTGGCTCTTGGTCAGTCTGTGTTTACTGCTTTGTTTATGTTAGCCCTTCTCCCCCCCCCCCCCCTCCACCTCCCCCCCCCCACACCCCACCCCCACCCTCCCTCATCCCTGCTTGCTCTCCATCGCTAATTATATATGTTAAGTATGAGTAGGGTAAAAGACTGTATACTGTAGGCCTAACCATCTTTGCCCTTTTGAGACAACGTATATGTAATTCCATGAACTTATGCTTGTTCAATAAAGAATCAAATCAAATCAAACCCATCGCTAATTCCATGGAGTGTAGGAGTGTATCCTAATATCTAGGCTCGCTTTCGCTCGCCAGGAAAAGTCGACACCAAAATGGCACGAATGGTCTTAAGATCGCCAAACTAATGGGGCAAATGTTTCATAATCTCAAAATAAATGGGGTAAATATATGAGGGAGAAAGTGTTCCATGAACACTCCTCCCATTTATCTTTCTCCTCCTCCCTCTTCTTCTCTTTCTCCTCCTCCTCTTACTTCTTCTCTTTCTCCTCCTTCTTCTCCTACCTCCATCTTCTCATTATCTTCCTCCTCCTACTTTTCCCTTTCTTCTCCTCCTCCTTCTTCTCTTTCTTCTCCTCCTTCTCTTTCTCCACCTTCTGTTTCTCCTTCTCTTTCTCCTCCTTTTCCTCCTACCCCCCCCCCCCCCCCCCCTTCTTCACCTTCTCCATCTTCTGTTCCTCCTCCTTCTTCTCTTTTTCTCCCCCTTTTTATCCTCCTTCTTCTCTTTCACTCCCCCTCTTCCTCCTCCTCCTTTACTTTATCTCTCCCTCTCTTCTTCTTCTTCATCGTTCTCCTTGGCTAGTTCATAACACCATGGTCTTGTTTACAAAGAGTTCCCCATAAGAAAGGGTTATTAGGCCATTGCTGATATTCGCACAAATACACACATAACCACACACACACACTCACACACACACACACACACACACACACACACACACACACACATGCATAAAATACACATAGTTATATACTTGTACGGTGTATCGGTGTATTAAAAGATAGAAGCATAAAAACACCATTTGTGAAGAAACACTTTACTGACAACGTTTGGGCAATAGTTTCTTCAGGTCACCGAAGAAGCTATTAGCAAAATCTCAATAAAGTGCTCCTTCTCAAATGGTGTTTTTATTTATGGTGTCAACTCTTCGTAGTTCAGTTCATAATAACAGTATACTCTCTCTCTCTCTCACTCTCTCTCTCAATACAACCACAAATACAACACATCACCTTTGTATCTCGTACTGTGTGTATATGTGTGTGTATGTGTGTGTTCATGTGTTTGTGTGTGTGTGTAAGCATGTGTGCGTACATGCAAATGTGTGTGTGTTGTGGTTTGTCTTTACGAGTTGCCTATTAACTGATTAACACATGTATTGGGATGTGTACGAGTGTGTGTGTGTGTGTGTATGGGTGTGTATGTGTGTGTACAAATATACCGCTATTTAATCTGGTTTACCCTTCCAGGAAACCATGACACTTTCTTCCATATTATTCTGGCTATTATTAAACAATTTTATTGAATTTAGAAGCGAATCCGTTGTAGATTATGACGCATTCTGACAGTTACTGTTGGCTATCATTAGACTACTTTATATAGTTTAGGAAGGATCTGTGGGAAATATACGGGTAAAGACTATCTCAATTAACCTAACAAGTGCGCATGGGGGTAATTAGACACCTCTCCCTGTGCGCATGTATTTGAGGTGTTTCCGTCACTAAAATATTCATTGTACCATTAATAGCATTAATACTTATCCATATGCGCCTATTATGGGTTGATTATAAAGGTATTAACCTGAAACAACAATAAAACGAGTGAAAACAGCGTTTGGATGGTCAAAATCGGAGATATAGCCCGCGAGTTGTATAATGTATGGGTGAGGCAAGCTGCTTTCCCGCCAATTTCCCCCAAGGCCGCTGAGACACAGTCGATCGATACTCTCTCTCTCTCTCTTGCATTCGCTTGCTATCAGTGATGACCACACCCTGCAACCGGATTTCTAATGTTAGCACGAAAATATACCTCAGAATAAGGGAATAACAGGGAAAATAGGTGATAACTGAAGGAGAGGAGGAAAGTGGGGAAGGAGGGGAAGTAGAGGACTGAGATTTTGCATGGCCCAGGGGCCAAAAAAAAAAATAAAATAAAAAAATAATAATAAAAACTAAAAAAAAAATTCGATGTCAAAAGTTGATTTTTTTTTTTCTCTGACTCTTCCCGCAGTCCGCCGGGGGAACTCTTAAGAGTCTCCCCGCAGTTCCCGGGTTAACTCTCTGACTTCCACATGCCCTTCCTAATCTAAGTAATATCGCCAGAAAACTGAAAAAGATGTGAGTAATCGGATCTGGAAAGGGTTAGACTTGGATGATTCACCTTGGATGATTCCGGTGCTATTCCTCCCTCTCCGCCCTCCTCTCTCTTACTTATGCCTAATATCCTAATCTCTTCTAAAGATGTACTTTCTACCCTCTCTGGGCTTAACACTAATAAGGCGTACGGTCCGGACGGTGTTCCTCCTGTTGTTCTCAAAAACTGTGCTTCCGTGCTGACTCCCTGCCTAGGCAAACTCTTTCGTCTCTGTCTATCCTCTAACGTCTTCCCTTCATGCTGGAAGTTTGCTCACATTCAACCTGTCCCAAAGAAGGGTGACCGCTCTCAACCCTCCAACTATCGTCCAATTGCTCTTATCTCTTGTCTTTCTAAAGTTTTTGAAACTATTCTTGCTTCCAAATTTCTTAAGCATTTCTCTTCTCATAATCTGCTCTCAGATCGCCAGTATGGCTTCCTTAAGGGTCGCTCTACTGGTGATCTTCTTTCATATCTTACTAACTCTTGGTCATCCTCCTTTCGGGACTTCGGTGAGACTTTTTCTATTGCACTAGACATATCGAAAGCCTTCGATAGAGTCTGGCATAAATCTTTAATTTCTAAACTACCCTCCTTCGGTTTCTATCCCTCCATCTGTGCCTTTGTCTCTAATTTCCTTTCCGGCCGTTCCATAGCCGCGGTTGTGGACGGCCATTGTTCACTTCCTCACTCTATAAACTCCGGTGTTCCTCAGGGCTCTGTCCTATCTCCTATTCTCTTTCTAATTTTTATAAATGATCTCCTTAACTGTACCTTAATTCCCATCCATTCATACGCAGACGACTCAACCTTGCACTACTCGATTAGTTTTTCAGAACGCCCCAGCCAGCAATCCCTCAACGACAAACGTAATGAAGCCATAGAACTCTTAAATTCTGATCTAAATACTATTTCCAATTGGGGCAGAGAAAACCATGATAACTTTAATGCTTCCAAAACCCAATTTCTCCATCTATCTACCCGTCAGGATCTCCCAGCGGACTATCCCTTATTCTTCAACAATACAAAAATCAACCCTTCATCTTCTCTCAATATTCTTGGTGTCTCTTTTTCTTCTGCTCTCATTTGGAAGGACCATATTACCAGTCTTGCTAAGGCAGCCTCCCAGAAGCTGGGTGTGCTCAACCGCCTTAGGGGGTTCTTTTCCCCTGCACAGCTTCTTGCTCTGTACAGGGGCATAGTGCGCCCTTGTATTGAGTATTGTTCACATGTGTTGGGGAGGTTCCTCTCACACTGCTCTCCTAGACAAAGTTGAAAGGAAGGCCTTTCGTATCATTAACTCCCGTCCACTCACCAACTCTCTGCAATCTCTCTCTCTCCGCCGCAATGTTGCATCTCTCTCGCTATTCTATCGCTACTATAATCAGTGTTCCTCAGAGCTATCCTAGTGCATACCACCTCCTTTACGTAGGGCACGTGGTACCCGTCTTGCAACTCAATCCCACCCCTACTCTGTGCAACTCTCCAACCCAAGAGTGAAACGTTACTCTCAAACTTTCTTCTACTCAACAGCTGAGCTCTGGAACTCTCTCCCAGAATCAGTCTTTCCCTCTTCCTATGACTTAAATTGCTTCAAACTCCGTGTGTCCAGGCATTTTGGCTCGAACGTCCCTTGATTTTGGCCCTGTCACTCTTTCAACTATGGGGGAGGCACTAGCTATAGGCAGTTATGCCTTTTGCCTCCCTCAATCACATAGAAAAAAAAAAATCAAAAAAAAGACTGAAGGGCTAACCGAGATACAGTGTAAGCATTCGAAAGCTATCATAAAGGTATATGAGGTATAGGTAGCGCCAACGAACTTGACAATATTCTTGATCCCTGACCTCTCTGTATCTCAAAAGGGCCTAGAGCAAATTATCCACACCTATTTCCTGGTGGAATCTTCCCAAATAATAGAAACGTCAGCCCGATTGTTTTAATTCATTTCGAGTTATAAGAAGTTAAGGGGCCAAGATTATTGTCAAGTTCGCTGTGCTACCTATAGTTGGGTATATTGACAAAGATATACCCTTCCTATGTACAGTACATATTAAGGGGAGGTTTTTATTTGTTTCCTACTCCTCCAGCAATCTTAAAATTTCACCCACTTGACCCTCTTTCAAGATAAATTTGTACATTTTTTGGTAGAAAAATGTCCCGGCCGAAGGCCGCTTACTCTTAAGTTACAGGCTCGCTATCGCTCGCCAGGATAAAATCGACACCTAAATGGCACAAAAAGTCTTAAAAGTGACAGAATGGGGCGGAAATTCTTAAAATCGCCAAACTAATGGGGCGAACGTCTTAACATCTCAAAAGCAATGGGGCTAGACATGAGGGAGAAAGGGGTCAAGAAAAAATTCCCTCAAGTAGAAATCTCCCCTTAACCTCTTCTTTACAGGTGACGACCTTATATCTTTATTTTGGCTACTATTAGACGATTTTATTCAGTTTCAAAAGGGCCTCCAGCAATGAACAGGCTTGGAACTATCTCACTTAACCCTTTTTGCTACCACATATCTTTCTTGAACTGGGCAAAAATGTCAAAATATAACTAGAGTATAATTTAAAAGACGTTGGCGGTACAGAAAGGGGTAAGGTGGTTGGATATATTTATTGGTTTATTTATATATTTATTCAATATTGTTTTAGTTTCCTCCCTAGACCTCCATCAAGCTTAATAGATTATCCTCAAAATCTCCCTTCGAGAAAAATGTGTACATTTTTCGGTAGACATATGTGCCGGCCGAAGGCTGGTATGGTATAGACTTTGAAGACTAACCCGCATTTTGACAGTTTGCTCTGGTTATCATTAGACGATTTTGTGTAGCTTAGGAAGGATCTGTGGGAATTATAAAGGTAAAGAATATCGCAATTAGCCTAACCCTCTGACTGCCATATACCCTTCCTGATCTGAATACAATCGCTTAATATTAGCCAGAAAACAGAAAATAAATGCGTAATCGGATCTTGAAAGGGTTAAACAAACAAGGGTATAAAATATATACGAAAAAGGTATATAAGACCATTAGGTATATTGATAGTGATTGACCTTTCCAACTGGTATAAGAAGGGTTTATTACTAACAATATACAGTTGCTCACATAAGTTCTGTTCCTCTCCGTGATCTTAAAATTATATGGAAATATAATGCAGATGATTGAACCGCGAATGTAGTTTCTTATGCGGTATAAATGTGAATGTAAGTGTATGTACAGTTGGCCACATAATTTATGTTCCTTGTCGTGACCTTATGAAAGTAAAATTAGTGTGATTGAATTGTGAGTGGGATACCTTTTAATAAGTTGACAATTAGATGGGTTAACCACTACATAAGAAACTACACTCGTAATTTAATAATGCGCATTATATTTCCATGTATATGCTCACTGAGAGGAACAGAGCTTATGTAGCCAACTGTACATGTGTGAGCGTATAACTGCATGTGTGCATATTGTCAGTGTTGTATGTGAAAGGGTCGTCAGTGTAAAATATAATAGTTCCTCTCAAATTCTTCGTTTTCTGTGAACTAGAAACCATTTTTGAATACAGATCTCAACTCTGACCCACCACATTAAGGGGAGAGGGTCGTTTTTCTGGGCCCTCTTCATCCTCTTGTTTAGCCCCATTAGTTTTCAGCTTTTATGACATTCGGCCCATTAGTTTGGCGATGTTAAGACCTTTCGCCCCTTTGTTTTGTCAATATTAGGACCTTTCGTGCTATTTAAGTGGCGATTTTTTTCCTGACGAACGATAGTGAGCCAATCGTTTTGGGAGAACCGGTGTTCGGGTGGGAAATTTTTCTACCGAAAAATGTACAAATTCATCTAAATGGGGATCTAATGGATGTTTTTTTTAAGTTTTATGGAGGTCTAGGGAGGAAAAAAAAAAAAAAAATGAATATATAAATAAATAGATAAAAAAAATAACCACTGCCCCCTTAGTGACTTTCACAGAAAACGGACTTATTGGGGGAGGGGGGACTGTGGTATTAGGAATGTTCTTTATCTCCCCCGCAACACCCATAAAACGCACAAATACAGTACCACTATACACTTACACAAACATAAACTTACACTTACATCCACAAATACACACTCCTTTAACCCGTCCAGCCCCGGCTAGTTTTGTAATGTTTGTTCACCAGAACCCGGCCGGTTTTCAATTTTTTTTTTTTATTCCAGAAACAATAGCGAATGGGTTAGGAATGAAGGAAAACCCACGAAAAACCGCTCAAAATGCTTAAAGAATGGTCCTACAGAGCCCCCAAAAACATATTTTACAAGAGTAAAAAATTGAAGGCAATTACCCAAAAAAAACAGGTTATTGCGCGCTTACGCGCACGCACGTGGACTTTGAGAGTTTTCAATCATCGGCACGGTTGCGTGGGATACGTACACAGTTCCCATACAAATCTGAGCCCTCTTGAGTGGCTACAACTGAGGTTACGGTCGGCGCAATTAGGGTGACGCGCCAGGCGCATCTCTAGGGCTGTGCGTTACATACATCACCGACGCGTCAGGTGCGTCGCTGGGGCTGTACGGGTTAAGGGGATACTGGCCGTATTTTTTTGTCTATTAATTCATGTCTTCATTTATGTTTTAGTTTCCTCGCTAGACCTCCATTAAGCTTAGAAAAACACCCCCTAAATTTCCCGGCCGAAGGCCGGTTCCTCTTAAAACATGAGGCTCGCTATCGTTCGCCAAGAAAAACAATCGACACCTAAATGGCACGAAAGGTCTAAAAATTGACAACGAAATTGGGCGAATGCGAGGGAGAAGGGGGGCCAGAAAAAGTGACTACCTCCCCCTTAACTACATCGTTCTCCAGAGTGTTGGGGCTTGTAATGAAGGATAAACATAGAATGAAGGACAACACTTTTTCACATTGCTTCTCTGAGCGTGGGGACAGGTAATTTACCACTTGCGAGTTTCAGTATAAGGAAGTTGGAGCCGTGAACATCGATGAGTCTATTTATGTACTACAACCGTATTTCAGCTGGTAATTCTGCTAAATATCGATGTTTACGGCTCCAACTTCCTGATAGCCTGAAACTCGCAGGCGGTCAATTGTTATGATGCAGGGGCTTCATTTGGGGGGATAAATAAGCTATAGTCTATTCGCTGTAAGTAGGCAAAAAGATCATGACCTCTAACCTCTGTAACTCAAAAACGACTAGAATAATCGAGCTAATATTTATACCATTTGGGAAGAGCCTGTCAAGGAATGGATGTGGAAATTTGCTCTAGCCTTTTTTGAGTTACAGAGGACAAAGGTCATGATTTCTCGCCTACTAGCACCGAATAGACTATAGTTAAAAAAATGATAATTGCGGGATAAACGCTGAATATAATCGTCTATTAGTAGCCAGTATAAAATGAAAAGGACGAACTGGTACTGAACGGGTTGATATCGATAGTATACAATCAGTCAGTCAGTAGCCAGCCCGTACTCCCACAAGGGGTAGAGAGGATCAGCAAGAGACACGAGAAAAGAAAGAAAGAGGTGACAGGAGAAGAACACATATAACAGTTCGCCCACAAAAAACAAGCACACACGCATTCAGAAGCTACAATCACTCATCAAAAAGAGGTGACAGGAGAAGAACACATATTAAGGAACACCCCGTTCTTAACATTAATTATCCATTACAAACCCCAATGTACTTAAATAAACTAATTAAAGCATATGGTTCGTCCACAAAAAGCAAGCACACAAGCATTCAGAAGCACCAATCACTCAACAGCCACGAAATCAATGGCTTCACCTCAGATAGTATACAGGATAATGTAATGCCTCCACAAATCGATGCATAAAATATTAACTTTCAATTTAAGAGAGTTACTTGACTGTTACTACTCCCTCCATAAAGTAGAGCCACCTCTTTACATATTTAAGGGGGAAAGGTACATTTATTGGTCATATAATTATATATATACATATATATACTGTATATATTTATTTTCTGGTGGATGGGCCTTGGGCGGCAACCCATCTAGGGGAGACAACCTTATAAAAATCTGGGTGGATGGGACTCGTCAGCTTTGGTCGGCAACCTATCTAGGGGAGTAAACCTGATACAAATCCATACTGCTTACCTACAGGTAAGGCAGGTTAGTGGATGGACCAGTCAAACACCACTGTAGAAAAATAGTGCTAATATAACGGACCCTAAATTGAGTGGTCAATCCTGCAAGTCCTTCAGTAAACTGGCAGGGGTTGTCTCTTTTACAGGGGAGAAGCCTGCTTGGGGGGCTTCTGTGTATGGCCACCCTCATTAAGGAACACCTTATTGGCGGGCTAGGCGGTCTATTTGACCGTACCGAACAGCGTTTTTTTGTTTTACCCTAAATAGGGTTGATTCCGTGCTCATTTTCATGCCTAAATAAGACCCAGAGCGTAAAACAAGTATCTATCCCTGAAAGGGCGTAAACAGAGCTTTCCAATGACACCCAAACCATCCTTGTATGACCACTGGTTCTCTTGCAACGATCGTGAAACACGAGTGCAAAAACACTAAAATAAGGTAATTTCCTTACATAATTCCCTGTGTAGCGAGTGAGAAAGGGGGGAGGAAAGGAGAATACAGTTCAGTACGTCCACGGTGTTCGTGGGGAGCGGTCATAAGGTTACTACGCTCGTCCCACCGCTCAGCTCTCTCTCTCAGCAACATTACGTGCTGAAAATGGCGCTCGACAGCTGTCGTGCACCGCCACTTAGTCCAAATTTATTTCACTCGACATATGTTGCGCGCCGCCAGTTAAGGGTGTTACGACTGGGGTTCAAATATATCAGGGCTCTTATTCATTGGACTAGTAATGGCATAAATGTTACAACGGAAAGCGCTAGCTCCAACCTCTGATGTATATTCCCAGTGAACAAAGAACACAAATACTCTACAGAGTTCTATATGCAATAATAGGCTATCAAACTCTCAATAAATGTGCGTCTACTCTAGGCTTAATGTTATGTGAAAACAGCCTATTACTACCTATAACCGAAGGTGCTTGGTTATGGTATGCAAAGTAAGGTGGTAAGAGAAGTTACAGCTTACGTTACTTTAATCAATAAATGTCAGGCACTCCTGCATGAAAGAAAGTGCACTAAAGTCCTTCAACACTAACAAGGAATCTTCTTTAACATCCACTTGTCTCTCTCATTGCCACTCGAGTTATGTCGAGCGCCGCCACATAGTCCAGCTTTATTAAACTCGACTTATGTTGCTCGCCGCTAAATAAGGGTTAAATGTTAGATGCTATAAAGATGCTCGTATCGGAAATGGAACCCAAAAGGCAGGCAGCGGAACAATGCTCGTGCAGGCTATGCACACAAAAAGGCAGAATATATATAATGCCGTCGGAGCCAAGAATATCCTAAACACAACAACAATAATAATAATCGCCACGACAATGCAGTATTCCTATCAACAAAAAGAGCCTAAGTCGTTTGTGTCTCAATACATCAAACTAGGCTGCGAAATGCTTGTGTAATCATAAATGGGTATGCATAAAAAGAGTAATTAGGTTAATATACTTAATGTCTACTATGATTGATAAAGTCTAGCTAGAGTCAATGATACGAGATACTGGTGCGCATGGCATGCCGCATAGCCTAGTGTAAATCACAAGTCTGTGCGTCAAATATTACGTTATAGGGAAGGGTAGCTCTTTTGAGAAACCTTAATACCGAAGTATTAAGCGTTCTCCTGGCGTACCTCAAAGACAAACAATCGAGACTAGAACAGTGCAGAATGGTATAGGCAAAAAACCCTCATTCGTGTTGCTCTACTCTCAATGGCACACAGACTAGAATTTACTCAATCAACTCCAGTTCTCAGGTATGTCGTGCCGCTTTTAACTGAAGCCAGCACTCATAGGAAACAATACCTATAATATCAGACTCCTAGTCTAGCATTATCTAATCCAGCAGAACACTAATAAAGGAAGCAGTACTAAACAATATAAATGCCAACCAATGCTTCGTGATCCACTTATCTTAACAACTAACATACATAGGCTATATCAGACCTTAACACACAATACAACTGGCCAGCATGAAGCTGATTTTGCAGAGTTAACCAGAGGGGGTATAATATTAATAAAAGGTGGTGAAGGATATGGAAAATGAGAGAGATAGGCAGAGGAAAAGATTCTCAGGTACGGAGCGGGGACAGATAGCAAGGGAAAAAAGATGGGTGTGTTCTAGAAACCAGATCTGAGGGAGAGAGTGGCGAGGAACTGTATATATACTCGCACTAGCTCGAGCCGCGTGGGAAAACAGCGGTTACAAGTCATCTAACCACTAGCAAAGCTTACAGCATGGTAAGGGCCTCTCTCCACCAACCCCCGCGAGGCAGCCAGCCGTGACGTCATCGAGCGGGACAAAAAACACTGCGCGCCCCCTCTCACTCTGTTCTACTCCCTCTCTCTCTCCCAGATCCTATCATTACTAGTTAATGATAAAATATATACTTTACAATTAAATATATAAAGCCTTGACATGGGCGAAAACAAAGAGCCTTTCTGGACTGCCCATGACACGAGCTTTCATATGAAATAAAGCACACTCTAATACACAAACTGTAGCCCCATCCACTGCCCTGGCGATCCTAGCGAGTCACTGTAGGACAAGCCATGCGGTTCTAACAGAGTGGTTAACGTCACAAGGGTTAAGGGGAGTACGGTGTCTGGCAATAAATCTATATTATTAAATCAGTTCGTGTGTCTGTTTGTCTGTGTGTTCTTAATAGACGGCCGCAGTTTTCGATCTGGGGAGATGAAACTTTGCATGTGGGTGTCAATTGACCTGGGTCAGGTCATGGAGGGGGTAAGGCCACGATCGAAGGTCGTTTCGAGGCCGAAATTGAAAAAAAAGGAGACCTCCGATAGAAAAGGTGTATGGAACGAAAGTTATTCGCAGCCCCCCAAAATGAGGATACGGATGAGGTCAGATCCACAATCGGAGGTCATTTAGCGGCCGAAATCGATGTCGCCGTTTAATGAGGCCCAGGGAGGTCGAGGCCGGTGATTATGGTACCTTACCTTTGGATACCTTTGGATGTGTTCGCCGCTCCTCTAGCGGCACCAAGGAGCGCGACGCCCCTCGTTATGGGTGGTGATTTGGTGCAGTAGACTGTTTGAAGTGACAGCTCGCTCCCTTGCGAGGATGGGCTCGTCTGGCACTTTTTGCAGTTCGACATCTAGGGCTCTCTTGAAGTTGTCTAACGAGATGTCCCTCATGACTCTTACTCGCCGTGGGAGTTTGTTGAAGAGACGTGGGCCTCTGTGTGATAACCAGCCCTCTCGCAGAGAGCCCATAGCACCCCTGTTGTTCATCCGGGGGATTTCGCATTCCCAGCCTCTCCTATCACTGAATTTCATGACTATCGGAGTATGTAGGTTTGGTACTAAACCCTCTGCGATTTTCCACGTGTATATTATTAGGTAACGTTCTCTTCTACGTTCCAGTGAGTACAGATTCAGTGCTCTTAAACGCTCCCAATAGTGTAGATGTTTTATCGAACTTATATGCGAAGTGAAATTTCTTTGTACACTCTCTACGTCATTTATTTCACCTGCTTTGTATGGGGATGTTAATACGCTACAGTATTCAAGCCGCGGTAGCACTAGAGATTTGAAGAGCGTTATCATAGGCAATTCACCGCGTTTTAAAAGTACGCAGAATCCAACCCGTTAGACGTTTCGCAGCCGCCACTTTGACCTGGTTATGTACTTTGAAACCCATATTTTCAGACATTAATACCCCAAGGTCTTTCACACTGTCTTTCCGTTCTATTATGTGGTTAGATTCTGTTAACCTCTCCGCGGCGCACAGGGGGTTTTCTACAGGGTAAGACTGTGCGCACCTATGAAGATTTTGGGACCTATTGCCAATTTCGATAAAAAGTACATCATCGTGTAGGGAATGTTTGCGTGCATCGGCCCATATATATTTGACCCCCCAAAAAATGTCTGGGGGGGGTAGGGGAACGGTCCGTAGTTGAAAAATGTGGAGCGAATGGCACCGCGCGGCTAGATTGTCATCGAGCGGCGAGATTTCCCTGCCGAATATTTACGCGTGCAGGGGATAGAAGGAGAGGGAGGAGGGGGTGGGTTACCGCGTATTATCACGTATATGTCCTTTTTTGAGCCCTTTTAGGCTATGTAGAGTATGTATACGTGTGTAGGGCACCCATATAACAATGAATATGCCTCATAGTGACCAAAAATTGCAATATATATGGGAATTATAAGAGAATTTTTAGGCGGGAATGAAGATGTGTTGGAGGTTTGGCGGCAATTTATGAGCTGAGAGTGTGGTTTACGCCATACATATCACGTATATCTTGTACGTAGAGCACTGTCATGCTATAATACAGACTTGTACGTATGTATACGTGCCATATATTAAAATATATACCGCATATAGACCAATTCATGCGATATTTACGCACATTATCAATGAGTTTCTATGCGTGAACCAAGGTGTGAGTGAGTTGTGCTGGGAATGAAAGGGGAGAGGGTGTGTTACGCCATAAATATCACGTAAATCTTGTATTTAGAGCACTGTCATGCTATAATACAGACTTGTACGTATGTATACGTGCCATATATCAAAATATATACCGCATATAGACCAATTCATGCGATATTTACGCACATTATCAATGAGTATGCGTGAACCAAGGTGTGAGTGAGTTGTGGTGGGAATGAAAGGGGGAGAGGGTGTGTTACGCCATAAATATCACGTAAATCTTGTATTTAGAGCACTCTCATGCTATAATAAAGACGTGTACATATGTAGGCGTCCCATATAACAAGGAATATACCGCATATAGCCCAATTGATGCGATATTTACGCAAATTGTGAATGTGTTTCTAGAAGACGGAAGCCTGAATGGGTGGGTTGGGGGTGGGAGGGTGGGAGGGAGGCATGCAGGGGTGCAGTGAGTGAGTGAGTGAGTCGTGGAGAGATGGAAGTCAGGCAGATCTCTAGATAGATAACCAGCTTTGTGATAATTGTGGAGGCGCCCCAGGCGTATTGATGTTTGGTATTTTGAACCTTATGTCTACCAGATGGCTGGTGTTCGTTGCCATCAACAGGTCTACAATAACATGAGTCAGGAATGGAGAGAGAGAGAGAGAAACTGAGAGATGCGTATGTCGTACGTATAAATGGACTTCAGAATTGCATTTTTATGCAAGCAGACATTGCATTTTAGACACATGTGAAGTACCACAGAAACATGTAGGCCATTGACTGTAAATAAAGTACTATATTATAGACCACCAGCGACGGTGCTGAGTCAACACAGGCAGATTGCCTTTTGTGATAGAGGGCTAAATATAGACTGGTGTCTCCTTACACTTGCGAAATGGTAGATTGCCACCAGAGAAACGTTTACTTATTTATTTCGAAGTAATATGCAATCTAAATGTATATTCGAGACCTACTGCAATTATTTGTATGACAGTCATGACTATGTATAATCCAATATACGCGCGTAGGCGAGACATAAGAAAGCTGGTTGAGCAATTTTCGACACCCACTCAGTTATTATTCATTTTTATTTACAATATTATACAATACAAATGTATTTGTGAAGAGTATTTTATCCATTATTGTATTTATACCAATTTTGTTCCCAGACAGAGCTGCTGTAGCTGGAGCATCAAGGAGCGGCAAGGGTCACCTCGTGACCGCTTGACCGTGTGAAAATGAGTGGAGTCACACTGAGAGGGGCAATTTTGCTGAGTGTTTGGGCAATTTTTGACAGAATAAAGTTATATAATTACTAATTCTTGACAGAGACAAACTTTTATAAACCTTGGCATGATATAATTGATAATCCCATCAATTTACAAACGTAAATTGGTGGGATAATTCATTTTTTTTTGTATATTGTCATTTCGATTGTAGACACGAAGTTTTGAGTGATATTTGGTATGAGCTCCTGTGGCATGGTTGGTAAGGTCGCGGACTGGAAAACTCAAAGTGTCGTAGGATAGTGGGATCGAATCCAGGAGGGGGTTATGGGGAAGGGTTTATATTGTCTAGAACATTTTTGATAAAAAAAATTGTTTACAAGATCATGCCATTGTATTCAAACAATATGAAAAATTCATAGAATATATCATATTGTAAGAATACAATGATATGACCTTGTTTTTTTTTTTTTTTTTTGTTATTGTTTTTTTTATTATCTTAGTAGGTTTGACAGGATTTATTGAAGCATATTTATTTTTGTACAATTCATTTGAGGTAAGAAAATAATTATATACACATTACTTTGGCTAATAACAAACATATATATTGATATACTAAAAAAATAAGGCATATTACATGTAAATCTTTGAAACTTATAAACTAAATAATGAAACATACAATTATATAATGTAAAAGCTATATCACAGGGACATCTTTGGAACTTATACATTATATAATATATGTTACATTATGAGGTAGCGTGATCAATTAGGTCAGGTAAGGTAGGGCGCGAGTCCAGGGCAGGGCAGGGCAGGGGGCGAGTCCAGGGCAGGGCAGGTGGCGAGTCCAGGGCAGGGCAGGGCAGGGGCCGACACTCAGTAGTTCTTGAAGGTGTGGTAGTCCCTGAAGCAGTCACCCAGGCAGAGTGGAACTTTGCACTCGGCGCACATTGAGGTGACTCTCTTCGTGACATGGGGTTTCCTGACACTGGAGCTGCAGACGGTGCACTGCGCCTGCCTGTGGCGAGTGCCAAGCATCTCAGTGTTGATGGGGTAGTGTCTTTCGACACCCAGCTGGATGCGGTCAGGAACGTGATCCCCACGCCATGCCGTACGTCTGTGAGTGGTGGTGCCATACTTCTCCAGGAGTTGGTAGGAGACGTTGTACACGAACTCCCGGAATTTCAGCTTCTGGTTTGGGGCCATATCCTTTTTCACCAACCACAAGTTGTAGGCGTTCAGCATCGTTATGTCAACTAGGTGGAGGAAGAGCTTGTGATACCACTTCACAGTCTTCCTCAGACACTCAACGCCTGACAGCTGACAGTCAGACTTGTCCACCAGGCGCATGTTTTTTGTGTAGTCCACTACCATGTCGGGCTTGTAGATTGTCTTCCTGGTTCGGTAGTGGATTTTGCCAGAATCCACCTGGGCACCTGTGTGGACGGTGGAAAGCAGGTGGACGTCTCGCTTATCCTTCCACTTCAGGGCTATCAGTTTCCCACACTTCTCGAGCTGCTTGTATTTCTGCCCCTTTCGTCGCCTTCTTCGCACATGCCTCTCGCGGTGTTCCTGGGCCAGGTCGTCTTCTGAAGGTGTGTCACTGGAGGAGGCATCTGTGAGAGGAATGACATCACCTGTGAACTTTGGCATAAACTTTCTTGTCTTTCTGACAGTCCCACATGACCCCGTTTGGTTGTCATAAAGAAACTGGCAGAGAGCAGGAGAAGTATACCAGTTGTCAGTGTAGATGATGTGGCCTTTGCCCAGGTAAGGTGCCAACATTTTCCTGACGATGGCACCTGACATGCCCATGGGGTCATTGGCAGCGGCTTTCGGTACGTCAATGTCAGTTCCTGTATACACGATCATGTCAAGCACTATTCCAGTTTCACAGTCGCACAACACGAAGAGCTTGATTCCGAACCTATGCCTCTTCAAGGGGATATACTGCTTGAAAACAAGACGTCCTTTGAAGAGCACGAGCGACTCATCAATCACCAAATTGAGAAAGGGGTAAAAGTATTTCCTATACCTCTCCAACAACATGGTGAACACATCCCGAACTTTCCATATCCTGTCAATCCTGTTAGGATTTTCGTTGTCTGCAGAGTGCATAAATCTTAACAGCAACAAAAATCTGTCACGAGTCATGAACTTATTGAAAGTTGGGGTGGCGATGAGAGGGTCGTGCTTCCAATAGTGTTGCAACACATGCTTCTTGATCAGAGGCATGAGGAACAACAAGGCAAAGAACGTCATAAATTCTTCCACAGTCGTATCCACCCAGCCTCGTATTCTCGCTTTTGGAGAAAGGACGTCCAATCTACCAAACACCCACCTGTAGTAGGCGTTTGTTTGGGCAATGATGTACGTCATTACCTCCATGTCGAAAAAAGTGAGGAAGAAGTCGCTTTCGTTCGCTTGATCATCACAGGGCCAGTCGTCAGTTGTTCCTGACGTCCCAGGATTGAACTGGGGCACGTCAGGTACAAAATTTACCCCGTCAGACCAATCGAACGAAGGCAGCTCAGGGATCGGAATGTCGTCTGCGTCTGCTTCATCGTCTGAAATATCGCTTCCATGGTCGCGATACAGCACTTCATCATCATTACCCTCCTCTTCACTAGACAGACGATGCCCTTCCTCATTTTCGTCACCGACGTCGGACTCACTCCCACTGTCCACTCCCAAATCCCCCCACCCTTGGTTCCGTGCGAGGGCTTCGTCGTCGAAACCAGGGCTGCCAATGTCCTGCGAATCACCATCAAACAGCAGGGCGGCATACTTAGATGGTGTCAGAGTTTTCCGGGTCACTTTGGCACGTGCGGGAGTCTTATGGACAGGGACAGCAGAGGCGGTGGCGGGGCGGCGGCAGGGGCAGCGGCAGCGGCGGCGGCAGGAGCAGCAATGGTGCGTGGCCTTGATGGCAAGATGATGGTGGTGCCTGTCGCCCTTCTCTCTGTTCCTTGGGCAGGGGCGGCATGGGCGGCAGGGGCAGCAGTGGGGCGTGGCCTTGATGGCAAGATGATGGTGGTGCCTGTCGCCCTTCTCTCTGTTCCTTGGGCAGGGGCGGCATGGGCGGCAGGGGCAACAGGGGCAGCAGGGCCGCCAGGGACACCAGGGCCAGCAGTCGCTTTCCCAGTCGCTTTCCCTCTCCGTTTCCCCTTCCCCTTCCCTGTTCCTTGGGCAGGGGCGGAAGGGGCGGCAGGGGCAGCAGGGGCGGCAGGGTCAGCAGGGGCGGCAGGGGCAGCCGGGCCAGGGGCGGCTGGTGGTGGTGGTGGTGGTAGGGGCACTGTGGCTGGCGTACGGGTTCTCTTCCCTACGCCCGTGCCTTTCATTTTTCCTGCCCCCGCAGGTAATGCAGCCCTAGGGCGGCCTCCTGCGTCGCTGGTACCGGTGGCAGGGGTGGCAGTGGTGGTGGTAGTGGTTGTTGCAGTGGCCTGGGTCGTGGTGGCAGTGTCCCGAAAGACCAATGACCTCTGTGCCATTGCCCTGCTTGCACGTGTTTTTCGTGCTTTGGGAGCTGGTGCTTCGTCCTCTGAGCTGTAGGGCGTGTTGTACTGGTAGCTAGGGTCTTTGGCAGCCACCCTCTGCCTTCCACGGCGGCTAACACCACCAGAAGGAGGGCTGGTTGTGTCATCAGGGAGCGAGCGTGAGGGACGTGTGGGCTCCATGACTAGTGCGTGGTTACTGGCGCGGTGGTGCTTGCACGAGTGCGGGGAGAGCGTTTGGCGGGGTGGTATCGAGAGTTGACATGTAGTACTATACCCACACCAATTTTCAGCCGCCTGGCTATAAACGCGCGGTTTTGGTACGTGTTCAAAGTCTCTGCTCTTAAGAGTCTCCCTGCAGTGCGCCGGGGGAACTCTTATGAGTCTCCCCGCAGCTCCCGGGTTAAGTAATTTGTAATTTCTTTAACACCATTATTATCTCCGTACCGTATTAATTGGAATTTTTCCTCATTGAATTGCATGTTGTTTTCCCTGGTCCACTGGAACACTACATTCATGTCTTCCTGCAGTCGGCCCGTGTCCTCTTGTGTGTTTACTATCTTGCTTAATTTTGTGTCATCAGCAAAAGACGACACCGTACTGTGTCTGGTGTTGGTATCTATGTCGCAAATTAGTATGAGGAACAGAAGGGGCGCTAGCACTCTTCCTTGGGGCACTGAGCTTTTGACATCCGAAGGCTCAGAAGTGACTTGGTTTACTGCTACCGATTGTTTTCGGTTTACGAGGAAATTGTATATCCACCGTCCGATTTTCCCAGTTATACCTTTTGCTTTCAGTTTGTGGGCTATTATACCATGGTCACATTTATCAAATGCCTTAGCAAAATCGGTGTAAATGACATCCACGTTTTTCTTTTCTTCTAGCGCTTTAAGAATTTTGTCATAGTGTTCCAAAAGTTGTGAGAGACATGATCTTCCCGCTCTGAACCCATGTTGACCGGTGTTGTGTAGTTCATTTGTCTCCATGAATGTTGAAATTTTGCTTCGCAGGACTCACTCGAAAACTTTAATGATGTGAGAGGTTAGAGCTACCGGGCGGTAGTTTTTTGGTAGTGCTTTACTCCCTCCTTTATGCAGTGGGGCAATTATTGCGTTTTTCAAGCTATCTGGTATGTCACCAGTGTCTAGACTCCTTCTCCACATTATAGCCAGGGGTTTTGAGGGGTTTTCCTTACATTTTTTCATTAGGATCGAATTCCAAGAGTGCGGGCCTGGTGCCGAGTGGGATGGCATGTTGGAAATGGCCTCTTCTATGTCTTTTGGACCGAAATCAATATCCAGCATCTGAGGGGTTTCCGTGGGGGAGGTTTCCATGAAAAATATATTTTGGTCTCTCATGACTTTTGTTTCATCAGGCTCACTGAATGCCATTTCATACTGCCTGCTTAAGAGTTCGCTCATTTCCTTTTTGTCCCCTGTGAAAGAGCCGTCCTCTTTGCTCAGTGGGCCGATGTTTGATGTTGTTTTAGCCTTTTGTTTGGCGTATGAAAAGAAGTATTTGGAATTTTCCTTTATACCTGCAATAGCTTTCCTCTCCTCTTCCATATGTTGTAGTTCATATGATATGCTTAGCCTTTGTTCAATTTCCACAATTTCTCTATCTATTTCGACCTTTTGCCTATCCTGTAGATTTTGATGTGTGCGTCTTTGTGTGAGTAATTTTCTTCTTCTGTACAGCCTCCTCCTTTCCCGATCTTGTTTGCTTCTTCGTTTTGTTTGTCTTGCAGGTATATGGTGGCTACAGATGTGGGTCATGGTTTCTGTTATTAAGACTAGACATTCTGCTGGTGTCAGGTTATCCATTAAATCTTCCCAGTCTATTTCCTCCATTTCTTGATTTACCTCTTCCCACCTAATGTTTTTGTTATTGAAGTTAAATTTACTGAAGGGGCCGGTTTTTGTTCTCGATTCTGAGGTTGTCTGTACACTTTCTAAGGTTGTTTTGATCTCAATTAATTTATGATCTGAGTATGTTGTGTCCGATATGTTAATGCTGTGTACTAGAGAGTCGTTGTTAGTGAAGACCAGGTCTAAGATATTGTTTTCCCGTGTGGGTTCAGCAATATGTTGGGTAAGACTAAAAAAATCACAAAGTTAAAAAAGCTCTCTCGTATTAGTATTTGCTTCTCCGGTGTTATTTGCCACTAACTGGTTTTCTAGTTGTCTCCATTTAATGTTTGGTAGGTTAAAGTCTCCTAGCCATATAATATTTGGTGTTGGGTTCCCCAGGGTTTCCACTTCTGATTTTATTTTGTTGAGCTGGGTTTTTAATTCTTCTCGGGATGAGTCTGGAGGCCTGTATGTAACAATAACTGCTAAATTTATTTTAACTCCAAGTATTTCCACCACATCATTACTGTTATTTAGGAATTCAGTACATATCAGTGAGTCATGTATGTACAAGGCTACACCTCCATGTGATCTATGCGTTCTGTCCGCCCTATGTAGGTTGTAACCAGGAATCCATACCTCACTATCTTCCTGATCTTTAATGTGAGTTTCTGTGAGAGCCGCAAATATAGCGTTTCCTTCTTCTAGCAGGCCCCTAATAAATGGTACTTTGTTCGTGGTTCTATTTTTTAGGCCTTGGATAATTGCAAACAAGATTGGGGAGGGATTGTTTGGAGTACTATGTGTACCTAATAGTCTTCGGGATGTATTTGCCACTCTTGGGAGGCCAGGAGGTGCTCGAGGTGCTCTATGTGCTCTTCCATCTCCCTCAGTCTCTTCATCTTCATCTGCCCTTTCCCTCCTTGCCTTTTTCCTCTGTCTCGTCCTCGCATAGCTAGAGAGTTTTTTGGGCTACCATTCGTGTTAGGTCTAGAATATCTCCAAGTCCCTCTAATATGAAAAGCTGGGCATTTCATATTGTAGCAGGACTTGTTCTTAAGTGATGTCTTGCAAAGGGATGGGTGGTGGTATTTGCAGGTTTCACCAAATCTACATTTTCCATGACTGGTTATGTTGTTGCAAATTTTTGGATGAGCAAATCTACATGAATTCCCATTATATTCGCCCTTTTGACCAAAGTAGCACCTTCTTTCCAGATAATATCTGCACACTGGTGTAGACAACCCCAGTAGGTGGGGCTGGGGCTGCAAGGGGTTATGTGGTGAGCTAAGTGTGGTTGTGGGTGATAGTAGGCTTGGTGTATGGGTGGGTGAGGCCGGCAGGGGGGTGGAGTTACGGGTGGTCGGTTGTAGGTGGGCAGGTGGCAGTGGTGAGGGGGGAGACGATGTGGAAGGGGAGCCTGATATGGGGGCTTGTTGCATCCTACGTTCATCCTGCAATTGTATTTGATCAACAGCAGTAGGGTGGTCAATGGCCATAGATGGGATTAATGTGGGTGTTTTCTGGGTCTGGGGAGGTGTGGGGAGATGTGCGGCAGGGTTTGTGTATATGTAGGGTGCGAAAGTTTGTTGTTCGGCAGGCGATGTGTGTTGATGTGCAGGAGGCAATGTGGGCATTATCATGGGAAGGTGTGCGTGTGTGGGTTGTGATATTTGTATGGGCCCTGAGGCCCCAATAGTTCCCCATTTTCTGTGAAAGGTAGCTATGTCTTGGCAATATTTCAGTCTATCTTGTACTTCTGTATTTTCTACAGTCTGTATGACTTGCCATGTGATATCGAAACAACTATCGCAGAAATGGAGGTTCTTCCCTCTTGTATTGTACGCCTCATTTATTGGTGTCAATCCTATGCAAATCCAGTGGTATGGTTGCTTGCATATCCGACATGCGGTGCCTTCATGCATGTGTATATTCATCTTACAACTCGTACAGTTCTCTCTGGTAATTTTTTTTTTTTTTTTTTTTTTTTTCCCCCCACCCGCCCTTACATGGGGGAGAGAGAGAGAGAGGGTGGGCGGGGGGGGGGGGCATGGAGGACAAGGAGGTGTTTGTTACGCGGTTTGTGGGGGGGGGGGGGTGCCACTCGTTTACCCTCGTTATGTTTAAACTTTAAGTAACTTTAAGTAACACTTTCAATAATTATCTTATGAAACAGAATTCTCATTGGCACTCTAGGAAAATAACGAACTTTCCAGGCTACCTACAGTATATATAGTATCTATTTTAATTTTCATATTTTACCTATGACAAATATGGGGGGGGGGAGTGCCACTCGTTTACACTCGTTATGTTTAAACTTTAAGTAACTTTAAGTAACACTTTCAATAATTATCTTATGAAACAGACTTCTCACTGCCCTAACCACTTTTCCCGTTTTTGGTCGACTGTTTAACGGAATATACGGCACTCTAGGAAAATAACGAACTTTCCAGGCTACCTATACCTGTATAATATAGTATCTATTTTAATTTTCATATTTTACCTATCAACTTGATTCAACACTGCTCAGGTTCGAATTTTCACCACATTTGGTTGCGTGGGAGATCTTTCTCTCCAATAACGTCACTACTAACCTGCGATATGGTCGAGAAATAATCTGCACTGATTAATTGTTTAAATATTGTTTTTCTCTGTTTGCTATTATTTACGATATTTGTTTTGTCGGTACCCTTTCCTGTCGAGGTTAAGTTTCGCTTTTGGTAAAATCGTATAGGGGGAGGGGAGGGGACGTGTCCAGGAGAGCAAGGGGATATATGTGTTTATGGTCTTTGCGGTCACTGAGGGTATTTTGTTTACAGCATATGTCCTGTTCCCAAGCTAAAAGTTAAAAGTTCCCCTGACTTTAATTCTCTGTATTATACTTTCCTAGTTTATTTACGTGATATACGATGTTCACTATCACTTTTAACTTAGGCTTCCTATTTTCCCATAGCCCTGTTTGATTTCATAGGACTATATAGCTAACACTTTGCTTTTGGGACGTAACGGTTTTGTCTTTCCCTTCTTCTTTCCACCCGCCTTATGGGCCTGCCCTAGGCCTGTCCTAGACCAGCGCCGTGGCACTGCTGTAGGAGTTAACGGATGTTTTCTCCAAAACGCGTATATCTCTCCAGATATTTTATTAATCGGTTCGATTTTGCACTTCACAGAACCGCGACACTACGTTTGTTTTTGTGTGTGATTTTTTGGAAGTTTAATCACCAGTATCCCGCGGGATAGTCGAAAAATCCCGGACCGCGACGGATGTGACCCTCCTCTCTGACTGACTCTGACTGACGACTGGTAGTAGTAGTATTGTGATGATTGTGGTAGTAGTGATTGATGATGGTGATTATGGTAGTAGTAGTGGTGGTAGTACCCGGGCAACACCGGGTACCCCTGCTAGTATTATATATATATATATATATATATATATATATATATATATATATATATATATATATATATATATATATATATATATATATATATATATATATATATATATATATATCAGAGTTGGGTCATTATATTAATTATATTAATTAACTTAACTTTTTGCCGATTAACCGATTAAGTTAATTAACTTTAACTTAACTAGTTAATTTTGAGAAATTAGTTAACTTAACTTAATCGAAATTTCTCAAAATTAATTGATCAATTCGATTACATTTCGATTAATTATCAATTAATTGTCCTTTGTACTAGAAATGGAAATCGCATTTCAGACCACGTGGTCACCCTGCCACTTGTACGGTCTATATATAGTGACCTCTCACTTCCAGCCTCAACTGTCAGTAGCCTAATTGCATTTTAATTGCAGTATGTCAATAGTGGGTGGGTATTTTTCTCCTTAGCTTAGCTAAAATGAGAGAGAGAGAGAGAGAGAGAGAGAGAGAGAGAGAGCTACATAGAGCTACATAGATACACAGACCACACAGACCTCAAGGTCCTTACTAGGCAGTCTGGCCTTACAAACTATAATATGCATATATGCATATATACACATACACACATACACATACATACATATACATATATATATACATATATATACACATACATATACACATACATACATACACACATATATATATACAGTATATATATACATACTGTACAGTGCACACACATACATATACATACATTTTTTTTTTTTTTTTTTTTTTTTTTTTTCATATCACCCCAGCCCTCTGCAGATAGAGGTCAAGCCTTCCCTTGAAGGCGTTTATTGTGTCGCTCTCCACCACTCTCGCTGGTAGTTTATTCCACTCTGTCGCCACACTGTAGGTG
Source organism: Paralithodes platypus (assembly GCA_032716605.1). Lineage (NCBI taxonomy): Eukaryota > Metazoa > Arthropoda > Malacostraca > Decapoda > Lithodidae > Paralithodes > Paralithodes platypus. The sequence goes on along the minus strand of CM064522.1, from coordinate 11,439,589 downwards.
AAGAAACTCTTTGTGACATCTAGGTTTGCCTTTTTGGTTTTTAATTTCATTCCATTTCCGCGAGTTTGATTAGTATTGTTTAATGTGAATAGTGCATTTACATCGACTTTGTCGAAACCTTTTAGTATCTTAAAGCACTCAATAAGCTGACCCCTCAACCTCCTCTTTTTTAATGAGAACAGGTTCAATCGTTTAAGTCTTTCTTCATATGGTTTATTTCTTAATGAGGGTATCATCTTCGTCGCTCTACGCTGTACTGACTCGAGTCTTACAATGTCCTTGATCAGATAAGGTGACCAGAACTGCACACCATATTCAAGGTGGGGCCTCACCATACTTTTGAACAGTGGCACTATTACGTTTTCATGTTTATATGTAAATTTTCGTTTAATAAAGCCCAATGCTATGTTTGCCTTATTTGCAGCTGCTATACATTGGTCGGAAGTTTTTAGGTTTTCAGATATTAGTACCCCTAGGTCTTTTACTACCGTTGCGGTTTTTATTTGTTTGCCATTCATTTCGTATTTGTATTTCATATTTCTGCTACCAACCTGCAGCACCTGACATTTATCGACATTGAAGGGCATCTGCCATTTTTTCGACCACTCTGATATCTTGTTTGAATCAGATTGCAACGCATTTCTATCATCTTCGTTCAGGACTGTATTTCCTATTTTTGTATCGTCGGCGAATTTGGAAATGGTGTTGTTTACCCCTACTCGATATCGTTAATGTAAATGAGAAACAGGACCGGTCCAAGGAATGAACCCTGTGGAACTCCACTAGTGACAGGCTCCCACTCCGATTCCACTCCATTTATCACCACTCTCTGTCTTCTGTCTGTAAGCCAATGTTTTATCCAAGAATGAATTTCACCTTTGATACCTATCCTCTCCAGTTTAGCCAATAGTTTTCGGTGAGGCACCTTGTCGAAAGCTTTTTGAAAGTCCAAGAAGATTATATCTAGTGATTTCGTCATGTCGTTATATGTGAATAGTTTGTTATAAAATTCAATCAAATTTGTTAGGCATGACTTATTTGATCTAAAGCCGTGTTGACTATTTTTGATTAGGTTGTTTGATTCGAGGTAATCTACTATCTTATCTCTAATGATTTTTTCCATGATTTTTCCTACAATTGAAGTTAGGCTAATTGGTCTGTAATTACTCGCTTTGGCCTTGCTACCCTTCTTGTATATCGGCGTAATGTTCGCATCTTTCCAATCACTCGGTACAATCCCCTGTAGTAGTGATAAGTTAAATAGTTGTGTCAGGGGTTTTGCTATTTCGTCCTTGACATTCTTAATTATTTTCGGGTGGAGCATGTCGGGTCCCGGGGTCTTATTTACATTTAAATTACTCAATTTGCTTTGTACTTCGGTAACACTGATGGTGAAATCTCCTATCACATGAGTTGAGGTGTTATTTTCAAGGGTATGATCGATAATTTCTTCTGTGAAAACTGAGCCAAAATATTTGTTGAGCAGATTTGCCGTGTTTGTGTCGCCTGTTATTGTCTGGCCATCTTCTATTAGCGGTCCGATTCCGCTTTTGATCTGTTTATTTTTGTTTACGTAACTGTAGAATTTTTTGGGGTTTGTGGCACTTTCTCTGGCAATAGTCATTTCGTAATTTTGTTTGTTCGCCCTAATTATTTTTTCACTTCCCTTCTACTATTTTTGTACAAGTTTTTAATTACTTCAGTGTTTGTGTTATTTTTTACAAGTTTGTGGAGTTGATTCCTTTTCCTTATTGCCTTGCCAATGTCTCTACTGTACCAAGGGGGCATACTTGATTTCGTATTACGTTTTGGTTTCATGGGTACAAATTGTTTATGCGCTTCTGTAATTGTAGACTTAAAATGTCCCCATAGTTCATTTACTTCGTTTATATTTATGAGGTTTGAGTGTATGTTTGATAGCGATTCCTTAAGTCCGTCATAATTTGCGTTTTTGAAGTCCGAAACTTCATCAGTTGGCAGATGAAGTTTAACATTGACAAATGCAAGGTATTAAAGATAGGGAAGATGCAAACAAATGTTAAATATAAACTAGCTAATTTAGAATTAGAAAATTCAGACTGCGAGAAAGATCTAGGTGTGTTTGTTAGCAATGATTTGAAGCCTAGAAAACAGTGTATAAGCGTTCGTAATAAGGCAAACAGGATTCTCGGGTTCATCTCTAGGAGTGTGAGTAACAGAACTGCTGATGTTATCTTAAAAACTTACTGTCATTAGTGAGACCCCATATGGATTATGCTGTCCAATTTTGGTGTCCTTATTACAGAATGGACATAGATTCATTGGAGAGAATTCAGCGTAGAATGACAAAAATGATCCATAATATTAGAAATTTTCCGTATGAAGAAAGGTTGAAGAAATTAGGTTTACATTAGTTAGAGGGGATATGATAGAGGTGTTCAAGTGGGTTAGTGGGATTAACAAAGGGGACATGACAAATGTACTAAAGCTCAGTGATAGCGAAAGAACTCGTACCAATGGTTTCAAATTAGATAAATTTCGTTTCAGAAAAGATATAGGCAAATATTGGTTTGGTAACAGAGTTGTAGATGGGTGGAATAGGCTACCAAGTGATATAGTGGGATCAAGAACGATAGGGAGCTTTAAGAAAAAATTGGATAAGCATATGGACGAGAAGGGTTGGGTGTGAAGGGGATCAGCCGGGTTGGGCCATCAGCGCTCTGCAGACCCCGTAATCCTGCGTTAATCTCTAACCGGTTTGGTAAGATGATCCTAAGGGTATTAGAGTGTTGAGCCTATAATTGGGCTTTGTAATTGGGGTTGTGTGGGACAGGGATCTGCCTTGCTTAGGCCAATCGGCTTTCTGCAGACTCCCATTTTCTTATGTTCTTATGTTCTTATGAAACCATTCCTGTTGTTTTTACTGAGGAATATTTGCTTATAACGTTGATTCTTAAGATTTTATGATCGGACGTTGCCAGATGTTCACCTACATCCAGGTTTGATAATAAATTTTCTTGGGTAGTGATTACGAGGTCTAATATATTCCTGTCTCGCGTCGGCTGTTTTACGTGTTGAGTCAAAAAAAATCCTGGATGAAGCTTGTCATTAGGCGTGACTCAGCATTTTTTCCGGTCGTGGTATTCCAGTCAATAGGGGGAGGTTCGTCACCTAGTAAACTGTTTCGTCGGAATTAAGGTTTTCTCTAGTATTTCATAAAAAATTGTATCATCGGCAACAGTTAGTCTCGGTGGTCGGTACGCTGTAGTGATATTTAAGTTCATGTTTTTTTGTATTTATTTTGACGCACACTATTTCTGCATTACTTTCGGGGAGAGTCACCTCGACTGGGTTTAAGTAGGTTGCAACGTACATTGCAACCCCCCTCTTTGTTTTCCATTGTTACGGTCTTTATGAAAAAATGTATATGGTCTATGTGATATTCATGAAGTAGATCTTTATTAAGGTTCAGATGTGTTTCCGTTATACAAATAACGTCAACTTTCTCATTTAATAACAGACATTTGAGTTCGTCTATTTTGTTTCTTATTGAGCAGGCATTTATGGATATTATTTTTATATCATTTCTCTCAGCATGCGCTGGATTTGTTTTTCTTATTGGTGAGGATGGGTTTGGGGTTATGACTTGAAGCCGCGGCGGGTTGTCAAATTAATTCAGTTGGTTGGGTTGGCTTGGATGGGGTTGGGTGGGGTTGTTTAGTTTGTTTTGTGTTCAGGTAGGTAAGTTTTCATAACTTGTGGGCCATTGGGGTTGATGCAAATGCAAATCAAGTTGATAAAGTATTCAAAAGGGTAAATACACTTTAGATGGGGAACAGAGATAATAAATTTTTCAAGTATCTATTGGCTATGTAATCGTGCGTTTCATCGTAATTTACTATCAGACTTTATCAAGACAGGTCAAAAAAGGAAATTAGGAAAGCAAAAAGAAATCATGAAATAAGGATAGCCAACGACTCAAAAAATAACCCTAAAGGTTTTTACCAACTATATACATCTAAAGTTAGAGATGTAATAGGCCCCCTTAAAACTTAGATAGGAAAAATTACAGAAAATTATTTAGAAATGTACAGTACATTAAATAGTCAGTTTCTTTCCGTTTTCACTAATGAAAATGTGGCACAGATTCCAGAAGTCCGTAAGGTTTATAGTGATAGTATAGAAAATATGTCAAGTACGGTTAGTATAAGTAGAAATGATGTATTTAAGGAAATTGACAGACTGAAACCTCAAAAATCGCCTGGTCCTGATGAGGTATATGCTAGAGTATTAAAATAATGCAGAGATGAGTTAAGTTATCCATTAACATTTCTATTTAACAAGTCATTAGAAACATGTTTAGTTCCAGAAGCTTGGAAGCTTGCAAATGTGGTTCCAATCTTCAAAAAAGGTGATAATCGCTAATATATTTAGATTTCAGTAAAGCTTTCGACAGAGTCCCTCATGAAAGATTGATGAGAAAGGTTGAGGCGCATGAAATAGGTGGATCGTTGTTGTTATGGATTAGGCCATGGCTAATTGGTAGGAAGCAGAGTCAGCATAAATGTTATTAAGTCAGAATGGGGTGCAGTCAGAAGTGGTGTCCCCCAAGGATCTGTATTAGGCCCTCCGCTGTTTATTATATACATACGTTACCTGGATTTAGATATAACTAGTAGGATAAGTAACATCGCAGACGATACCAAAATAGGGAGAACAGTAGATTCAGATAGCGAAATAGAGAGCCTCCAAATTGATCTATAGTAGATACCTTAAACGAATGGTCAGTAAATTGGCAGGTGAATTTTAACATTGACTAATGCAAGGTATTAAAGATAAGGAAGACGAATACAGATGCAAAATATAAACTAGCTAATACGGAATTAGAAAACTCAGACTGCGAGAAAGATTTGGGTGTGTTTGTTAGCAATGATTTGAAGCCTAGAAAACAGTGTATAAACGTTCGTAACAAGTAAAGGCAAACAGGGTTCTCGGATTCATCTCGAGGAGTGTGAGTACCAGAACTGCCGATGTTATCTTAAAACTTTACTTGTCATTGGTGAACCTCATATGGATTATGCTGTCCAATTTTGGTGTCCTTATTACAGAATGAACATAGATTCGTTGGAGAGAGTACAACGAAGAATGACAAAAATGATTCATAATATTAGAAATCTACCATATGAAGAAAGGTTGAAGAAATTAGGCTTACATTCGTTAGAAAGACGCAGAGTTAGAGGGGATATGATAGAAGTGTTCAAGTAGGTTAGTGGGATTAATAAAGGGGATATGAAAGATGTACTGAAGCTCAGTGACAGCGAAAAAACTCGAACAAATGATTTCAAATTAGATCAATTTCGTTTCAGAAAAGATATAGGCAAATATTGGTTTGGTAACAGAGTTGTAGACATGTGGAATAGGCTACCGGGTGATATGGTAGGATCGAGAACGATAGGGAGCTTTAAGATAAAATTAGATAGGCATATGGACGAGATGGGTTGGGTGTGAGGAGGGATCTGCCGGGTGTGGGCCAATCGGTGCTCTGTAGACCCCCGTAATTTTGTGTTGATCTCTGACCGTTTGGTGAGGTCGGTCCTCATGGTATTAGTGAGTTGGGCCTATAATTAGGACTTATAATTAGGGTTGAGTGTGAGTGGGCCAATCGGCTTTCTGCAGACTCCCAGTTTCTTTAGTCCTTCTGTAATGTAATATACAGGTATCATGCAGTTATTGACAGTAATAATCGATTAAGTAAAAGATTAACACAGATTAAATTACATTTTATTGCAACATACAATAATTATGTAGATATAGGCACTACTCTATAACTAACAGCTGTAATACATTGATGATTGGGTTGTAAGTGTAAGAGAGAGAGAGGGGGGGATTTTTTTAGCGAGGTAGAGAACATCCTTATTCTAAAATAGCCTTCAAATATTGAGAAATAATTAGAGTTTCGGTAATAAGTACCGATTATACATATATTAGCATTAGTTTACTTGGCACTGGTTATAATCAGATGGTTGAAATGGTTAATGGTTTCTTGGTTGAGTTGACAATTTGACGCTGGTTGAGATCTAGGCTAACTGGTTGAGATTTCCGAGAACCGTGTGAGTCACAAGTGCAAAAGTAATGTCCAAGTGTACTAAACTGCAACAAAATTCCTTAAGATGATCCCTTCAAAGAATAAAATATAATTTTCGAGAAATGGTAGCCTACTAGGTTAGAGTAGGCTACTAACGTACCGGTAAGTAATATATAATACCGTACTTGACCAAATGCAGCTCTAAACAAAGAGCTAAAATCAATCAATATTATGGCCTTTGAGATTTGCCGCATAGTTATAATAAAAACAAATCAAAAGAAACTAATCAATATCAATCCAATACCATACACATTATTGTTATGCCTAGGCCTATAGACCTAACGTCAGGAACAAACATTTTGAAATTGGCCTCACTGCCCCAAAACTATCTCGTGAAACAAATATATAACTACAAAGAATATAACGAGGAAAACATAAAAAACACATTTGACGATTAGGCCTATTTCACCATAATATGGGTGGCTAGGCTCCCGTTTTCTCTCACGAGCCAAGACAAGATTGTTCCGTTTTCTAAACAACAAAAACAACAATGTCCCCTACAATCGTATAGCCTACTTTGTAAACATTGATTAAAACCACGGCCATAACTCCTACATCAGCTTAACCCTTCCTGCCCGGGTGTCCTTCTAAAAGGACACCACGAAATAAGGGCAGGAGCCCGGGTGTCCTGTTAATAGGCAGTAAGCTTTCAAACCTATTCAGCTTGGTCTAAACGTCGTGCATCCGACGCATGTAAACAAAGCCGATCGTTGCGTCACCGCACCTCCGAAAACAATAAGGAAACGTCGGATCAATGTTATTGTTGTGACGTCAGACGAAATTAGTGTCTGAAAAACTCCGATATTGTCAACATCGCGGCAAAATTCGCTCCACGGAAATCGTCATCACAACTGAACCAGTTGACTTAGAGAGCTTTACTCAACGCCAGTCTACAGATTGAAAACCGCACTACGTTTATAGATGCGTGAGAAATTTCTAGCAGTTAAACTAAAAAAAAAAAACGTAGCCTAGGCCTAGACGTTTTTCGGCCAGATCGCCCGGGTAGCCCACACTGTCCTTTGGAGGACCAGCCCGGGCCAGGAGGGTTAAGAAAGTAATGAGTTCGCCAAATACAGTAGTTGATGCAAAACATATGCAGTAGGGTCTACTTACCACAAAACCTGCATGGCAGCTTCTAGCAGGCCCACTAGTCAAGTTGCCAAAATGTTGACCCTGCAATGTTAATTACTGTAAACTTTTTTTGAGGAAATGTATTATATATGGTTAGGAGAGCAAAATTAGCTTGGTTGCTACTTGTGCAACCTTTAGCATTTCTCAGAATTCAAGATGGCGCCCTCTGCCATCTTGAATTTCAGACAGTTTTCACCTTTGGATCTTGATGACATAGAGGGTCGTGTAATACCTCTTTTTAGGGGTTTTCCAGGATGGGGAGTCCATTTCCTGGGTTAATTTGTGGATATAGGGTGAGTATCAAGGTCAAACCAGAAGTCAGCGATCAAATTTTGCCTAAAATCTGGAAAATCACCAATATTGACCGATTGTATGTGGTTCATTGTCTTTCTATTCCAGCATTTTACTAGGTTGGGTAGGTAGGTAGATATAATATGTTTGCTATGTCTACATGTAGGTATATCCCGGGAATCATTATATATTTTGTATTACATTTTGTTTAGCAGGTTGAGCAATGGGTTAGAGTTCATTGAACACCAATATTCACCATGCATGCATTCCCCACGCTGTGCGATCAGTGGTTTAACAACTTTTCTTCTCATTTCAGATTGTGACAAACCAGTGTAATCAGCATTGATACCCCCAGGCTGTCACACTCATCATGTCTGCTGGAGGGGAGAAGTGCCTGTTTAGTCCATGTAATGCCAGTGGAGGGCTGCAAACATTGAAGACCGTCGCTGTGCAGAAGATCATCGCTACAAGCAAAGTGAAGCAGGATGAACTGTACAGAACTCTCTCTGGAAGTAATATTCTAGCTCACAAGTCATGTTACTGTAGCTATACTTCGAGAAGTAGAAACAATGAACAGCCGAAGAGAAAGTCTACACTAATTGACAATGGTGTTTCCAAAAGATTGTGGAAGTCTCAATGTAGTGACTTTGTTTTCAAGCGAGACTGTTTGCTGTGTGGGAAAGAGTGTAAGCCGAAAGACAGCAAGAACCCACACAGCTGGGTGCAAGTCAGACAGTGTAAAACTGTAGATAGAAGTGGTGATATCACGTTCAAGCAACACTTGGAGGACATCTGTGATGAGAGACAGGACCAGTGGGCTAATGAGGTAGTTGTTCGACTAAGTGGGGTCATTGATCTGCATGCTTCTGACACACAATACCATGTCTGCTGTTATGATAAATTTTGAGTTGTCCCAATGTCCTGCCCCTCCATGACGGCGCCTGTGGAAGAGGCGCTGAGGTCCGTGGTCACGACGATGGCTGAAAATATGACAGAGACGTGGACGACAGCGGAGCTGTACTCCATGTACATCGCTGCTTCGGGCACTGTGACAAGAAGACAGTTTGTGTCCAACATCACAGATTACTTCGGCGCCAAGCTTTTTGTACTCCACATCGAGGGTTGTGAAAGCGTAGTTGGATTTAAAGCCAGCCTCGGACAGTTTATCAAAATTGCCAAGAAAAGCAGCAGCGACGATGACGAGCTGGAGAAGATGGTGAGGAAGATTCGTGGCGAGGTCAGGGCGACACATAGGCCTGGAGACTACAACCTCAGTGACTATGTTCATCACAAGATCATTGAAAACACCAGTGCTACTCTTCTTAAACTAGTATCTAGCCTTGTATCTGGAGGCAACATCACAAAGCCATCCCTGACCCTAGCTCAGTGCATTCAACAGCACATTTGCGGTGCCGGCAGAAACCAGACTACACTCGGGCTCGCTGTGAAACTACATCACAAGCATGGTAGTTCAGAGCTCATCAAGACTCTCAATGAGCATGGTATCACAAGCACATATGATGAAGTGCTGTGCTTCCGCAAGTCAGTGGCCAAGTTCGTGTTGGACAACAAATCAGATTACCACAAGAAACTTGGCTTAAGCACAGAGATCGGCCCTATCTTCAGCTGGGCTGACAACTACGATTTGTACATTGCGAGCCCAAATGGAATGAAGAGCACCCACGCCATGGTCATGGAGTTCACCCAGCATCCTGCTGGTATCATCAACACAGGAAACATTGGCGTGATGCAGCTGACTATTCCTCGACTCAAGAAACATGACATGTCCTCTGTGCGATTCACCCACCAGAGTATACAGCTGGAGCTCTATAAGGGGCCTTCCAAGGTGAATCCACCCCTGCTTCCGATGGAAGCTCTGTCCGCTGAAGAGTTGGAGGTTCAGTCGCATCAGTAATGTTCAGTCAGGAGCGAGATGTGGCATGGTTGTCACAAGTCCACGGGAACGATAAGCCAGTTGAGTGGGCAGGCTTCAATGCTCAGCAAGACCGATTGGTGGCAGGTTCTGCCCAGAAGCCCAAGACACTGGTCGTGTTCGGACCGATGATCGACTCACCGCCTGCTCACCCCGACACTGTAATAACTACGCTTGTGTATCTTGAGAGGACTCTCAATAGTTTTGGGATGCAGTACACTCACCTCACAGTTGACCTCCAACTGTATCAGACTGCATGCCTAGTTCAATGGAACAACCCTCTGCGCTGGACCGGCGTCATACTTCACCCAGGTATGATGCACACTCTCATGAGTTTCCTTGGCTGTATTGGAAAACTGATGAAGGCATCTGGTGTGGACATTCTCATCAGTGCAGCGTTTGCTGGCATCACCAGCATTGTCAACGGAAAGGCCTGGACCAATGCTCTACGGGCATACCGTCTCATCATTGCCGTGTTGCTGCAGAATTTCTTCTCGAATGGCGCCGAGACTTATGAGGAGCAGAGTGTCTACCTGGAGTCAGTCAGACAACACCCGACCGGGAGGCTATGGGTGGACTGCCTTGTCAAACCGACATTGTTGTCGCTTATGTTCCTGCGCGGAGAGAGGAACGGTGAATTCCTACTCCAACAGCACTGTCTCAAGGAGATGCTGCCATACTTCTTCGCAGCAGGTCATCAGAACTATGCCCGCTATCTGAGCTGGTATGTGCTACAGATGGAGAACCTTCCCCAGCATGCCAAAGAGGACCTACTGGCAGGTGCGCACGTGTGTCGCCACTCAGATGGCGGAACCGCAGTGCCTGCAGATCAGTTCGGAGAGCAGACATACATCAAACGAGGGAAGGGTTCTGGAGGTATGAAGGGCATTTCAACGAGCGCTGAGCAAGTGGCTGTGTGGGTGAATAGTTTCAGTGTGTGCGCCCACCTTGATATTGCCATGGAACATATGTACGATGAATCTGAGGAGGAACAGAAGCCACACGGTGGAGTAGATGGGGAAGAGAAGGGTAAGCACAAGGAGGAAGGAGAGAGAAGAAGGAGACTGGACGAGGCCGATCGGAGAAAAATCGCGGTGGAGCTGGAGAAGTACAGTCACCCTTTCAATGACCAGGAACCAGGTCTTTATAACATATGCAATGAACAAGTGGCAACAGCCAGAGTGAATGTTCAGAACGCATTGGCCATCGGGAGTGAGCAGAACATGCACTTCTCTGCTTCGCTGAGCAGTGAATTCCACAAGACAATAAAGAAGAAAGTCAAAACAATGGAGTCTCTCAAGAAGGCAGTCACTATCAAAGGGAAGGCCGTCTACGACATCGAAACGCTGTTCAGTCGGCTGTTAGTCGTGGGGCAGCAGCGCAGCATTGATATAGCCACTGTCTTCCAGTTTGAACTGAGTCCGGTCCCTCCAGCCCTTATCGACGAGTACGGCTGCTTGAGGAAGGGTGACAAGGCAGTGCTCGTCAAATCTCTTGGCGTCTTTGTCACGACTCAACCTGCTCCAGATGTGGTGCTGGTTGATGGCGGTCAGCTTCTGTACCACGTTGTATGGCCAGTCTCCGGGACTACAGGAGACCTGGCTGCAAGTTTCGGCACTAGACTGGCCCACTACTCTCCTGTCTCCAAGAAAATAGTTCTGTTCGACAGATATGACCAAGAAGCTCCCAGTGCAAAGGACCACGAGCGAACAAGAAGAGGAAGAGCCAAGGAAGTTCGGTTAACCGCAAATACTCCCCTTCCATGTCAATATGCTATTCTTCACAATTCCAAGAACAAAAATCTGCTCAACAACATTCTATGCGGCTATCAACTTCCACACAATATTCAACTCATCAACAAGCTGTTACCCATGACGAGGCAGACATAACCCTCTGCAGCTACATGCTGAAAGCAGTGGAAGAAGGCGCCGAGACCATCCGCATCCTCAGTGATGACACTGATGTCTTTGTTCTCTTGGTGTACTGGACATCGAGGATGCGAGTTTCCGCCAAGATTGAAATGGAAAAATGGAATGGGCATGTCTTGGACATCAACGAAACTGTTTGGCGGTTAGGCCCGAGAAAGTGCAGCCAACTTCTTGGTGTCCATGCACTGTCAGGCTGCGATATAGTATCATACCCCTTTGGAAAGGGAAAGCTGTCAGCACTCAAACTCCTAGAGATAGATATACCAGGTCTCGATGAAGTGCTCGGAGAGCCAAGCGTGACCCACACTCAGTTGCAGGAGACAGCATGCACCTTCTTCTTACCACTCTACGGACAGAAGAACTGTACAACAATGAATGACACACGTGCTCACTTCTACCGTGCCCGTAAAAAGCCTCCAGCACTGAAGAAACTGCCACCGACTGATGCGAACCTGCAGCTGCACGTGCTCCGAGCTCATCTTCAGATGCTACTGTGGAAGGCAGCGGACCAACGTGATCCACCTGTAGAAGCTAGAAATATTGCCAACTTTGGTTGGAACATCGAAAGCTCCACCATCACACCGGCCATCTCAACAGCGCCAGTTGCTCCCCAAGCACTCCTGGATGTAGTTAGCTGTAGCTGCACTGCAGAGGGCAAGGCTTGCAGTGGCACACGATGCAGCTGCAGCAGTGCAGGCCTTTCATGCACGGACTACTGTAAGTGTGAGAGAGGAGACATTTGCTGAAGTCCTTTCACCAGGAAGCACATGGATATAGAAGACGAAGAAGGGGAGCTAGATGTGGATAATGAATAAACAAACATATGATTCACTTCTTTTATATATATATATATATTTGCATATTGTAGTGGCTGACAAATAAATTCATATTCAAACCACATAAATGTGATTTTTCCAGATTTTAGGCAAAATTTGATCTTTGACCTCTGGTTTGACCTTGATACTCACCATATATCCACAAATTAACCCCATAAATGGACTCCCCGTCCTGGAAAACCCCTAAAAAGAGGTATTACACAACCCTCTATGTCATCAAGATCAAAAGTTGAAAATTGGCCAAAATTCAAGATGTCGGCGGGCGCCAATTGAATTCTGAGAAATGCTAAAGGTTGCACAAGTAGCAACCAAGCTAATTTTGCTCTCCTAACCATATATAATACATTTCCACAAAAAAAGTTTACAGTAATTAACATTGCAGGGTTTACTATAGGAAGTATAGGGGCGGCAACTAGACTACACAGCGGCATCTCCGCCACCAATAAATCCACTTAGTTCTCGCCTTTCTCTTCTTATTTCCGCTTCCACGGTACCTTCAACAATGGCACACGAGATTCAAGTACACGCACACGCAAGTCTATAGCATCTGGCACTGTATTACGAGCATAAATAGCGAATTATTGAAAACTGGCGAGAACACGGCGTCGTTTGTTTTGGTCCGTTCAGTTCAGTTGGATGGTGGAAGTATTGCCTTTATAGCGGCACTCCCTGATGTGTTCTTTTTGAGGTCTGGGTCTATTTTATTATTATTATTATGGCACTGAATTTTTAATCTTCTCCCTTATTTTCCAAAAATTATACAATGTTATTTTGTTATATTCAATCTTGTTATTATCGTATAGTGAAGGGCCCTTTAAATGTGAATTTCAGGGATGAAACCTATTCAAACTACAATGTCCATTGGGATCTGCTTGGTTTTAGATATATGATACTGAAGAACTTTCATCAATGTGTCCTAACAATATAGAAATATAGCTTATTTAAGTTATTTTATGTGGCGGGAGCTGGCGTGTTTACCATGACGTAACTGGAGCCAATGGCGGGAACTTTCGACATGGGAAATGGGTGAATCTGTGATCTTTTTTATATGAGAAACTTATAAATTGTATGCATGTTTACAGCTCAACATTTGGCTTCACCACTGTCTGGTCAAGGGACCGCGATATATAAATTGAACAGAAAACGATACTATCATTAAGAAATAGGCCTTACAGCCGACCTCCCTAAATTCTGAACCAAGATAAAACACTCATAAACACTGCCTGTATGTTTATTCTTGGCGAGATGGGATTATTTCTTGATGTGCACCACATCTTCAGCATGTTGTTCGATCCTTTGAAGAGCTTGAGTATTGTATTGAAAGATATTAATTACGAAAAACAGACCGGACAGTATGTCTTGTTTACAAACTAGGCTCTCCATACAATGGCGTCACTCCAGATCAGTTGAACTTGTCCAGCTGATCACCGAGTTGCCAACGACATTTTATACTAGTAATTTTTTCTGGAGTTTAATGGAATTATATCAATATTGCCCATATACATATTACAGTATATTCATGCCAAGCTATGACCCTGCATTAATCTTCGTTTTTTCGTTCATCCCTGTAGTTCACCTTTAAGGGCCCTTCACACATAGCCGAACCGGAGCCCGGATGCAGCCCGTTTCCGAATCGGCCACATTCGGCCGAAAAAGGTGGCCGAACTGTGACAAGCCAGAATGCAAAACGACAGCGTACATCGAACGCTGCATGAAAGCAGACCGACCTACACGATGCCTGGGCAAACATTGCCCGATGTTTTCACATTTAAACATTTTTACGTTTTTTTGGCTGCGCGAATGCTGGACAAATGCTACATAAATACAAAGAACACTGCTCAATTGGCGGACGAACCCTGGCCGAATGCAACCCAATGCAGCCCAGCCGTACTACAAAAGGAGGGGAGATGCCACCACACACTTCACTTGTACACCTGTCACGCACCCGAGCTCATCCTCCCCCATCTACACCATCTCGAGTTGGCCACCCCCACAAAACAAAACAAAATAATAAATAAATTTAAAACAAAATACAACGAATAGGCTATATGTGGTTTGTGCCAGAAGTAAATATTTCTTGTATCTAATTACCTCCTTTATTAATGGACATAATGATTTGTTGTTTGATGTTTACGCCCCATTTAACCATATGAAAACATCATAATTGCAAAGACCCTTTAGAAAACAGACCGAAAACATCGTAACCTCGCTGAATCTTTAGAAAACAGAGACCGCAAGTGTTATTAGAGTATAACTTTATTTTAATACCACAAATGTTGTTGATGTATTTGAGGATAAATATGGAATCTATATGCTCTAAGAAATCATCATGATCATAAGAACATTTGTTTTAACCCTCGGCAAAACCTAATAAAAAAATATGATACTACAATGTCTTTTTCGTAACAAGGTTGTCAATACGGTACTTCCAGTTATAGATAGATCTAAAGATCATATGAAAATTAGTTAAACCCTTGGATAAACTTAATATAAAAGTACCGGTATGGTACTAAAATGTAATTTTCATAACCAGGTTGTCAATACGGTAATTTCCCGTTATCAATGTACAATCAAAGCTGAATATTGCAGAGTAAACACCATAGACTTCGTCGACTCTTCATTCGCCTTCGAATTACCGACAGCCAATTTTTTTTTTTTTTTACTAAGGGATTAGTACTCAACCAGCGGGGGTGTCGGGGCGGCATCCCCCACCCATAATACTAGGTTAGGTTAGGTAAGGTTGTTAAGTTAGGCTAATGTCTTGTCATATCACTATCGGGGCGTGTCTCAACATCGATCGATATTAGGCCAATGGGGAAAATAGGTTTTCCCGAGATTTCTAATTAATTACAAACACTATATATTGATGCAAATAAACAAATTTGTTTATAAAAAAAAACTCTGAAAATTTGTGGTATTAAAATATATATTTACCGTTATTTGTGTACATTTCGTATTATTATTTTCCCTGTCATCTGCTTTCTCTCTCTCTAGGCTATTACAGTATTACTTATATTTCTATCTAGGTTACTGTATTCATTTTCATCTGTATCTAGCTATCTCCTTTATTTATCAGCTTTTATATTTGTTATTTGGTCTCTATGGAATCTGTGAATCATTTCAGATTTGATGGGCTAAATAATGAGACTATACCACTAACACATGAGCAAAATGACACGGTGGCATTTCCGCCACCAATAAATCCACTTAGTTATCGCCTTTCTCTTCTTATTTCCGCTTCCACGGTAGCTTCAACAATGGCACACGAGATTCAAGTACACGCACACGCAAGTCTATAGCAACTGGCACTGTGTTACGAACATAAATAGCGAATTATTGAAAACTGGCGATAACACAGACGGGGTTGTTTGTTTTGGTCTGTCTTCTTCTTCTTTTGAGCTTGCCCGTAGACAGTGTAGATCCACAGGGCTAACCTTTGTATCGGTACTGGCTCAGAAACAAGAGGGAAAGTTTAGAATAGAAGGATAGTACTAGGGACAGTTTTTTGGACCTACCTACCACGTCCTCCCCCCTTCCACCGTTTCCCCCCCTGCCTTCCACCCACCCACCCCACCTATCTATTTCTCTTTCTCCATATCTTCTCTAGTGTCCTCTTCATCATCTCCATGTCTTGCGTTACCAGTCAGTTCAGTTGATCTGCGGGAAGCTATAGGCCTTTACAACGGCGCCTCCTTTTTTTTTTTTTCTTTGTGTCGTGCTTATTTAACTTTATATAAAGCCATTTTCAACATGTTCTGTGTTCTTCTTTCTTCTGGCGTCTCCTTGGTTTCTTTCTTCTTAGTGGTTGTATTCTCCTTCTTGGTTTCTTCTTTCTTCATGTGTGGGTTTTACTTAACTTTAGTCTAGTATCCTATTCCCTACACTTATCTAGCTACAGCTGCATTGTTCCTATCTATATGTCTCTTCCTCCAAAACAGGGAGAGAGAGCAGTTGTGCCAGATCGGAGTGTCGAAACTTCCTTAGTTTCCACGTCAAAATATCCGCTTTTACGCCGAAAATTAACTATTTATTCGTCTAGTTCGCGCGTGTTTTGTTTTTCTTGTTATTTTTTGACTGATTCATAGGTCATTGTTTAATCTTATAATGCTTGTAATTAAATATACCTATGCAGCGTTAAATTTTCACCGTCTGGCAACACTGAGAGCCTCTTAGTGGGGATTTAACTTATTATATTTTAGTCTGTGCTCGGGCTTTCTACTGTAATTAGTTTATGATTATTCAATTTAATATATAACTATCAGGGGTACCCGGCGTTGCCCAGGTACTACCACCACTACTACTACCATAATCACCATCATCAATCACTACTACCACAATCATCACAATACTACTACTACTATAATCACCGGCCTCGACCTCCCTGTGCCTCATTAAACGGCGACCTCGATTTCGGCCGCTAAATGACCTCCGATTTTGGATCTGACCTCATCCGTACTCCCATTTTGGGGGCTGCGAACAACTTTCGTTCCATACACCTTTTCGATCGGAGGCCTCCTTCTGCCCTAAACGGCAATTTTTTTTTTTTTTTTTGTAATTTTCAAATTCGGCCTCGAAACGACCTCCGATCGTGGCCTCGCCCCCTCTATGACCTGACCCAGGTCAATTGACACCCACATGCAGAGTTTCAGCTCCCTAAGTCCAAAACTGCGGCCGCCACACAGACAGACAAACAAACACACGAACTGATTTAATAATATAGATTGCTTGATCTCTACTTAGTTCTGTGTTCTATTATGATACCGGCAGGCGATTGTATTCAACATAGGAGCAAAATATCCGTATCAAGAGTTAGTGAGTTAACCCTTTCAAGATCAGATTACGCATTTCTTTTCCGTTTTCTGGCTATTATCACACGATTTTATTAAGATTAGGGAAGGTATATGGATATCAGAGGGTTCATTGAGGCTGTCTTTACCCTTATAGTACCCTCAAATTCCTCAATCCACAATAATATGACGACAAACTATCATAACAAAAAAAACTAATACCTCAGATCAGATAGTGTTAATGCTGAGTCTAGAAATCCCAAACAAACTACTCATTATTCTCTCTCTCTCTCACTATCTATCTATCTATCTAATTATCTATCTATCAATCTATCTCAAACTAGTTACTCTCGCTCTCACTATCTATCTATCTATCTATGTACGCATCTATTTATCTATCTATATCACAAACTACTCATTACTCTGTCTCTCTATCAATCTATCTATTTATCTATCTATATATCTACAGTATGTGTAAATCTATCTATGTATCTCTCTCTCTCTCTCTCTCTCTCTCTCTCTCTCTCTCTCTCTCTCTCTCTCTCTCTCTCTCTCTCTCTCTCTCTCTCTCTCTCTCTCTCTCTCTCACACATAGACCAACTACCTGCACAATGGAGCTGATAATTATTATACTCAATAAATAGGTGTGGACGTTTACAACCAATTTGCTCCAGCCCTTCCTGATTTACAAGGGACTAGGTAGGGTATCACAATGAACAGACTATTGATTATCCATTTATTTATATAGCATGCATTTATTATACGTGGTATTTCTCCTAATATCATGTTTTTTAGCTATTCGTTTCTTCCTTTTCATCCTCTTCCTTCTTTCCTTTTGTTCTCCTGTGTACTCTTCCTCTTCTTCGTCATGTATCCTCCTCCTCCTGTGAAAAAGGGAAACATTAGTCACACCCCAATAAAAGAAGGAAAACATTCTACATAACAAACATTGGGAACCTGATAAAACACTGTATACTTATAAAAACAGACAACATATAATAATAAACACCATATGAGGAGGAGCAAATTGTTGACAACGGTTCGCATATAGCTTCATCAGGCCAATGTACTCCAAATATTGAGATGAAAGACGCACTATACCAAATACAAAAAATCCAAATATATTGCAGTTTAAAACAATCTCCATAACAAAAATAGGACAGTAACTTCAAATAATAAAACGAATACAATTCAGAATAAAAAGAGGAAAGCTATTAAAAAAAACGGACTACCACTAATAGATGACAACACCAACAGCAAGACACCTACTCCTAACAACAGTGTTAGGAAAGCGACTCTAAATAGAAGGTGATGATGACTGATGATTAATAATGAGTATGATGTTAGTAAAGAAGATTATGGTGACTGATAATGATTTAATGATGAAAAGGATGATTTATATATAATGGCTATGATACTGTATTAGTAATGATGATTAGGGTGTTGATACTATCTATGACTATGGTGAGAGTATTGAGATACATTCACTTAATGATATTCACGAGGATGGGTATGTTTTTTCTAGAATCGTCCATTTCATGCTAAATTTAGTCAAAGTACAGTATCTCAATGCTTAGGTTCGGTGTGGTACAGTACATCCAATCGTCTTTGACATAATCTTATAAATATTATATTAGTTGTATGGCTGTCAGTATTTCTTCTATCTATGGCAAAAAATATATAAATACAAAACAAAATTAAATAGAAAATTAATTGACTTAGAAAAATCAATATCGCGTGTGGTACCCCAGGCCAGGGTTAACAGTGCACCAGGATCCAACCATTGATCTACCAGACTCCGAATGATGACAGTGATAATGGCGCAAGTCGACCATGATAATATAGCGTAGAACAGTCACCTCCGTATGTTCATGGTCCAAAACAGAGGCCGGGGTACGGTGACTTGAGGTACTGGGCATGGTGATTACAGTGACCTAGTACTACTACTTTTGGTCATGGTAAGCGAGGGTCAAAGCACGAACCATCATATGACCTGTTGGTTAGTCATCCTAGGTCATCACCAGGACCAGTAGAATATTGTCACTCGGATACCACACACGATTAACAGTTATTTAGTTAGTTAAAATAGGACTTCAGAAGCTATCAACCCTTCCCGATTATTAAGCCAGCACACTGTAAGTCAAGTACATTTTCGGGAATGGAGCCCCTTATCGAGAACCCCAGTCCCTTGATTAACAGGTAAACACAAGAGTTTTTACGATTTTTTGTTTGTTTGTTATAATATCAAACGTTTCATAGTTCGGGATTGGGATAAAATGAGAATGTGGTGTGACGTCTACCAGCGTTGGCAGAATCGCCTCTCGTTGGCCACTAACGCTCGCCAGGGACATCGAAATGGGCTACAGTTATCAGAGAATGTTGTTCTTTCTTTCCTAGTAATCGCATTGTCACAGACAGTCCAGTGGTGGTCTTTGTTTTCGTCTGTGACAACGGGTTATATTTTATATTAACAGTAGTGATAATAGTACCAGCGTGTGAATGAGAAAGACTTTCAGAGCGAGGAGGTAGTCAGTGTCTGTATGTACGGGTGCATTCCTGCCTCTCGCTCGCCATTGAATGGCGTGTCTGACCGTGTCCTATGACGCCTGCTGTCTTGTGACGTTTCGGCCCGCGATTGGCCGACCATCGCGCCTTTGCGGTCTCCTGTGTAACTTACCTCCTCCATGAGGGTCCCCAGGAGCTGTCCTCGTCAGGACAGGCTTGGCGCGCGTGCTTCTAACATCCCTTTGCATACTCTCTCCCGACCACCACCTTTATCACTGTTTCTCTCACTCGATTCTCTCTCTCCATACTCTAACCTTTATTAACTGCACAACACTCCCCTTGGGTTCTGCATACGGTTTTCATAGCCGGCCCATTGTATTGCATGCGCCGTCCTCAGAGATATTTACATGTACTTAGAATAGGTTTGAGGGTTCTTAGTTAGTATAGGTTAAGAACTTTGTGTGTCTCCACTATTGATTTAGTGTTTCTGCTTTTTTATTTAACCCCTAAATGTCGGCGCGCAACACTAGTCGAGTTAAATAAAGCTGGACTATGTGGCGGCGCTCGACATAGGTCGAGTGGCAATTTCAGCACGTAATGTTGCTGAGAGAGAGAGACAAGTGGTGGCAGGAGAGTAGCGAGCGTATGACTGCTCCAGACCACCGCGGCGAACATACTGACACGAATCCCAGCTCCCTCCTCCCTCTCTCACTCGCTATATACGGAATTGTATCGGGAAAGTGGCTAATTACATGCTTTTTGCACTGCGTTGCACGGTTTTTGCAAGAAAACTAGCCATCATAAAAGGATCGTTATGGTGTCATTCGAAAGCTCTGTTTATGCCCTTTCAGGGATAGATACTTGTTTTACGTTCTGGGTCTTATTTAGGTATGAAAATGATCACGTAAACAGCCCTATTTTGGCTAAAAACACCCCGCTGGGCGGTACATATAAATAAACCGCATAGGCCGCTCTTAAGGTGTTAATGCTAGACTGGGATAAGGTAACTGTAGTCGTTGTCTCCGATGTGTGTACGGTTTGCTTATACCTACACGACTTCGACCTGTCCTGTGGTAGCCGGGGTTGTCTTTTCGGTTGCGTCCTTTGCGAGTGCAGCATTGTGTTGACTGAGGGTTTTGGCCTGTACCAGTTCCACACTTTGCTGCCTCTTTGCTTGTCTTTAGAGGGTCGCCAGGATAGAACCAGATACATGTGATCTGGATCTATCGAGAGAGCCCCCTAGTCAATTAACGTAACTTAAAGGACGTCTTAAGGACATCGCTAGGCTACGAGCCTGTCTTGCTCAACCCCAGTTCCTTACCTAGAGTATCCCAGCAAGACATTATTAACACCTTACGAGCGGCCTATGCGGTTTATTTATATGTACCGCCCAGCGGGGTGTTTTTAGCCAAAATAGGGCTGTTTACGTGATCATTTTCATGCCTAAATAAGACCCAGAACGTAAAACAAGTACCTATCCCTGAAAGGGCATAAACAGAGCTTTCGAATGACACCATAACGATCCTTTTATGATGGCTAGTTTTCTTGCAATAACCGTGCAACGCGAGTGCAAAAAGCATGTAATTAGCCACTTTCCCGATACAATTCCTTATATAGCGAGTGAGAGAGGGAGGAGGGAGCTGGGATTCGTGTCAGTATGTTCGCCGCGGTGGTCTGGAGCAGTCATACGCTCGCTACTCTCCTGCCACCACTTGTCTCTCTCTCTCAGCAACATTACGTGCTGAAATTGCCACTCGACCTATGTCGAGCGCCGCCACATAGTCCAGCTTTATTTAACTCGACTTATGTGGTGAGCCGCTAATTAAGGGTTAATCGAGTAGACACTTGTTAGTATTTAATATAAGCTCTTTGATATGTGCGCATTATTATTCACAGCATTTATTAGTCTAGGTTGTTGCTAAGCCGCACAACCATAGCAGACTGTTTCGTTGATGAGGAAGTCCTTCTTTTAGTGTCGAGCATTGCTACCGTTGCGCATTTATAGTATTCTCGTGTGAATTAACATTATATGCCCTATCTTTTAGTGTATTCGATTTACACGTGTGGTGTCCTGCCTCCTGCCTTTATATACAGTAGTTCTAAATCAGTATGAGCATCTTATAAGCATCAGATTTTCTTCAGAAGTTTCCAGGTCTATGCTGTAGGACTATACTTCACTTTCTTTAAGATAGGAGTGAAGAGTTTATTGTTGTTTAGAGTAACTGTATTGAAGCATCTTTTTATTGTATGAAATCTTGCAGTGATTTAATTGATCTTTCCATAGATTCCTTTTTATGCATTTTAACGTAACTTGCATCTTGTTTGTTATCAGGCAATACAAGTGCAGGTTAGCCTAAAGTAGAGTACATATATGCCCAGTTAAGGATACCCCGCTATCGCAGATTAACCCAGGAGGGTATAGGTGTTTTGTTCGCCGGCATATAAGTTCGAGGGTTTGGATCTAGCGTACCGTTGTTGCATAGTGCCCTATTACTAGTCCAATCATTTAGTGCCCTTGTTTTATTCGTAGTCCCAGTCATAACAAATGGCGATCTTGCCTAGTATCTTATCTTAGTCGTCATAACAAATGGCGACCTTAGTCTAGGATTTAGTGAACTAAGAAATAATTGCAGGATTTTTTTTGTGGATTTTTTTTTTAATCACCGTTTGGGGGTCGATTGTTATTTTTCACAGTTTGGCAGTGGACATTTGTTTTTAAGGAATATTTTGGACACAGATTTTGTTTTGGCAACGTAGTATAGCACTTGAGTTGTCTTCAAGCATTTTTTGAGTGAATAGTGCTACATAAGAGTTTAGGTACTTTTTTTTGTTTATAAACGTTGAGGATTTCCGGTGGACACTATGTCGAACGACGGATCAGTGCACAGTGAGGACACAGTACGGGAAGCAGGCGTGGAGGTGGAGAAGGTGGAATTGTCTAACGGCGTTCGGGTGATGAACAATGAGGAGGATGCTCGGATTTTTTTTGGAGGAGCCTGTGTCGGCGGATCGGGTGTCGGGGCGAGACCGGTACGGACTGCAGTGTGTAGCCACGGTCTTAGGGTTGTCCGGTACTAGCGGTTTGTGTCAGAGGTGAGCTGGTTGCCTGGGTGCTCGGTGGGGTGCGTGGGGCTTTGGGTGGAGCGGGAGCTGGGGCACCTTTTGCCCAGCCCCCATTCCACTCGACTCCTATCATGGCGCCCCCTCGGGCTCTGGAACCGGGTACGTTCCCGCAGGCCGATGCCCGCTGGCGGTTGGGTATGCCTCTAGGTGATTCACGGGGTGGGTCCCCAATAGTAGCACCCCCTCCTCAGGGTTTGTCTTCCGAGATGTTGTTTCAGCTCGAACTCGCCAAACTCGAGCAACGAAAGTATGAGGCTGAGCTCAGGCAGCAGCAGCAGCAGCGGGAATCTGAGCTTAGGATTCAGGCTGAGGAGAGAAAGGCCATACGTGAGGCTGAGCTTCAGGTTGAGGCTACGAAGTACTGTGCAGACATAGAGCTTGAGAAGTCTCGGGTGGATTTCGACAGGGCAGCATCTCGGTTCTGGGAATCGAGGTCTTGATCAGTCTTTATCGCACCTTCTTAAGTTAGTCCCTGCATTTGACAAGTCGGGTGTCACCGAGTTTTTCCTGCATTATGAGAAGAAGTGCCGGGAGCACCAATGGCCTGAGGTAAAGGGGGCAGCCCTTGTTTCCTCTAGGTTGGTTGGCAAAGGACTCAAGGCATATGATGCGTTGCCCTTGGAGTCTTGCATCAATTATGAGGTATTGAAGGAAGCTGTTCTGCGGGCGTACGAGTTACAACCAGAGACATATAGGTTGAAGTTTTGGGGTGTTACGAAGGGTCGTGAGTGCACTTTTCTAGAACATGCCCGGGAACTGTCTGATGCTTTGAGAAATTGGCTGAGGTCAGAGAAGGTGACGACGTTCTAAGAGCTTGAGCACTTATTCCTTCTAGAGCATTTTTTTAAATGCACAGGCGGCGACCTGACTTTGAACCTCAAAGAGAAACATCCTAAAACTCTACAAGAGGCAGCTGAGTTGGCTGACCTGAGATTATCGCTGATTCGTGGGTGCGGGTCTGCACAACGGACCGATGCAGTTAATAAGAGGCGCAACACTCCACCCCCCCGAGTCAGTGATGCAACATTTAATAACAAAAGTAAGAGCAATGATACTAATTTTGATCACAAACCAAAAACCGTCCCGTTTAAGAAAGGTCAGGGCCCTTCCCCACCTCAGGGGAAGTCCAACGGTGAAGTAGAGTGTTTTAAGTGTCATAAAAAGGGGCAGTTTGCACGTTCCTGCCCTAGTAACCAACCTGCAGCAGTCGTGTGTCTTTGGCAAGCAACATTGGATTGTCTCTGAGGTCTTCTGCATTTACCCTGAGTGATATGTCAGATGCGGGGGCACAGCCAGTGAAGGAGTGTCCGGAAGGCTTGAAACCTGTCCGCGATGCTTTTTGCGACCATAGAGGGCGTTGCTGCGTGAGTTAGGCTGGTTGCAAGCATGGGTTAGAGTTGTTGCGTGATACAGGTGCATCCCTGACTCTGATGAAAAACTATACAGGCCAACCTATAAACGCGGCACGGGAAGTTGTGGTGCAGGGTATTAATGCTACACGGTCATACCCGTTGGTTCGAGTGGAGCTGGAGGTTGATGGTGTGACACGAGAGATAGATGTTGGAATCATAGAGAAACTGCCAGTAGAGGGCGTCGACCTTCTTCTCGGCAACGACTTTGCGGTGCCTACTTCTGAGGTTCCACCCTTAGTCGTTGCCGAGAGTGCGGCCGACGTGAGTAGGGAGGGGCAGTAGTTGGTCGAGAGGTGTCAATTACAGCAGATGGCGTGTGTTGTCACCCGATCTCGTGCATCTAAGGTATCGCAGCCTATTCCTCAGTCTCTAGACCAGCTGAGGAACGGTCGGAAGGAGGAAGCTAAAGTTGGGGGAAGTTTTGTGAGTTTTGATCCAGCGGCTCTTCTTGGCGACTCAGTATTGTTACGAACTGGCACTCGGGTACACAAGGGCTCTCAATCAGGACTCGAATACGGCTCGCTGCCACAACGGAAACACACGATCCCAACCCCTGAGTACTGCCAGCCGAACAAAAAACACCAATACCCTCCAGAGTTCAATCTGCTATAACGGGGTATACAAGAACTCGGTACTAGTGTTCAACAACAGACTAATATAGAGACAGGAGTTATCTAGTCTGGTCAACAATCAAACAAAGAAGTAAGAAACAACAACACCAAAGAATAGTGTTGGCCGAAGCCGAAGTAATCCACCCTTGACTAAGAACTTAAGAAGTCCTCCACCCTCTACTTCGGATCGGCACTATTACGTTACGTTAATTAATAGTCCTTAAGCATCGAGCAAGGAATCTTCTGAAAAAAGTTAGGTGCTTCTCGGATGCTTGTAAGAAGTACGTATCGGATTTTGAACAGTAATTCAATAAGCAAAACACTGGCAATTAAATACTATTAACCCGTACAGCCCCGGCCGGTATTATTATTTTTGTGCACCAGAACCCGGGCAATTTTCATTTTTTTTTTTTTTTTATAAATATATCAGAATGTGTTAGAAAATAATGATAGACATGAAGAAATTTGAAAAAAGTACTTACCTAGGCCATTTGGGGGTCCTGGGAGGTAGTGGGGGTCCCCAGCCTCAGAGGAGCCTTAGCGCCATTTCAAATCTCCCGCGCCAGCAGCCAGTTGCCAGCCGCCAGGCAGCATGACTTATTTTGCACCTCTCGGACATAAAGTGCGCTTCAGAGTTCATAGAATGTCTTTGTATATCACATAATGTAAATATAACTGAAGTTGTAGTGTGATAAGTGTCTTCATTCAAGTATTACAAGTGCGCACGAGTGTTAGCGTCCCCGTTGCCATGGTGATGGCGGCCATCTTGGGCGGCCATCTTTGCTCAGGACAATAACAAAACGCACGTACGAACACACGGCCAGACAGCGGACTGAGTGACCCACATTCCACAGCACCCTCCCTCTTTCTTTCTCTGTCTGGCTGTCACTTTCACTCAAGGTCACTCTGTCTCTCCTTTTCATTTGTACTTGTTCATTGTTTTACCTAAGATTATGAGGTGTATATACATTGTTTTACGCACTTATTGTCTCTTATTCTTATAATTATTTGCACACAGTTTTATAAGTTTAGAATTTACTTAGTGTTTTATATTGTTCGGTACTTTGCACTT
Source organism: Paralithodes platypus (assembly GCA_032716605.1). Classification (NCBI taxonomy): domain Eukaryota; kingdom Metazoa; phylum Arthropoda; class Malacostraca; order Decapoda; family Lithodidae; genus Paralithodes; species Paralithodes platypus. The sequence continues at coordinate 11,413,836 of CM064522.1, read as the reverse complement.
GTAAATTATATATATATACACACTGTTTTATATTCACTTTTTGCGTCTTTTATATACACTGTTAGTATTACATTATAGCGTCTTTTATCGCAGTCTTTGAACACTTTGAACACTTAGAAGTGCTCGAGGGTGTGATAATCCCTGAAGCAGGTGGGAAAACACAGTCCCACATCACATTCTTCACACATCGTCCGGGTGTCTGTCCGTTTTGGTGTGCGTCTGCCTGTGTTGCGACACACATGACACCGTCTGCGTGGGTTGGGTTTTACTTCGTTAGGCGGGACAAAATCGCAAAAGTGGCGTTGTGTCAGGTGAGGATATTGACGTCACGATTGTCCATCCACGAGAGCATCAAGATATTATTTGCCTGGAGGTGGATGATGGAGCCCTTCTCCCGCCTTTCGGGTAGCTCTGGCATGTAGACACGATTCCTCCTGATGGTGCCACAGACGCCAGTGTTTCTGCTATACAGGAATTTGGCAAGGGAAGGGCTGGTGTACCAGTTGTCGAGGTACAAGATGTGGCTCCTGTCCAAATATCCCTCCAACATGGTGATGACAACGGCCCCAGATATCCCATATGTCCTCTCCTCCACCAGTTCAGTGACCTTGCCCATGTAAAGGATGATGTCCTGGATGTAACCAGTTTTGCAGTCGCACATCACGAACAGTTTCAGGCCATAACGGTGACGCTTGCTGGGGATGTACTGTCGGATGCTAATATTCCCCCTCCATAGCACCAGACTCTCATCAATGATTAGTTTTTGGTAAGGTTTGAAGGAGGCTGCAAACTTAGTTTTCAGGTATTCAAATATAGGTCTTATCCTCTCCATCGGGTCTTTGGTATTCCTGGGGCGTTCCTGGTTCCTGGTGTGGCTTGCCAGGCTATCAATAAAGTGCAGGTTTCCCATGATTGCCGTGAATCTATTCCTGCTCATGACTTTCCCAAAGAAGGGGGTTGCGATGAGGGGATCACATGACCAGTACTTCCTGAGAGACGTCTTCTTGGTGACCCCCATCAGGATGACCAGTGCCAGGAATGCGTAGAACTCATCGGAAGACAAATCCACCCATGAGAGACGTGCCGAGTTCCTCTTCTGCTCCTTCCCTGCCATAAAATAATAGTTGTACCAGTTCGTCTGGTCAACAATCAAGCCGACAAGGTTGGCAGTGAAGAACTGCAGAAAAACACCCAGTCTTGTGGTGTCAGGTCCACGATTGGGCATGGTAGGGCCGGCCTCAGCTGCCCCCAAAAAGTGGTATTGTCCTGGTAGATATTTCTCCCCATCCACCCAATCCCACCTATCAGCGCCTTCGTCGTCGCTAGATGGGGCATCGGGCTCATCAGGGTCATCGTCAGGGGCACCTGGGCGGGTGCGGGTGGAGCGTGGACGGCGTGGGCGAGAGGTGGACCTGGGTCTGGAGCTAGACCTCGAACTTGATCGAGAGCTAGATCTAGAGCTCGAGTCGTTGCTGGGGCGTCTTATTTGTTTCACCTTCTGCATTCGGCCGCGGGTGGCAAGCCCGCGAGATATGACACGCCCACGTCGTTTGCTTGCAGGGCGTTGGGGCAGATCGGGGCATTGTGGAGAGGCTGGTGATAATGCAGTGGCGCGGGAGGGGCCTGGTTCAGGTGAGGGAGACATTCGTGGGGGGGTGTACGGGATGGAGCCTGAAGGTGATAGTGGGGGGGAAGAATGGCGAGGCGGAGAGTCTGGTAGTAGTGGTGGTGGTGGTGGTGACTCATCCCCCCCCTCGTGCTCTGGGTCAGGAGGGAAGAGGGAGCGTTTTGGGTCACGTGACCGCCTTTGTCTTGCACCACGTTGTGCCATTTCTCCATCACCAGGTTGTTCGTCACTAGGTTTGTGACGACCATAGAACCTCCCCGGGGTATTTTTCTTGAGTTGGGAGATTATGCAAAGTGGGGGAGAAGGCAGGCGGGGTTGTGGGGGTACCTCCTCTTCACTCCCAGACTCGCCCCTTCTTCTCTTCAATCCCTTTCGTTCTTCCCCAGGTACACGCACGTAATTTTGAGGGTCAGCAGGTTCATCTGCAACAACAACCTCTTCCCCACTTTCTGAGGATTCAGTGGGGTCTTGGGGAAGTGGGCGGCGGGGAGGTGCACTTGCCCCTTGCTGTCTTTGTGACGGCCTACGCCGCCTGACAGGAATCTGAGCAAGCTCTTCCTCTAGCTCTCTTATTTCGGCTTGGGAGGGGGCATACTCGTCTCCAGACTCGTCCAATGCCGAGTCAGTGTCACTTTCAGGGCTGTCAGTGTCGTACAGTATATCCATGACCTCCTCTGTACTGCAGGGGCGGGTAAGGCGGGCACTATAACGTCGAGACATGGTGTTTCACTCGAGAGGGTGCGCAGTAAACTGACCATGAGGTGTGAGAAGGCGGGTGCCCTCTCCCGTCCCCGCACGCGCACGCGCATGGACAAAACGTTTCGGAAGTAGTCCGCCGGATCCCAAAGTAGTTCCCATATAAATCTAGAGCCATTCTGAGACTTACGACTGGAGCTATAAGGGTGACGCGTTAGGCGCGTCTCTGGGGCTGTGCGTTACATACATAGCCGACGCGTCAGACGCGTCGCTGGGGCTCCACGGGTTAAAGGTTTAAATTGGCATAAGAATAATTAAAAGAATATGCAATAGTAAATGGCAAACATTAAAAAGAAGTACTCCGCAAATGCAACGGCAATAGCCTACTCGGATTGTGCTCGTGGGCCACTAATCACTAAAGTAGCCAAGCTTGCAACACATGAAATCAATAGTGCATAAACAATATCATACATAAGGAAAGCTTCAATACTATTCTGTATCTATTAATCGAGTAAAGTCTAGCTGGGGTACTGTAGGCAAAAAGGTAGCAGTGACTGAGCAAAAACGGCTCGTAGCCTAGCGAAGTCCTCACAACTGTTTAAAGTATTACGTTGAAACTAACAAGTGCACTTTGAGAAATCCAGATCCCTTGTATCTGGTTTTCTCCCGGCTACTTGACAAAGTAAAAACAAACTGTTGATAAAATACAGGGTGGTTAGGCTCTTGCCCTCACGCACTGTAAATTATTAACTCAACACAGTCAGCCGCGACGACAACCTAGGCTTCACTGAACCGAAACGAGTATGCAGGTTTATCGCTTAACCACTGCATCAAACAACAACTCGTAACACAGAAAAGCCTTACCCCAGTCTAGCATTACCTAGACTAGCAGAACACAGGAATAATAATAATAACACACAGGGAAATGCATATACAAGTGCAACAAACATAAATCAATCCTATTCTAAGTTAACCCTTCCAAAATAGGCTATCTAATAGGCAAGTATCTCGTGAGAACTCAAGCGATAATACGTTGGCTGACTAGCTCTGCACCAATGGGACCATGGAAATTAAACAGGCAGGGAAAAGAGGAGATAAGAATGTAAGGTAGAAGAGAAAGTTCACATCAGTCAGAAGAATATATATAGTTAGCAAGGTAAATGAGAAGTCGCTCTGCCTAATGAGTTCTGATGAAAAAATGGCTAGACTTCCCTTTTTATACCCGGCCCTCAAGTGAGTCCAACGTGAACTACTAAGGACCGCCCACTGACAACCATTACGTAATTTCTCTCTCTCCTCTGGGATAGACAAAGGCTCCCCTAGCACTGAGGGGAGGGGGGAGGGGGGAGTGCTAGTGAGTTAGGCCCACCTCCCGCCTGGCCCACCCACTGACCCCCAACTGTGGCTGTTTCTCTTCCCATCATTACAAATAAGTTTTAAACACAATACTTATAACTAATGATATAAAATAGAACTCATTGACTCAGATGAAAACAAAATACATATTCATAATACTTATAGTACAACGGCTCACATGAACTAAGTTAGGAAACTCTACATAGACTACAGCCAAAGTTCCTGCCCTGACGATCCTAGCGAGAGTGGGGCATGACTAGGCGTTCTGTACAGCATGCTCACACTGGACATGCGTCACAGTATTAGCACCAATGTTTAGGTCCGGAGTGGCCCAAGAACCTGTCACACTTGGTGAGGAGGTACGGCGTGAGAAAACTCCGAGACAGTAACGTTACACACTTAAGCAAGATAGGATCGAACAGTCCAGTATCGGGGGAGGCCATAAGGTGCTCCGGGAGCACTTAGATAGATTGGCTCCTTTGGATATCTGTCGGCTGCAGATGGATGATCCTGAGCTTCAGAAGTGTAGTAACGGTGCGATTGAACTTGATGAGGACGGGGATGCAAAGCCGGGGGACTTCTTTCGTGTGGAGGGCATATTGTACAGGCGTTTTCTAGATCCCAGACGGAGTTGGGAGGGTGGGTCGAGAGTGGTTGACCAGTTGGTAGTGCCTAGTGTGTGCCGTGATAGCCTACTGAGGTTGGCGCATGATGTACCGTTGGCAGGGCATTTGGGTGTATGTAAGACGGTAGCAGCATTGGCGAAATTGTTTTGGTGGCCAGGTATGAAGGCACATGTGGCATCATGGGTGGCAATGTGCAGTACCTGCCAGACAGTAGGTAAACCAAACCAGTGTATTCCCAAGGCTCTGTTACACCCAATTCCTGTAATCGGGCCAACATTCAGTAAGGTTATAATCGACATGGATGGCCCTCTACCCCCTACTAGTGCAGGCAACAAGTTCCTCCTCACAATCATGGATGTTGCCACTCGTTATCCGGATGCATACCCTATGCGAAATGGTACTGCTAAGACTGTTGTTCGTAACTTGCTATTGTACTGTTCTAGGTACGGGTACCCGCAGGAATTGCAGTCAGACCAAGGGTCCAACTTTAGTTCTAACCTTTTCAAACAGACCAGGTAGCAGCACGGTATCAGTACTAAAAGTACGGCACTAAAACAAAGCTGAGTTTATCACCAAAACACATCTTATTATAAAAAAAAAATTCACATTTTATAACTCCTCCCAACAATAGCAAAAAGACACAATATCATGCTCCCAGAGCGAGCTTACAGCAGCTCAGCCGTTTGATAGTTCGTGGACTACTCAAACTCTATAGGCTATGACAAACTTATACGATTACCTATATCAAAAGAAAGAGTTTTTTTATATGATTTTTATATTTTAATATGTTTTTCCCGGCTGCACTATAAGGGCAACCTATTTTCCTCCACTCAAACCCACACACCTGTGATAGCCTACGACTGATCATCCACCCTTGATAAACAATCCGCGATCACATTGTCACATCCAGCAATATGACGGATGTCCAGGTTATACTCCTGCAACATCAAAGACCACCTGGTCAGTCTCATATTGCGATTGTGAAATTGATTCAGGAATCTCAAAGGGTGATGATCAGTTTAGATAACCACGACTGGGCCATAGGCTGGAACATACACCTCGAAGTGCCTGAGCGACAGCACAATCGCCAGTAATTCCTTTTCTATTGTAGAATAGTTCTTTTGTGCAGCATTGAACTTCTTAGAAAAGAAACATACTGGGTGTTCCACACCTTCATTGTCTGTCTGTAGCAAGACGGCACCAGCCCCTACACCACTAGCATCTGTTGCCAGCTGAAAAGGCCTGTTAATGTCTGGGGCCCTGAGTATCGGGTGAGTACATAGCAAATGTTTCACCAAAGTGAAAGCCTTTTCACACTCAGGTGCCCACAAAAACTTTTTGTCTTTAGATAACAAATCTGTGAGAGGTGCCAACACCGTTGAGTAACCTTTTATGAAGCGTCTGTAGTAGCCTATCATACCCAAGAATCTCATAATCTGCTTCTTGGTTGTTGGGTGCAGAAATGTATTGATAGCCTGTACCTTGTTCTGAGGAGGGCACACCTGTCCCCTTCCCACTACAAACCCAAGGTACTGCACAGTGGCTTTTACGAAGTCACACTTTGCCAAATTTACTACCAGACCTGCTTCACTAAGTTTCCGGAACAAGGTCTCAAGGTGCTCACAATGGCTCTCAAAGTCGTCATCATAAATGATTACATCGTCCAAATATACGGTGCAATTTGGAATGTCCTTTACAATTTCATTCATCAGGTTCTGAAACGTTGCTTGTGCATTCTTAAGTCCGTAAGGCATAACATTGCACCGGTAGGTACTCCCGTCCATAACAAAACCACATACCTCTTTAGCACGCTCGGACAAAGGTACTTGCCAGTAACCTTTTACTAAATCTACTTTAGACAAAAACGAGCATTACCAATTTTGTCAACACTATCATCAACCCTAGGAAGAGGATATGGGTTAGTTGGAGTCAAACCGTTTAACCTACGGAAATCAATACAAAAGCGTACCTTCCCATCTGGCTTAGGCTGCAGTGTTACGGGGGAAGTCCACTTAACTGTGCCTTTCTCTATCAACCCTCTACCGAGCATATACTCCAACTCATCCCTCAGAGCTGGTAGTTTTATGGGGGGCACACGGTACGGGATTGACTTAAAGGGTAGATGGTCCCCCACGTCAACATCATGCATAGCCTGAGTAGTGAGGCCTGGGTGTTCAGCAAATACAGTGGGGTATGAACCGAACAACTGACGGATAGCATCAAACTGCGGCTCAGGCAAATGAGCTATAGCCTCGTCAGCCCTTAGGCTCGAGTTCCCCGCCCACTGATCCGCTGAAACATGTTGATCCCAGCTATCCTCCTCTGAAGCTTGACTGTCCCCCTCTCCTTCTCCACCACGGCTGCAACAAGCCAACACAGAGACAGTGAGAGGCTCAGAGGGGCGCCTCACATACTCTTTAACACCTTAAGAGCGGCCTATGCGGTTTATTTATATGTACCGCCCAGCGGGGTGTTTTTAGCCAAAATAGGGCTGTTTACGTGATCATTTTCATGCCTAAATAAGACCCAGAACGTAAAACAAGTATCTATCCCTGAAAGGGCATAAACAGAGCTTTCGAATGACACCATAACGATCCTTTTATGATGGCTAGTTTTCTTGCAATAACCGTGCAACGCGAGTGCAAAAAGCATGTAATTAGCCACTTTCCCGATACAATTCCGTATATAGCGAGTGAGAGAGGGAGGAGGGAGGTGGGATTCGTGTCAGTAGGTTCGCCGCGGTGGTCTGGAGCAGTCATACGCTCGCTACTCTCCTGCCACCACTTGTCTCTCTCTCTCAGCAACATTACGTGCTGAAATTGCCACTCGACCTATGTCGAGCGCCGCCACATAGTCCAGCTTTATTTAACTCGACTTATGTTGCTCGCCGACATTTAGGGGTTAATAAGGTTCACGTGACATAACTGGTTCTTTTTCCTCCTGTCTGGAGTGGCAACAAGGTAATCTAAGTCTGACATTTTTGCTACAATTGTATAAGGTCCAGTGTACTTCGCAGAGAGGGGGTTACCAACCAAAGGCAACAAAATTAATACCTCTTGTCCTACAGTGAACTTCCGGAGCCTCACTTTGCGATCATACCTGTCCTTCATCAAAGCTTGTGATTCTGTCAAATTTCTACCTGCCATCTCCAGACTCTTAACCCTTTACGAGCGGCCTATGCGGTTTATTTATATGTACCGCCCAGCGGGGTGTTTTTAGCCAAAATAGGGCTGTTTATGTGATCATTTTCATGCCTAAATAAGACCCAGAACGTAAAACAAGTATCTATCCCTGAAAGGGCATAAACAGAGCTTTCGAATGACACCATAACGATCCTTTTATGATGGCTAGTTTTCTTGCAATAACCGTGCAACGCGAGTGCAAAAAGCATGTAATTAGCCACTTTCCCGATACAATTCCGTATATAGCGAGTGAGAGAGGTAGGAGCAGTGGCGTAGCTAAGGGGGGGGGCGGGAGGGGGCTGTTTGAAATCGCCCCCCGGGCCCCCAAGAGAAGGGGGCCCCCAAATGGATCTGAAAATAATATTAATTATACTAATAGTATATACTGTATATATAAGTAATATTAATAAGGAGTAAAATAAACACCATGTGTGTTTTCTGATTTAACCTCTTTCTTTTCTTCTATCCTGCGACGTCATGGGTATTTAAAATTAGAAAAATAACGATCACTCCATCAGTATTGATTTGGCGGTGCAAGGGGAAACATCATCGCTCTCGCTCCTAGCCTCCTACCCGCCACTTGCCTAGGACACACTGCCTATAGGTAGGCCTGATCATTATACTTTATATACATTACAAAATAGCACTATTGAGTTTGACAGTTGGTTAATATACTGTGTTTTTCGTAAGCATGTGTAAAGGAATAATAAGATATAGCCTAATTTGACAACAAGAAACATGGTGATTGTTAGTAAGTTGAGTGTATAATCGAAGATTAGGCCTACATACAATTATATAAATATATGAACCAAAAATGTCGGTAATATTTATTTTTTCGTGAACTGTAATGGTCAAATCGATAGCTATATTTCATAGATAACCTATGTACTTAACCTTGTGAGAAAGTTGAGTGGTATCGAAGATATTTGTAGAGTAGGCTAAACTTCTAAAGTGCTAAATATTTAGGCCTTGAAATTTGTAGGACTATGTTTTGGTCTCATATTTTTTTCTCGAACTGTAGGGGGCCTAACATAGCCTATACAATGTTTATGGTCTTACTAAACCTTAGCTTTATCGTGAAAAAGATGCATAGTCGTTTAATATTAGTCAATTAAGTATGGGTGCAATACATCAGCTAAAATAGAGCATAGAGAGGCAACATTAATGGTGTAGAGTGTAGGCTACCTTGGTTAGGCTATGAGCACTATGACTCATTCTTTCAAATTTAGACTCTGGAGCACTTTTATTTATGCTACCATACGCCTTCCATATAGGCTATAGGCTATGGTGGCTGTACATATCAAGCCCAGGAACTGTGAAATAAGAAGGAACACAGTTGTGAGCATTGAATACTCGTTTGTAGGTTAATCTAGCCCTTTGGCTGGTTCAGGGTCAGGTGCAAACGTTGGTAAGCTTTCTAACAAGTTACTGGGGTTCTCAAGAAGAGGCCCCCAGTATTGAGATTTGAGGTAATGCATAGCTTGATTAGGCCTACCAATGACGTCTATTTTAACTCCCTAACGCCTGTGGTGGGGTTGAAAAAATATTTTAATGTTATCACGTTTCATGTACATTATTATTTTTTTATTATTGTATTAGTATTATATTTGATATTCTTATTTCAAACATGCCTAATGAACGACAAAGAGAAAGAGTTCATCAAAGTGGTATATGTTTTACAGTATTGTATCATCCATTGTACATGTATTCCTAATCCATTAGATAACGGTGATATAATAATTAATTGTATATTAAATTATTACCAGTACCCCACTATTGAGTCATGGATATCGTCAAAATGCACCTAGGTAGCATTATTATTCTAAAATTTTCTCGGGGGGGGCTTACAGCGCCCCCCCGAACCCCCCAGCTGATTAGGCTCGCTTCGCTCGCCACCCCCACCGCCTTCTATAATAAGCAAACCATGGAGGGGGCCCCTCCAGGTACCAGTCAAGCCCCCTGGGCCTCCAAATCTCTAGCTACGCCCCTGGGTAGGAGGGAGGTGAGATTCGTGTCAGTAGGTTCGCCGCGGTGGTCTGGAGCAGTCATACACTCGCTACTCTCCTGCCACCACTTGTCTCTCTCTCTCAGCAACATTACGTGCTGAAATTGCCACTCGAGTTATGTCGAGCGCCGCCACATAGTCCAGCTTTATTTAACTCGACTTAAGTTGCGCGCCGACTTTTAGGGGTTAAGCATGCGCTCACGGCTTTCAAGCACATACTTTAATAATGGACAAGGCTGCACAGTCCCCTCTCAAATTTCTTTCAGCATGTTAAGGGGGCCCCTGACACGGTGTCCAAAAATCAGCTCGTTTGGACTAAATCCCAGGCTCTCACCAGGTACCTCCCGAGCAGCAAACATCACATAAGGCAATCCAAGATCCCGCTGAGGATGCCAATAATAAAAAAAATCTCCTGGCTGTGCATTGCCGTCCTCGTCGAGCTCTACAGCTCCATTAGCACACGTTTGGAGCTCAGGGTCCTCTAGTTGCACCCGACGTATATCTGAGGGTGCCAAGCGATCTAACTGCTCCCGGAGCAATGCATGACCTTCTCCGATACTGGGCTGCTCCCTCTGTCTCTCTCGATGTACATAACGTTGCTGTCGTGGAGACTCGTCATGCCCAGCCTCGTCACTCTCGATGACAGGCCCAGGGGCTACTCCAGAATTAAGTAATGGTGCTAATACTGAATCACCCAGGAGAGCCACCGAGTCAAAACTCTTAAAACCAACTCCAGCTTTGGCCTCCTCCTGTTGATCGTTCCTCCGCTGGTCTGAAGACGGAGGACTAGGCTGTGATACTTTAGCTGCCCGAGCTCGGGTAACAACACACGCCATGGGTTGTGTCTTGCACCGCTCGACCCACTCTTGCTCTTCCCTACTCACGTCGGCCGGCCTCTCGGCAACGACTAAGGGTAGAACCTCAGAAGCGGGCATTGCAAAGTCGTTGCCGAGAAGAAGGTCGACGCCCTCCACTGGCAGTTTCTCCACAATCCCGACATCCAATTCACGTGCCCCTCCAACTCCAACCGCACCAGCGGGTATGACCGAGTTGAATTAATACCCTGCACCACTACCCCCCGAGCCGCGTTTATAGGGTAGCCAGTCAAGCTTTTCATCAGAGTCTGGGAAGCACCTGTATCACACAAGACCTCTACTCCATGCTTGCGCCCCGCCCACATCACGCAACCCCGCCCTCTATGGTCGCAAAAAACATCCTGAGCAGGGTTCGAGCCTCCCAGGTGCTTCTGCATTGGCTGTGCCTCAGCCTCTGACGAACTGCCCCGGGCAAACTCAGATGACTTCGGAGACACACCAATGTTGCAGGCCAAAGACACAGCTGCTGTAGGTGGTTTGCTAGGACAGACTCTTGCAAAGTGCCCCATTTTATGACAATGATAACACTCCAACTCCCCTTTGGGCTTCCCTTGGTACTGGGAAGGGCCCGGCCCCTTCTTAAATGGGACGGTGCTAGTCTTGTGGTCAGTCTTGGTATCATGGCTCTTGTACTTGTTTGCATAAGGTATATCACTAACTCGGGGGGGTGGGGCGTCACGCCCCTTGTTATCTGCCTCACTACGCTGGGCAGACCCGCACCCACGAATTAGTGATAGCCGGAGGTCAGCCATCTCAGCTGCCTCCTGTAGAGTTTTTGGGTTCTTTTCTTTAATAGTTAAAGTAATTTCTGCACCAGTACACTTATAAAACTGCTCGAGCAGAAACAGCTCAGTCAACGGTTCTGCCGTCTCAGCTTTCTCAGAACGTGTCCAGTTTTTAAGTGCATCTTTTAAGTCCCGGGCATGTTCAAGAAAGGTCGCCTCCCTAGTCTTTGTAACACCCCGAAACTTCAATCGATATGTTTCCGGTTGCAACTCGTATGCCCGTAGGACAGCTCTCTTCAATTCTGGGTAGTCAATGCAAGACTCTAAAGTCTAAAGGCAGTGCATCATAAGCCTTCAGACCCTTACCTGTAAGTCTTGAGGAGACTAGAGCTGCCCACTTCTCTTCAGGCCAATTATGCTCCCTACACTTCTTCTCAAAACGATTAAAAAATTCTGTGACTTCAGTTTCACTAAATACCGGCACCAATTTGACTAATTGGGCCAAGGACTGTTCTCTTACTTGGCCCTCACGGCCCATCCGAGTCCCTGTCGACTCTGCAAGAGTCATATCTAAATCTAATTTAGCACAATATTTATCTGAGTCGTACCTAAGCTCAGCCTCATGCCTCCTGGTCTTATCCTCTTGCCTCCTAACCTCAATCTCCTGCCTCCTAGTCTCATTCTCCTGCTTCCTAACCTCAATCTTAGCAAGCTCAAGTCTAAATACCATATCTGGAGACTGGCAGGAAGAGGGAGCTGCCACTACTGAAGGAGGGGGGGCAAAAACTGGGGAACCACCATGTGCACCACCCGAGGGTACTCCAATCTGCCAATTCTCATCCCTCTGTGGGAGAGTGTTAACCTCCGGTAACTGAGTGGACGGCACTGTGGGAGTCGAGTGAGAGGGGATCTGGGGAGGAACCCCCCCAAATGCCCTCTCCTCCGAAACCCCATGTCGCCCACGCAACACCCAGGAAATCAGCTCCCCCTTGGACATCCCTACTACATTGGAAATGCCCAAAACCTTGGCTATCAGGTGCAAGCCACAAACATCCACCCCAGTCAGCCTCTCCTCCGTCACGTGGTACCGCTTACTCACAAAAACTCTAGCATCCTCCTCACTGGTTACTAACGGCACACCTTCAAGTGACATCTCTCGCTCATCGTCAGTGCTAATGCACGACATACTGAAGTCCACAAAAAAAAATCTCGAGACAAAAGTGTTAAACTTCCTATGCAAGCACTAATTACTAAATTAACTGGAGTCTCTTAAATGCTTTACTAATTGCCATACAAAAAAAATATTCTTCAATATGCACGCTAAAATACAAACAAACAAATGTTGTACAACTCTGCAAAAAATTATACTGTTCACAAAATCCTAAGCAAGGTCGCCATTTGTTACGAACTGGCACTCGGGTACACAAGGGCTCTCAATCAGGACTCGAATACGGCTCGCTGCCACAACGGAAACACACGATCCCAACCCCTGAGTACTGCCAGCCGAACAAAAAACACCCATACCCTCCAGAGTTCAATCTGCTATAACGGGGTATACAAGAACTCGGTAATAGTGTTCAACAACAGACTAATAAAGAGACAGGAATTATCTAGTCTGGTCAACAATCAAACAAAGAAGTAAGAAACAACAACACCAAAGAATAGTGTTGGCCGAAGCCGAAGTAATCCACCCTTGACTAAGAACTTAAGAAGTCCTCCACCCTCTACTTCGGATCGGCACTATTACGTTACGTTAATTAATAGTCCTTAACCCTTAATTAGCGGCTCACCACATAAGTCGAGTTAAATAAAGCTGGACTATGTGGCGGCGCTCGACATAGGTCGAGTGGCAATTTCAGCACGTAATGTTGCTGAGAGAGAGAGACAAGTGGTGGCAGGAGACTAGCGAGCGTATGACTGCTCCAGACCACCGCGGCGAACCTACTGACACGAATCTCAGCTCCCTCCTCCCTCTCTCACTCGCTACATACTGAATTATATGGGGAAAGTACCGAATTACATGCTTTTTGCACTCGCGTTGCACGGTTATTGCAAGAAAACTAGCCATCATAAAAGGATCGTTATGGTGTCATTCGAAAGCTCTGTTTATGCCCTTTCAGGGATAGGTACTTGTTTTACGTTCTGGGTCTTATTTAGGCATGAAAATGATCACGTAAACAGCCCTATTTTGGCTAAAAACACCCCGCTGGGCGCTACATATAAATAAACCGCATAGGCCGCTCGTAAGGTGTTAAGCATCGAGCAAGGAATCTTCTGAAAAAAGTTAGGTGCTTCTCGAATGCTCGTAAGAAGTACGTATCGGATTTTGAACAGTAATTTAATATGCAAAACACTGGCAATTAAATACTATTAAAGGTTTAAATTGGCATAAGAATAATTAAAATAATATGCAATAGTAAATGGCAAACATAAAAAAGAAGTACTCCACAAATGCAACGGCAATAGCCTACTCGGATTGTGCTCATGGGCCACTAATCACTAAAGTAGCCAAGCTTGCAACACATGAAATCAATAGTGCATAAACAATATCATACATAAGGAAAGCTTCAATACTATTCTGTATCTACTAATCGAGTAAAGTCTAGCTGGGGTACTGTAGGCAAAAAGGTAGCAGTGACTGAGCAAAAACGGCTCATAGCCTAGCGAAGTCCTCACAACTGTTTAAAGTATTACGTTAAAACTAACAAGTGCACTTTGAGAAATCCAGATCCCTTGTATCTGGTTTTCTCCCGGCTCCTTGACAAAGTAAAGACAAACTGTTATTAAAATACAGGGTGGTTAGGCTCTTGCCCTCACGCACTGTAAATTATTAACTCAACACAGTCAGCCGCGACGACAACCTAGGCTTCACTGAACCGAAACGAGTATGCAGGTTTATCGCTTAACCACTGCATCAAACAACAACAAAGGTCCTGATGTGGCGGCGTCTACGCCGTGGGGCCACCTCCCGAGGCTGCCCACCGCGGATGGCTGCCGACCCTCCACAGCCGAAGACAAAATCAACGACCAGTGGAGGAAAACCGGATGCCGGCCGCGGGGAGCAGTTTCGGGAGCCAAACCGTCACAACCATCCCCCCGGGGCTGTTCGGCCAGGCAGCTTAGGGAACAACAACAACAACAACAACAACTCGTAACACAGAAAAGCCTTACCCCAGTCTAGCATTACCTAGACTAGCAGAAAACAGGAATAATAATAATAACACACAGGGAAATGCATATACAAGTGCAACAAACATAAATCAATCCTATTCTAAGTTAACCCTGCCAAAATAGGCTATCTAATAGGCAAATATCTCGTGAGAACTCAAGCGATAATACGTTGGCTGACTAGCTCTGCACCAACAGGACCATGGAAGTTAAACAGGCAGGGAAAAGAGGAGATAAGAATGTAAGGTAGTAGAGAAAGTTCACATCAGTCAGAAGAATATATATAGTTAGCAAGGGAAATGAGAAGTCGCTCTGCCTAATGAGTTCTGATGAAAAAATGGCTAGACTTCCCTTTTTATACCCGGCCCTCTAGAGAGCCCAACGTGAACTACTAAGGACAGCCCACTGGCAACCATTACGTAATTTCTCTCTCTCCTCTGGGATAGACAAAGGCTCCCCTAGCACTGAGGGGAGGGGGGAGTGCTAGTGAGTTAGGCCCACCTCCCGCCTGGCGCACCCACTGACCCCCAACTGTGGCTGTTTCTCTTCCCATCATTACAAATAAGTTTTACACACAATACTTATAACTAATGATATAAAATAGAACTCGTTGACTCAGATAAAAACAAAATACATATTCATAATACTTATAGTACAACGGCTCACATGAACTAAGTTAGGAAACTCTACATAGACTACAGCCAAAGTTCCTGCCCTGACGATCCTAGCGAGAGTGGGGCATGACTAGGCGTTCTGTACAGCATGCTCACACTGGACATGCGTCACAGTATTAGCACCAATGTTTAGGTCCGGAGTGGCCCCAGAACCTGTCACACTTGGTGAGGAGGTAGGGCGTGAGAAAACTCCGAGACAGTAACGTTACACACTTAAGCAAGATAGGATCGAACAGTCCAGTATCGGGGGAGGCCATAAGGTGCTCCGGGAGCACTTAGACAGATTGGCTCCTTCGGATATCTGTCGGCTGCAGATGGATGATCCTGAGCTTCAGAAGTGTAGTAACGGTGCGATTGAACTTGATGAGGACGGGGATGCAAAGCCGGGGGACTTCTTTCGTGTGGAGGCCATATTGTACAGGCGTTTTCTAGATCCCAGACGGAGTTGGGAGGGTGGGTCGAGAGTGGTTGACCAGTTGGTAGTGCCTAGTGTGTGCCGTCATAGCCTACTGAGGTTGGCGCATGATGTACCGTTGGCAGGGCATTTGGGTGTACGTAAGACGGTAGCAGCATTGGCGAAATTGTTTTGGTGGCCAGGTATGAAGGCACATGTGGCATCATGGGTGGCAATGTGCAGTACCTGCCAGACAGTAGGTAAACCAAACCAGTGTATTTCCAAGGCTCTGTTACACCCTATTCCTATAATCGGGCCATCATTCAGTAAGGTTATAATCGACATGGTTGGCCC
This sequence comes from Paralithodes platypus, assembly GCA_032716605.1. Lineage (NCBI taxonomy): Eukaryota > Metazoa > Arthropoda > Malacostraca > Decapoda > Lithodidae > Paralithodes > Paralithodes platypus. The sequence continues at coordinate 11,398,154 of CM064522.1, read as the reverse complement.
TCTACCCCCTACTAGTGCAGGCAACAAGTTCCTCCTCACAATCATGGATGTTGCCACTCGTTATCCGGATGCATACCCCATGCGAAATGGTACTGCTAAGACTGTTGTTCGTAACTTGCTATTGTACTGTTCTAGGTACGGGTACCCGCAGGAATTGCAGTCAGACCAAGGGTCCAACTTTACTTCTAACCTTTTCAAACAGACCATGTAGCAGCACGGTATCAGTACGGTTGTCTCTTCAGCCTATCACCCAGAGAGTCAAGGGGTGTTGGAGAGGTAGCACTCGACTCTGAAAACCATGCTGCGTTGTTACTGTGTTGAGAATGGCAAGGATTGGGATCTTGGGTTGCCCTATGTATTATTTGCTGCTCGGGAGGTACCTGGTGAAATCCTATGGTTCAGTCCCAATGAGTTAGTTTTCGGACATCAGGTCAGAGGCCCCCTCAACATGGTTAGAGAAATCTGGGAGGGCACAGCAAAACCATGTTCCATGTTAAAGTATGTCCTCGAGAGTAGATAGAGAATGCTGAGAAGCCTAGAGTTGGCAGGTAGGAATTTGGTAGGGTCGCAAGCACTTATGAAGGACAGGTACGATGAGAAGACAAAACTCCGGGAGTTTAACACCTTACGAGCGGCCTATGCGGTTTATTTATGTGTACCGCACAGCGGGGTGTTTTTAGCCAAAATAGGGCTGTTTACGTGATCATTTTCATGCCTAAATAAGACCCAGAACGTAAAACAAGTACCTATCCCTGAAAGGGCATAAACAGAGCTTTCGAATGACACCATAACGATCCTTGTATGATGGATAGTTTTCTTGCAATAACCGTGCAACGCGAGTGCAAAAAGCAGGTAATTCGGTACTTTCGGTACATAATTGAGTATGTAGCGAGTGAGAGAGGGAGGAGGGAGCTGAGATTTGTGTCAGTAGGTTCGCCGCGGTGGTTTGGAGCAGTCATACGCTCGCTAGTCTCCTGCACCACTTGTCTCTCTCTCAGCCACATTACGTGCTCTGATTGCCACTCGAGTTATGTCGAGCGCCGCCACATAGTCCTGCTTTATTTAACTCGACTTATGTTGCTCGCCGCTAAATAAGGGTTAAGGTGGGGCAGGAGGTGTTGTTTCTGTTACCTCTGCCAGGTCATCCATTGTCTGCCAAGTACGCTGGTCCTTATAAGGTGGTAAAAAAGATCTCTGACCTAGACTATCTTGTGGCTACTCCAGATAGGCGTAAAAAGAATCAGCTGTGCCATGTGAATCTGGTGAAAGAGTTTGTGAGGCACCCCCCTGAGCCTCTCGCTGTCCCTGTGTTGACCTGCAGCGGTCATGGAGGAGAAGGAGTGAGGGACAGTGAAGCCCAGGTGGAGGATAACTGGGAGTGTCATGTCTCTGCTGACCAGTGGGCGGGGAACTCCAGACAGGTGGCTGACGATGCTCTAGTGCACCTGCCTGAGCAACAGCGTGCAGCCGTGCAACGCCTGTTTGCTTCATACCCCACTGTGTTTGCAGAGCATCCAGGCCTCACAACTCGAGTGGTGCATGACGTGGACGTGGGAGATCACCCCCCCTTAAAATCAGTACCCTACAGAATTCCACCCATTAAACTCCCAGCCCTCAGAGCGGAGTTAGAGTATATGATTGAGAAGGGGGCAGTTAAGTGGATATCTCCTGTCACTCTGCAGCCCAAGCCTGACGGGAAGGTTCGCTTCTGCATTGACTTTCGGAGATTGAACGGGTTAACTCCCACCAATGCTTATCCCCTTCCCCGTGTTGACGATAGTGTAGACAATATTGGTAAGGCACAGTTTCTAACTAAGGTAGACCTAGTGAAAGGCTACTGGCAGGTACCCTTGTCTGAGCGGGCGAAGGGGGTATGCGGGTTTGCGGTTGATGGGAACACCTACCGTTGCAATGTGATGCCGTATGGCCTTAAAAATGCCCCAGCAACATTCCAGAGTCTTATGAATGAGTTAGTAGCTGACATCCCTAACTACACTCTCTACCTAGATGACGTTATAATCTACGATGACAACTTTGAGAGTCACTGTGAGCACATAGAAGCCTTGTTTCGGAAGCTCAGTGAGGCCAGCTTGGTGGTCAATCTGGGCAAGTGCGACTTTGTCCGGGCAACTGTGCAGTATCTTGGGTTTGTGGTCGGGTTAGACCAGGTGTGCCCCCCGGCCCCCCCCCCCCCCCCCAAAAAAAAAACAAGATACAGGCTATTAACCAGTTCCCCAGGCCGTCCACCAAGCAGCAGATCATGAGATTTTTGGGCATGATCGGTTACTATCGCCGCTTCATTCGGGGTTATTCTACTGTGTTAGCTCCCCTGACAGATTTGCTAGCAAAAGAGAAAAGTTCAAGTGGGCACCTGAGTGTGAAAGGGCTTTTTCGCTTGTCAAGCACCTACTATGCACTCACCCAATCTTCAGGGCCTCTGACTTTGAAAGACCGTTCCAGCTGGCAACAGATGCCAGCGGTCTGGGGCTGGTGCCGTCTTAATGCAAACAGACAAGGAAGGTTTGGAGCATCCAGTCAGATTCCTTTCCAAGAAGTTTAATTCCGCTCAGAAAAACTACTCTGTGGTGGAGAAAGAACTGCTGGCAATAGTGTTGGCGCTCAGGCACTTTCAAGTATATGTTCCTGCCTACGGGCCAGTCGTGGTGATTTACACCGACCACCACCCTCTTAAATTTTTGAACCAATTCCACAACCGGAATATGAGGCTGACACGTTGGTCACTCATGTTGCAAGAATACAATCTAGACATTCGCCATATTGCCGGTTGTGAGAATGTGATTGCAGACTGTTTGTCGAGGGTGGAGGATCCGGCGTAGATCACCACAGGTGTGTGGGTTTGAGTGGAGAAAAACCAGGCTTGCCTCTGTAGAGCAGCCGTCAAAAACAACATTAAAATTAAATACAAAATCACATAAAAACTCTTTCTTTTTTATAGTTAATTGTAAGTTGCCAATGTTATAGCTAAAGTCCTAATTTGAACCTGTCTTTCACTTAGTAGGCTGGGCTCTGTGAAGCTCGCTCAGGGAGCATAGCAGGCTAAATTATACAATTGTGTTTGGGAGGGGTTGTAAGATTTTCTTTATGCTAATATGTAGTTTTATTTAAGATTGAGCTTTGCATTTCACTTCTGGTGGAGTGGCTAGGTGTGGCGGGTCTTGTCGGCATTCTGCCTTGTCAGATATGGTGCTCGCCTAATGTTGAGCGTCCCATATCTTGGGCGGGGTGTGATGTCTACCAGCGTTGGCAGAATCGCCTCTCGTTGGCCACTAGCGCTCGTCAGGGACATCGAAATGGGCTACAGTTATCAGAGAATGTTGTTCTTTCTTTCCTAGTAATCGCATTGTCACAGACAGTCCAGTGGTGGTCTTTGTTTTCGTCTGTGACAACGGGTTATATTTTATATCAACAGTAGTGATAATAGAACCAGCGTGTGAATGAGAAAGATTTTAAGAGCGAGGAGGTAGTAAGTGTCTGTATGTACGGGTGCATTCCTGCCTCTCGCTCGCCATTGGACGGCGTGTCCGGCTGTGTCCTATGACGCCTGCTGTCTTGTGACGTTTCGGCCCGTGATTGGCCGACCATCGCGCCTTTGCGGTCTCCTGTGTAACTTACCTCCTCCATGAGGGTCCCCAGGAGCTGTCCTCGTCGGGACAGGCTTGGTGCGCGTGCCTCTAACATCCCTTTGCATACTCTCTCCCGATCACCACCTTTATCACTGTTTCTCTCACTCGATTCTCTCTTTCCATACTCTAACCTTTATTAACTGCACAACACTCCCCTTGGGTTCTGCATACGGTTTTCATAGCCGGCCCATTGTATTGCATGCGCCGTCCTCAGAGATATTTACATGTACTTAGAATAGGTTTGAGGGTTCTTAGTTAGTATAGGTTAAGAACTTTGTGTGTCTCCACTATTGATTTAGTGTTTCTGCTCTTTTATTTAATGCTAGACTGGGATAAGGTAACTGTAGTCGTTGTCTCCGATGTGTGTAGGGTTTGCCTATACCTACACGACTTCGACCGGTCCTGTGGTAGCCTGGGTTGTCTTTTCGGTGTGTCCTTTGCGAGTGCAGCATTGTGTTGACTGAGGGTTTTGGCCTGTACCAGTTACACATTTTGCTGCCTCTTTGCTTGTCTTTAGAGGGTCGCCAGGATAGAACCAGATACTTGTGATCTGGATCTATCGAGAGAGCCCCCTAGTCAATTAACGTAACTTAAAGGATGCAGTCTTAAGGACATCGCTAGGCAATGAGCCTGTCTTGCTCAACCCCAGTTCCTTACCTAGAGTATCCCAGCTAGACATTATTAATCGAGTAGACACTTGTTAGTATTTATTCACAGCATTTATTAGTCTAGGTTGTTGCTGAGCCGCACAACCATAGCAGACTGTTTCGTTGATGAGGAAGTACTTCTTTTAGTGTCGAGCATTGCTACCGTTGCGCATTTATAGCATTCTCGTGTCAGTTAACATTATATGTCCTATCTTTTAGTGTATTCGATTTACACGTGTGGTGTCCTGCCTCCTGCCTTTATATAGTTCTAAATCAGTACGAGCATCTTATGAGCATCAGACTTTCTTCAGAAGTTTCCAGGTCTATGCTGTAGGACTATACTTCACTTTCTTTCAGATAGGAGTGAAGAGTTTATTGTTGTTTAGAGTAACTGTATTGAAGCATCTTTTTATTGTATTAAATCTTGCAGTGATTTAATTGATCTTTCCATAGATTCCTTTTTATGCATTTTAACGTAACTTGCATCTTGTTTGTTATCAGGCTATACCAGTGCAGGTTAGCCTGAAGTAGAGTACATTTATGCCCAGTTAAGAATACCCGGCTATCGCAGATTAACCCTGGAGGGTATAGGTGTTTTGTTCGCCGGCATATAAGTTCGAGGGTTTGGATCTAGCGTACCGTTGTTGCATAGTGCCCTATTACTAGTCCAATCATTGAGTGCCCTTGTTTTATTCGTAGTCCCGGTCGTAACAGTGGAAATAACTGAAAAGTTGACAGAATGAATATATACACCTGAAGAATATGTATAATTTGTGTTCTAGTGATGATGATGTTAGGTATGTTTTCCGTGTGGGAAGGAGGTGAGGGGGGGTAATGAAAGACAAGGAAATTACAGAAAAGATAGATAAATAAATAAATGTAAAATGGCCAATATACTACTAGGCAAACCCAAGAGAGAGTACGAGTGAGAGTTAGTGTGTGAGAGGAAAGCAAATACAAAATTTAAAATAGGAAAGAAAAATACACATGATAATAGACCAAAAATAATGATGCAGTCAAAAAATACAAAATACCTGAAAATACCAGCATATGTTACAGATTGCACACCAAATAATTCCAACGCAGAGCACAACATATACGTGGTGACCACCCTCGAGGCATACAGGCAACTGAATACCCCCTACAGATTCTCCGAACTAAATGGTATCGAATCAGCTGGCTACGAATTCACAGAACTAATCATGCACTGCTAGAAATCGAGGTCATGAAAAGTGTATGAGTAAAAATGTTAAAGGGTATAGAATTGATAGATATAATTATTGGGTATATTGATGGTGATTATGCCTTCCTATTCCTAAATACATAAAGTCATTGGATATATTGATAGTTAATTACCTCTGTATCCTTATATGAGATGGGTTTATTAATACTAACATATCCAATGATTACAGAAGATATACACAAACATGTACTAGAGAGTGTTAACCTAAATAGTATACTAACCCTAATAAATTAACTACAGAGAGAGAGAGAGAGAGTGAGTGAGTGAGTCCAGAACCTAAGACAGAGCGAAGTAGTTCCCCGCGCGATTTGCAGGTTCAGAGCTTCATAGGAGAGGGCTGCTCGGTCTGAAAGGTTTAATGCCGCGACTCACTATTTGGCAGGTTCGGAATAAAAAGGTGGATTTGGCGCGATTTGCTAACTTGGTGATGAGATCCGAGATTTCAGATTTTAGATTTAGATTTTGTACTTTTTATTTTTTTACAATTATTTTATTATTGGTATCGTTTATTATTTTTTGAATTATCATTATTAATATTATTATTATTGTTGTTGTTGTTGTTGTTATAATTATCCATATTTGTATTATTTGTTTTTATTGTTATTATTGAATTATTATTATATTTGGTAGTTATTATTATATTTTTTCCCTCTCTCTCTCTCTCTGATGAGGATATTATTATTGATTTATATTTGTGTGATCACAAAAGGCATGTGCTTGTATTATATAATCATTATTAGAATATATTTATACTTATTGCATATATAACTATACGTGTATGAGTTTTCCTTTAGCATATAGTTTAGCTAAATGCGAAATTATATAGCTTTCACTCTTTCAATCGCCTTCCACATCCTTTTGTAACGTATATATATAGTATATTATTGGAGAGTTACATAGAGTTACGTCAGTACACAGACTGCACAGACCTTGCGGTCCCTACTAGGCAGTCTGTACTTAATCCTAAAATGGGATTTGCTACAAAATGGATGGTAAAGTCAGAAAAGCAGAAGGCTCTCTCCCAACCCACCACATCCTCCGACTTTGGGTCAACATGAAATTTAGTTGGGTATACAGGCCCCTCAACAGAATGATAACATTTCTACTTGGAAATTCATAGTAAAGACGTTGAGAAATATTGTATACTAGCAGGGGTACCCGGCGTTGCCCGGGTAATCACCATAATCACCATCACTACTACCACCACTACTACTACCATAATCACCATCATCAATCACTACTACCACAATCATCACAATACTACTACTACCATAATCACCGGCCGCGACCTCCCTGTACCTCATTAAACGGCGACCTCGATTTCGGCCGCTAAATGACCTCCGATTTTGGATCTGACCTCATCTGTACCCCCATTTTGGGGGCTGCGAACAACTTTGTTTCCAAACAGGTTTTCGATCGGAGGCCTCCTTCTGCCCCAAACGGCCATTTTTCCGATTTCGCACCAATTTTCTCCGTCCCTTTCACCCTGGGGAATTCGATTTTTTCGCTGAAGCCTTCCTAGGGACCCCCTTACTATGCATAGCAAGTATGAACGCTGTAGCTTAAAAAATATGGCCATGCATAAAGAACAGACACACACACAGACAATCAAAAATATTATATAGACTAGCAGGGGTACCCGGCGTTGCCAGGGTAATCACCATAATCACCATCACTACTACTGCCATAATCACCATCATCAATCACTACTACCACAATCATCACAATACTACTACTACCATAATTACCGGCCTCGACCTCCCTGTGCCTCATTAAACGGCGACCTCGATTTCGGCTGCTAAATGACCTCCGATTTTGGATCTGACCTCATCCGTACCCCTATTTTGGGGGGCTGCGAACAACTTTCGTTCCATACACCTTTTCGATCGGAGGCCTTCTGCCCCAAACGGCCATTTTATTTCATTTTTTTCATTTTTTTTCAATTTCGGCCTCGAAACGACCTCCGATCGTGGCCTCGCCCCCTCTATGACATGACCCAGGTCAATTGACACCCACATGCAAAGTTTCAGCTCCGCAGGTCCAAAACTGCGGCCGGCCGCCTATTAAGAACACACACACACGCAGACAGACAATCGAAAAAATTATATAGACTAGCAGGGGTACCCGGCGTTGCCTGGGTTTAAATTCTACTACCATAATCACCATCACCAATCACTACTACCACAATCATCACAATATGATTTCTACCATAATCACCGGCCTCGACTTCCCTGTGCCTCATTAAACGGCGACCTCGATTTCGGCCGCTAAATGACCTCCGATTTTGGATCTGACCTCATCCGTACCCCCATTTCGGGGGGCTGCGAACAACTTTCGTTCCCAAAGCTGCTCGTCGGTGCAGCTTTTTCTTTAGCAGTATAAGGGGACTTCACTCTAAAATCATTTCTGTACACCAATTTCTTCAAGCAGAATCCCCTACTCTCCTTTTTTTGACAGAGACTCAAGTAACATCCACATCTGACACGTCTAGATTTAATTTTCCAGGTTATCAACTGCTCCAAAATTTCAGACCTAAAGGAGGTGTATGTTGCTTCGCAAAATCTGAAATTGCCCTGGAGGAGGTTACTGGTTTCAATTGTCCCTATTTTGATTATTCTATATACAAATTAATTTCTGCTGGTAAATTTAAATACATATGTTGCATCTACCGTTCCCCAAATACTCCTCCAGAGTAAAGTCTTTTTGATTCTCTGTCCTCACAACTCAGTGTCCTCAACTTAAATGCTTCTTCTGAAATCACTGTGTTGGGTGATTTTAATGTCCATAATGTTGAATGGCTCACTCATTCAGCCAGGACTGATGATGCTGGTCTTGAATGTGAGTTATTTGCAGACTCATTTAATCTCACTCAACTAGTCAACCAACCCACCCGTGTACCAGATAATCCTAATCATAATTCCCACCTACTGGACTTATTTTTAACAACCAATTCAGACAATTATGATGTTACAGTGAGGTCCCCGCTTGGATCTTCTGATCACTGTCTGATACAAGCCACCTATCTATCACCTACCACACCTTCCCACTCTGAACCTGTTTTGGTGACTAAATGGCATTACGATAGGGCAGACTGGGAGGGTCTTCAAGGTTTCTTTATTGATATTCCCTGGACCTCTTTCTTTTCTAATGATGCACACTCCACCTTGAGCCACATACAAGATTTTGTAAAAATTGGAATGGAAACTTTTATTCCTCATCAAAAGTAAAGTAAAAGATCTAATTCACCTAAATGGTTTGACCATAATTGTGCTAGAGTAACTGAACAAAAAACAATAGCCTACAATGCATACACAAGATCAAAAACACATGAAGCCTTTAATTACTTTAGAAACATCAGAAATCATGCCAAAACTGTATTAAACCTAACTAAATCAAACTTTCTCCACAAGCAGGCAAATAAACTTCTAAATAATCCAAATGATAACAAAATATTTTGGTCTACTCTTAACTCATTTAAATCCAACTTCACTACTGCTTCATCCATTCCACCATTAAAATCTCCGACTGGCAATCTTGTAAGTGACCCACGAGGTAAAGCTAACCTTCTTGCGGATATTTTCTCCACCAACTCAACCTTAGATGAAATAAATCAAGATGTCCCTGTACTTAATTTTAATTCGCCTGAAATTCCCTCACTTAAGATCCACACCAGACATGTCAAAACTATTTTGCAGAATCTCCCGGTAGATAAGGCTCCTGGTCCAGATGAAATTCCTCCAATAGTACTTAAGAATTGCTCCTTGGTGCTCGCTCCTGTATTGGCAAAATTTGTCCGTCTGTGTACTCATACCTCATGCTTCCCAGTACCCTGGAAAGAAGCAAACATCCATCCAGTTCCTAAAAAAGGTGCCTCTTCAGATCCATCAAACTACAGACCAATAGCTATAACTTCCACTCTTGGTAAAGTCTTTGAAATTATATTAAATAATCACATAATTAAGCATCTTGAGAATAATAAATTAATCAGTGATAGGCAATATGGTTTTAGACGATGTCGATCAACTGCAGACATTCTTTGCCTTCTTACACATCAAATCAACCAAGCTACAGACCAACATGGTGAAACACATACAATAGCACTGGATATATCAAAGGCATTTGATAGAGTCTGGCATCAATCCTTATTGTCGAAGATGTCACACTACGGCCTTGCATCATTAGTTCCACTAATTTCTTCTTATCTTCATAACAGAAAAATACGTGTAATGGTAGATGGCCTTTATTCTCAATTTCACTCAATAAATGCTGGTGTTCCCCAGGGATCAGTTTTGGCCCCAATTCTGTTCCTCATTCATATCAATGATCTCATATCTACCACTCATATTCCCACTTCCCCTAGTATTGACATTCTCGGTGTAACATTAACTACTAACTTGAACTGGACACATTATGTTAGAAGCATTGCTAAGAATGCCTCTAAAAAACTGAGACTCCTGTACAGAGTTCGAGAATTCTTCACTGACGAGCAGTTGGCCGTGATATATAAAAGTCATGTGCGTTCTCAGATGGATTACTGTTCACCTCTGTGGGGTGGAAGTGGAGTGGTTGCATTGAGGCAGTTGGACAAAATTCAAAATAAAGCTATTAGATTAATCAATAACCCTGCAATCACACAGGACCTTCCTACATTATCCATACGAAGAAACGTTGCATCCCTTGCATTATTCTACAGATATTTTCACAGCAATTGTTCCGAGGAACTTGCTTCAATTGTGCCGCCTCTCCACATCTTTCCCCATAGAACTAGGGCAGCTGAGAGCACCCATGAATTTACACTTTCTCCTCCACAATGCAGAACTTCTGCTTATCAGAATTCATTTATCCCCAGAGCTACTACTCTTTGGAATTCACTTCCCTCGAATTGCTTTCCACAAACTTACGATCTACAAATGTTTAAATCCAGTTGTTACAAACATTTTATGAATGGAGGATGCCTTTAGGTACATGGACCTTTTTGTTTTATCTGTGTTTTTCCTTCCTCCGTTCATTGTCTCTTAAAAAAAAAAAAAAAAAAAACAAAAAACACACCTTTTCGATCGGAGGCCTCCTTCTGCCCCAAACGGCAATTTTGTTAATTTTTGTTTTTTCAATTTCGTCCTCGAAACCACCTCCGATCGTGGCCTCGCCCCCTCTATGACCTGATCCAGGTCAATTGACACCCACATGCAAAGTTTCAGCTCCCCAGGTCCAAAACTGCGGCCGCCTATTAAGAACACACACACACACACACACACACACACACACACACAGACAATCGAAAATATTATATAGATTACTGACGGTTATTACTTTTGTTTCCTCTTTTTTTTTCTTTTTTTTTTTACCTAAAATACTCTAAACCTCCTTGAAATGGATGTCTACCCTCTTTTCGAATGTGTCAATTGTATTGCATTGTACAACTGTCTCTGGCAATTTATGAGAGAGTGAGAGATTGATAGATAGATAGATATATAGAAACTAATAAAGTGTACTTGCTGTGAGTCTTCTGTCTGTCTGTTTGCGTGAGATAAGAGTGAGTGTGAGAGAGAGAGAGAGAGAGAGAGAGAGAGAGAGAGAGTGCAGAACCTAAGATATACCTTCCTATTCTTATATTCATACAATAATTGGAGATAATGATAGTGAATTACCTCTACATCCTTATTATTTTTATTAATCTCACCACCACACCCCCAATGAAATTAATTAAAGTATATATGATCCACCGGGATTCGAACCCGGGTTATCACACACATATTTTTGCCACCTTAACCATTACACCACCAGGACCAGCACCAGGACACCACCAGTATATGAGATCGGTCTGAGAGGTTTAATGCCGCGACTCACTATTTGGTAGGTGCCGACTAAAAATGTTGATTTGGAAGGATTTGCTGCCTTGGTTCTGAGAATCGATATTACAGATATTATATTCATATATTTACTTTATATTTTTGTATTATAATTTTATTATTATTGTTGTTGCTTTTATTATTATGATTAATATTTAATAATTATTTTTATTATTATAATTATTATTATTATTATTACTATTATTATTATTATTATTATTATTTATATTAGTATTAGTATTATTTATATTATTGTTATTATTTATAGTTATCATAAATTGTTAGTATTATCATTGCTATTATTATTATTTACATTATTAATATTCTCTCTCTCTCTCTCTCTCTCTCTCTCTCTCTCTCTCTCTCTCTCTGATAATTATTATTGCTCTATGTGTTATCACGAAATGCCAGTGATTGTATTATATAATCATTATATGAATATATTTATACTTATTACATAATTATACATATAACTATTCCTGTATGAATTTTTCTTTAACATGTATATTAGCTATATGCGATACTATATAGTTTTCATTCTTGCAATCGTCTTTAACATCCTTATGTAACGTATACAGTATAGTATTTAATGATTAGAGAGTTACATAGAGTTACATAAGTACACAGACTGCACAGCCCTTTCATTCCCTACTAGGCCGTCCATATTTAATTATAAGATGATAGTTGCTACAAAGTGAATGGTAAAGGCAGAAAAGAAGAAGGCTCTCTCCCCACCCACCACACCCCCATGAAATATAGTTGGGTGAACAAGGCCTCCAGCAGAATGGGAACATTTCTACTGGGAAATTGAAGAAAGTTGAGAAATATTGTATACTATTGACGCTTAACCCAACATTATAGTATTGCTATTATTTCCTTTTTGTTTACCTAAAATACTAAAAGCCTCTTCGAAATGGATGTTTATCCTCCTGTTGAATGTGTCAATTGCATTGCATTGTATAATTGTCTCTGGTAATTTTTGAGAGAGGGAGAGAGAGAGATGGATAGATAGACAGATAGATAGATAGATATCTACTAATAAAGGTTACTTTATGTGAGTATTCTGTCTGTCTGTTTGCTCACGAACTACTCCCTCAGTTTGAAGATGAAGAGCCCATATTTGGCATGCATACTAAGGGGTTACCAGAACAGATTTTAAGGGGGGGGGGGGAAACCTCCCCCCTCCCAACTCCCTCAGTTTTCAAGATAGATATATTTGGCATGCATAGTAAGGGGGTGACATAATAGGTTTTAAGCGGCATTGGTTTTGTCCCCCCCCCCCCCCCCCCTCCAAGCTAGACAACCCATACTTCGACTTTTCCTGTAGATAGATAGATAGATAGCACACGCTCTCACACACTCTCTCTCACACACATACCACTCTTCCCTTATCATTTCACACGTTCTCATCATTTTTGCAAACCCGTGTGTTGCTTCTGTCTAGCTGTTTATCACGAAGGTGCAGCTTTAAATCTACCCAGCGTATGTTTGTATCCGTCACGCTGTCTGTCTATCTATCTGTCTATCCATCTATCATTCTATATGTATATCTGTGTTATCTGTGTCAATCTATCAATATATATTTGTCTATCTGTGTCTATCTATCTATTTACCTGTCTGTCTCTTTCCCTCTATCTATCTACCTATACATATATATCTACCTACCTATCTGTATCTATCTACCTATATATCTGTATCTATCTATCTATCGATATGTCTGTCTGTCTATCTATCTATCTATCTAACTATCCATCTATTTATCTCTCTATCTCTCTATCTATGTCTATCTACCTATTTCTTACCTTCGGTCGGGATATCCATTACAAACACGCCACTCTACTATTCCCCTTTACTAATTATCCGTGTTCGCCTGTACAACTGTGTGTTCCATTGTACAGCTAATGGGTTTGTCCCAATTATAGGGCAGACAGGCCCCTTTAACCATGGTAGGCAATCTGTCTAGGGAAAAGAAAACCATGATATAGCTTGATAGGGAGGTTTGTATTTAACTATATATATATATATATATATATATATATATATAATATATATATACCGGTATATATAATTATATATACATTATATATACAGTATATATATATATATATATATTTATTTATTTATATATACATATACAGTATATGTATATATATATATATATATTTATTTATATATATATATATATATATATACATAATATATATATATATATATATATATATATATATATATATATTATATATATATATAATACAACTAAATACAATCCTCCCTTTCTAGCTCGAAATTCCTCAGTGATGAATTGATCAACAAATGTAAAGTGACCATCTAATCCAACCCCACACCACCTCCTCAAATATTCAACTATTTAATATCTGGCCTTATACGATCCATTAACCCTTTCTGTACCGTCGACGTCCTTTTCATTGTACTTTGGCAACGCCCCCCCCCCCCCCATGAGAAACCTGTGCTCCCCCAGCTGCCCTCCCCCCCCCCCCCCCCCACCAGACACCACAGCCCTACATGTATACCTAATTTGTTATTGTTAATTTGTATTCAATAGGAAGTTAGGAACTCCTGGATAGAAGGCAGCACCACCTCAAACAATAATTAAAATTATTAAAGATCATAAGTATCTCCATTTAAAATTATCACTTCACCAGCAGCAGTAACAGTGATCATTTGTAAAGAAGTATAACATTATGATAGTTACCGCCTTAATCATCGGCTGGAGGCTCGTTTTCTTTCATTTTCATACCTGTTTGAGCTTTGATTACAGACTAATAACACACACAACAAAGCCACTCCAACAGCTTCCTCTCTCCAACACCCCTTCTCCCCTCTCTCCGCTCTTCAGAAAACTAGGAAAGTAGAAAGTAGCAATGAGGTACCGTTGTAAAGGCTTATCCCTCAGTATACCGTCACCTGTCACCTGATTTTTCATCCACGCTAGATTGGAAAATTAAATAGTAGTGTTATATCTGAACTATTTCTTATTCTTAATATAAAAAGTTTAAACATGTCCAGTTAATTTAAGGCAGAAATAAAACAAAATATTACTACAAACAAAAATTATTTCTCGAATGAATGCTAGGATTTTTTTTTTTTTTTTTTTTTTTTTCTAATCGTTCA